>CM076579.1:1350886659-1351250221 GCA_034641835.2 Pinus albicaulis
ATGTCATTTCTAAGGAAGAACCAGTTGAGACTGAGGTTAAAGGGAAGAGATATATCTGTTGTACTATTAGAAAATTGTACAGGTCATGCATGAGGTCATCAAGAAGGTCTTGAAGGATTGTGTAATCATTAATTGGTATTTTCCTAATAAATATGGGCTCAATTATTCCAAGAATGAGTAAGGAAGGTAAGCCATACAAAGGAAAGCAACATGTTAAATATTAGACCAAAATTACTTTGATTGCAAGCGAGATCCAATTTAGATCAGAGTGAGGCAGTCAATAGAGTGAAGAAAGTTTCTCAGTGCGTGGAATAACATTGTATTATTTCATGATCTTGACTTTATGGAATATAGAGATAGAAGAGTCTTGAGCAGTTTCTTTCTCGAGATACAACTTGTGTTGTGTCATTTATTGTCTCTTTCTCTTACTTGTTATGTGATTGTGTGATCATGTTTTGTTTTCGCAAATTGTAGAAGGATTCAGTATCTTGTTTTAGTACATTATAAAATCGGATTGAATCCCGTTGGTATATTTTATACATGGTATCAAAACGCCAGGAATAACAATAGAAGATAAGAACATAGTTTTGTCTTGAACAAGTTCAAATTTGCAGATTTACTCTTCAGGATCCAGCAACAAATCAATATGTCTTTCAATGCCTTGAGACTCGAATATGCCCTTGAGGTAAATTCGAATTACATAGCTTGGAAGGACAGGATGGAGGAAATTCTTGAGAACAATGGACTGAAGGAAGGTGAGATTCCCCATGTGTTGGGCAGACTCATTCAAATCTAACAACTTATCTGGCGATGGAGCGCTAAAGCTGGTGAATGCATTCTAACAGTCCTCCATTTTGCTCAATTTTACCTGGAGTCCCATGAATTTTAGTTGCAATTCCTCATTTTTTTATGCAGAGCCGCCATTTCATTATCCTAATTTTATAAATGAGGTTCCATTTTGATCAGAAATTGAATTTGGCACAAAAATTTGCTAAAAATATCAAAGTGATCAGAAATTCTCCAAACTAGAATGACCGGATAGGTTTCGTCGCCATGAATCTAGTGCACTTAGTTTCATCAAAAACCGACTCCGTATGTGAAAGTTAGAGCATGTTGTTTGATTGCATAAACAGGTAAATTTTGGTGACAAGGATACTGACTAGGCATCCGTACAACCCAGTCAGCAAAAAGAATATTCCCCCCCAGGTGGACCAGTAAAGTGTTGAGAAGTGGCATTTTAGGATTCGTTGCCAAGTTGGCGAGTTGTTGCAATTTCGTTGGATGTTGAACACACCAATGGGAAGAGGACACATGGTGCAGTGAGGGGCCACCATGTGCCCCCTCCCAAAGGAAAAAATTGGACCATGTATGGTTGAATTGGCACATTATATGTTGGATCAAAATTTTTGTACAAGGGCCGAGCGGAGGTCGGGGCTCGACCCCGCGACCTCACCCGCACAACGCACACATAACACCAAAACACCATACATGAGTTTCAAATGTGTATGGGTGGGCGAAGAAGGGGGTCAGCCCCGCGGGACATACCCCTCATACCATAATACCTCACCACATGAACCTTAGGGCAATACCAATGGGGGTTATGTATAATTGCAGAGTTTAAAAATTTTAAGCACGATTTATTAATGTTAATCCTCCACTAATCACAGATTAACCTTCAGTGCGGGATTAGGGTATAAGCAAGATTGTTTGCACTAATCATGCTTAAATTAGCACTAAGCATGTATTAAGTTGGTGGAGTTCGCCAAATTTGGTGCCAACTCCAAAATTAGCGGATTTAACTAGATTTTCTCGAGTTTTAGTGGACTTTATCTAGAAAATACTGAAGAAGCCATAACTTTGGCATATTTCGACCAAATTAGGCTAAAAAAGAGTCAATCCTAGATGATTTAGATGCTCTGAGAATGATGGTCTAGGTTGCAGAGACAGAGGAGCACTTTTTTAAGTGATTTTTCCAGTTTGAAGATTAAAGAACTCAAGGGCCACCAGGAGAGGAGGCCATGTCTAGATCACTTGAAGACCATTTGCAGAGCCAGAAGAGTTTATTTTGAGGCTTTTGGGTCTTCTGAATCCAATGGAGTAGGTTTCAGAGCCATTGAAGAGCTATAGGTGTATGTAATCATAGAATTTACCATTAAGCCAAAGAGGGCCAAGCCATTGAAGCAGGTCCATGGAGATGTAGCCAAGGAGGGGTGAACTCTGTTATAAGCTACTGTGTAATGTGTTTGTTTTGTATTATTTCTCTACAATTTACTTGATGTACATGTGTTTTTAACATCTAATTTACTTAATGGAAAACACATAAATTACACAAAACTTGACATATAAACCCTCACATAACTGGATAATTTGAGACGATCCTAAACACATTTATTTAATACTAATGAGGGAGCTAGAAAAAAAAACTAGTTTGCCCATATTCAGATCACATTTTATATTGCTTATCAATTAAGGATGCAATTGTAGCTATTTTATAACTAATCTTCAAGATTAAAGTGAAGAAATAAATTCATATTGTGTCCATTCTCTTTGTCAACTAATCCACCAATACCTCCTTCTTGTATCATTATTTTTATGTGTTGATTTCGAGATCTCTCCATCTTTCCCACTTTTAGAGTCCGTTGAGGTAAAAATCTTACTCAACCTCCAAATCTAGTTCCTTCTTGGCCTTACATTGCCTTCTTCTTTCTTTCCTAATGACACCTTGGTGCTTTGAAAAGATAGGAGAATGAGAGGTTTCCTTCCAAAATTGAAACTAAACTTTTCATCCCTCGATAATATTCTGCCCGAGGGGATTCCATGGGATGGATTTTTACTCAATAAGCTTAGAGCATTAGTTTAGGGTAGTTTCCCCTACGCAGTGGAGGAGATAGCAATGATGACCTTAAGTGTAACTATGTGACCATTGTAATTATACTTTGAATTTTTTTGCTTACGTAACCACTTATATGTTTGTTCCCATTCCTTCTGAGTGGGGGGAGCTCATGCCAATTCATGCTAAAGTTTTAACGGAGGTGATCTAGGTTCATCATTGATGAAATCTAGAATCTTTCTTTATTTTTCCAAATTTTCACCCTAGATGACGACTTATTGTAGTTCAAATTGCTATATACTGAAAAATTGAAGCATGGGGAGCCTAGTGGGAAAATCCCACACTAGCATACCTTCAAACTTCCTAATATTTCATCAACGACGTACCCATCAGGATCATGCACAAATGCCAAGTTTGAAATGCCTTTAGGCCTATGACTTCCCATGATTACGTCAATCTATTATTTCTCTTGCTTTGAAAGTTCAGTGTGGAGTGTGGGGGGTAGTGGAATATTATCCCACATTAGGCAAAATTTCCACTCTCATCTTCATACATTAATGATTTTCCAGTGTATGTAATGCAAATCCACTTGAATGTGGAGTCATTTGGGATACAATCTGTACATTTAATCTGTCTCACACTTGGAATTATGATTGATTTTGCCTTGGTATGATTGCAAGATATTCTCCTTTTGTGAATATATAGATTTTTTTCGAGAGGTCACATGGATTTTGTTCCTCCTTAATTTTCTAGTTCTTCCATTATTTATTCTCTATTGGTTGATGCCCAAAGTTTTATTTCCTACAAACTTTCTGAAGATGTTAACTATTAAATATAATATTTGTAGTTATGATGGTTTGGTTGCAGACAACTTTTTCTCTCTTTGCATTTTTATTTTGAAATTGATCTCTTTGTTTTATTGGACACTTGCAGTAAAATGTGGAAAGTAGAATACATATATTAATTCTCTATCCATTCTATTCTCTTATGCTAACTCAATTTCTAAGATTCATAATACCATGACCCTTTCCATCAGTGTAGTGACTAATAATCCCATAATGTGGCATTTAAAGCCCTAAAAATTGATGATATAACCTCACATTTTCTATTGTCTTGTTTTGAGCCTTGGTTTGATTAGCTACTAGACTAACTAGACATAACTGCTACAACTAAATTTTATATGTATACAAATATCTCTGACTTTTTTTTTTAATTTCTATGGGTTGATTGAAGGAACAATGAATATGAAAAACTGTCTTTGTTGTTTTATATTGTATGATACAAAGAGTTGCGTGAATGTTGTGATACAACGAGTTGTATGAATTTTGTATCAGGACACTCCATGAAAGGGAACAAAGGCAAGGACTCTCTCGCATGCAATTCTTTACAATTTTTATGATAATTGGTTTTTCTTACTATGTATTATCGGGATACCTATTCACAATCTTGAGATTTTTTTCATGGATTTTCTAGATAAGTCCACACAGTGTCACAACACACCAAATTGGTTCAGGTCTTCATGGTTTGGGTATAGGGGCTGCAACACTTGATTGGGCGGGAGTTTCATGATATTTTGGAAGTCCACTTGTCACCCCTTGTTTTTCCATAGTTAACATTGGAATTTTATTTTTCCTATTTATTTATGTTTTCATTCCTCTGTTATACTGGAAATTTGATATCTATAATGCAAGGAGATTTCCAAATTCCTCAAGTCAACTATTCACAGACACCAATCATAAATAAAATACAACATAGATTCTCACACCAGAGTTTGAATTGAACATTGAGGCTTATGATGAATACAACAAACTATATCTTAGCACTTTTTTTCTTTCTCCACTGGATTTGGTTTTTCAAGGATTTTTGCAACACTTACCCATGTTATACTCCTCAATGGAAGTTGGTTTTTCTCATAACCTTTTCTTTGTTTTCCTAATACCATTCCATATTTAATTAGAATTACTAGCAGAAATTGCATCACTTTGACTTTGGTTTGTCAACTTAGAGGATTAAGAAATGGTGTTTGTGTGTCTATATATATCAAATGTAGTACATGAATCATATACTATATAGTCATTTTCTCATCTCCATGTATTATGATTTTTGTTCTCATATTCAATCTGCTTAATGCCAGAATAATGAGCAAGAGAATTTTCTGTGTATGATGCTGCCATGGTACCTATTTTATATTCTCATTAATTTAGGAAATTTTTGTATGGATATCATCATTGATTAACCCTTTATTTTGGAATATGCATCTTGACAATTCTAGTTGAAATCTATATAAACAACTCTGATTATAAACGTCTCTTAATTCATGCAGTCCACCTAGTCCTTTAGTTGCATATTCTAAATCTATATCACTCTCACATAGTCCTCTTCTCATATACCCATTCAGGGAGTGTTGGGAGTATTCTAGCTTGGTTTTAGAGTCACTGGCTCCCATACTTGTTTTTCCTTTAATCAGTGGCATAGACTTGCTACTTCGTAGCCTCGCTTGTTTAAATATAAGAATCATATATCTAATACACCTCTTTATTATTATACGAAAATCTTTATATAATAGTTTTGACATTAACATGTCGCTTTATTATTACATACTAATAATAATTTTGACATATAATAGTTTTAATAAAACTTATTTATAATATGATATGCTATTTTTAATACACCTTTTTATAATTTTTTTTTGATATAAAGTACTCGAAACTGTACTAAACCTGAGCGATCGAAAAGCTCTCATCGTTGCGATTCTAGCACCGTGAACGATTCGAAAAACCGATGTCATATGAGGAAGATATCACATTCTATTTGTTTTCCCAAACAGCTAAAATTTTGTGACTGGGATGCCTAATCAGCCTGAAGGTATAGTCAGCAGATGGCATATTATGGGTAAAATTCCCTTTTCTCATAGCCAATAAGATCCTGCCACATGGCTTAATCTGGGCCATTGATTTTGTGGTACGGAATTTGTTTTTGACCATTGGATGGGATTTACAAGCTTTTAATTGGTCGTTGGATGGGTGGCAAGCTCGAAGGCTGCCATGTGTCCTCAAGAGGTTCTAGTAAAATTTTAGTGGTGTCGGGGGGGTGGGTCGACCCCGCAACCTCTGGTTTGCACACCCAACCTTCTACCATCTCTCCTATATGTTGTTCCTTACCCATATAGTCACCGTCATTAATTTATTTTGTAACGAGGTCATGGTTGGTGGGGGGGGAGGGGGACGCCAGTGGTTCCAACCCATTGGTAGCCCCAACATTACTAGTCACATGATATATATATAATACGCATCATTAAACTTCAGAACCGACGTAAATATATCCGATCACATGTCACGTGGTAACATGTAAGTTTTAGTTTCCGGTTTGATGGGTGACTTATCCAATGAAAATGTTAGTGCCGTCACATGCACATTCAATTAGCTTATAATACGTCGTTTAGTTCAATGGTCAATGGAATGTGGAAGCCTTAGGGTTTCGGTCCAACTCAATGCTGATTTTTAAAACCCATAACCGCATCATTTTAGGTGAGGGGTCGGCTTGTGACCACCCCAACCTAACCACTAACATTCAATTCAAACGGTCCATAATGGCACGAATTTTGGCACTGACCCTAAATTTAGGGTTTTTACTATTTTTAGCCACAGTTAACTGTAGTTCTCCACAGTTACTGGAGATTTTCTAGCTGTTATTGGGAAAAATGCATTGGGAGGTCAATTTTCGAAAAATTTTGGTGAATAAAGAGTCTAGCTAGACTTATTTGAGCATTCTGGAGCCACTAGTGCAGATAAAACAACCATTAGAGGATTTTAAACACACGTAATTTTCAATTTTGAGCATAATGACAAAGAGGGACATGCCATTGGGAGCTGGACTAGTAGATGTAGCTCAGAAGGGGTGAACTAATTCATCATGCCTACTGTGTAAACTTATGTGTGATTTTATTTCTCTGTTATACACTATTTTTCAGTGTTTTTTTAGGCTTATTTTCATGCTTAAGGTTCACAAATTCATCTATGTTTCATGGTTAAAACACTCATTCCTTAAGCAAACAAATGGAGACAAAGTGTACATGTTTTTATTACTAAAAGGACACTTAGCACAATAAAATAATACTCCTTTCAGATTAGGTTGGTATCAGAGCTAGAGTTTATTCTCTAGTGTTTTGTGTGCAAAGATTTGTTTAACTGTTTGCAAGGGTTTTCATGCTTACTAGGCTCAAGCTTAAGAGAGGAGAAGGAAAATTGGTGGAAGCAAGAGGTTCTCAAATTGAGCCACAACAAAGGAGGGAAAAATTTCCACATTCTCCACCACCTAGCTCACCTCCAATAGAATCAGAAAAAGCATTAACCATGCCTCGAGGAGAAGGATAAATGCATGAAGAGATGGATCCCAAAGAGGAAGAAAGAGTGTACAGATTTTTTTTTTTTGACTTGACTAAGATGGTTAGAGTCCTTTATCAAGAAAGGAATGAGAAACTAGAAGAAGAAAGGTCCAAAATTCACAAGGAAGGTTAGGAATCATCAGGAGGCAATAATGATGAAGATAAATCAAAGAAGGGAAATGGAGGAAATGGAGACAATGGAAAGTCACCATCATCACCCTCATCTTCATCCTCATCATGCTCTACTTCATCTTCAGTACATCATCCATACAAGTCAAACAACACTGGTAAAGGTCCTTTCCTAAAACTTGATGTTAAGTTTGAAATTCCAATGTTTAATGGTGAAGTCAATGCAAAAAAGCTAGATAATTGGATTAGGAAAATGGAGGTCTATTTTAGAATCCAAAATTTTCATGATGATGATATAAAAATCCAACTAGCTTCATTAAGAATGGAAGGTGCAACACTTGTTTGGTGGGAAGACAAGACAAAGGAGGAGATCAAGAAGCATGGTAAGATTATTTTATCATGGACTGATTTCATCACTGCAATAAAACAACATTTTTATCCATTATCTCACATGAAGAAAGCCATAATGGACTGGAAAAAATTTTAAACAATTGAAAGGACAAAATGTACAAGTTTATATTCAAGAATTTAGAAGAAGAACTCTTTTATTAGGAGTATATTTGCAGAGCTAAGACACTTTGCTCAATTATATAGGAGGCTTACATACCTACCTAAGACATACTATCCTCATGTTTAACCTTACAAGCCTAGATGAATTTTGTGTACAAGACATACATTTAGAGGCAAGGGGAAAACAAAACCTAAATGAGAATGAGGAAAATGAGTTTAAAGGAAAATGGAAGAAAAAGAGAAATTCAAATATCAGAAAAGAGAAGGGAAAATTATTTTGCAAAAATTGTTCTAAAAATAGCCATGATGAAGACCAATGTTGGAAACTTCATCTAGAGTTGAAACCAGAAAGTTTGAAAGCTAAAGAGAAAGCCAAGGAGAAAGGAAAAACTATTGCAATAGCTGAACAAGTCTTAGGGTCAGATTCAGGAGATGAAACATAAATCATAGATATGGGACTAAGGAACATGAAGGGGAAAGAGATTGAAACTAAAACCAGTTTTAGTATATCTAACTGTCACATACAAGCTCCAAATGAAGACGAGAGAATTGAACTGTTTCATGTGAGGGTCATTTCCAAACATACCAAGGTTGACACATTATTTGATAGTGGGTCACAAGAAAATTTAATCTCTAAAGACTTGGTTAAGAAAGTTAATATTGATACCATTCCACATCCAAAACCATATCCACTTGGGTGGATTTGTAAGGATGAAAATTTACAGGCTTCAAAGAAGTGCATATTGTGCTTTGCAATAACTGCACATTTTGTTGACACAGTTGAATTAGATGTCGTTCTGCTTGATATAACAGGTATGGTGTTGAGAAGTCCTTACTTGTATGATAGGAAATAAATCTTCCATCACCATGAGAAAAAATACCATTTATTCAAAGATGGCAAGGAGTATATTGTGAGAGCTCATCGCAAGAAACTAGACACTTCTTTAGTAAATGCAGGGAAAATGAAGAGGCTAGTCAATGCAAGCCAAAACTTGACATTGATGATGATTAAACAAAGAGATTCTTTAAATAATCCTTTTCAAACAAATGCTGATGAATATAATGAGTTGTTTCAGTTTGAAAGCAGGTTTTCTTTAAAAGAATATTACAAACAGTTGTAGTAGTCGACATTGGTGTTGAATGGTGCTAAAAACAAGGTGTTAGTGCAAGAAATTGTAAAGGTAGAAGAGAGGGAAAAGAAACTTGGAAAAGAAGGCACAGGATTCAGAAATGTTCATTGCTGGTTTTCGAATGGCATGGTACAAGAAACTTGGTCAAGAATCGACACAAGTTCAAGGAAAATTCAACAAAAAATCGCCATAAGGACAGAATGCAAGGTGAGAACAATTCCAAGCTTCCTTTGATTATAGAACAATGTAGAAACAAGATGTTTACTACAAAGTTAGGTTGTCATTCTGCAAGTTCAGAAAAGGTGTAGCATGACAATGTCAAAGACACTAATGGTTGGTCGAAGAAATCAAGGAAAAATTTGTCGTTTTATGAAAAGCTCCAATTATTGAAATTAGGGAAATTTCAATGGATAAATATTGGAAGAGTTGAGACACGGTCTCCTCATGTTCATGTTCAGTAATCCAGAGAGCTTTTGGGGTCCAAAAGCTTCCCAGTGGGGAGGTGTGATCACGATATCATGTGTTATGCTCAAAATTGAAAGTGCTCGAAACTATACCAAACCTGAGCGACCGAAAAGGTATTGTCGTTGCAATTCTGGTGCAGCAAACGGTTCGAAAAACTGATGTCGTACAAGGAAGATATAATGTTATGTTTGTTTTCCTAAACAACTAAAATTTTGTGACTGGGATGCCGAGTTAGCCTGAAGGTACAGTCAATAGATGGCATATTCTGGGGAATATTCCCTTTTCTCATAGCCAATCATATCGCACCACATGGCTTAATCTGGGCCATTGATTTTGTGGTACGGAATTGGTTTCTGACCGTTGGATGGGATGTACAGGTTTTTAATTGGTCGTTGGATGGGTGGCACATGGAAATCCTAAAGGCTGCCACGTGTCCCCAAAAGGTTCTAGTAAGGTTTTAGTGGCATCGGGGGGGGGGGATCGACCTCGCGACCTCCGTTGTACTGTCTCTCCTATATGTTGTTCCTTACCCATATTTCCGTCAACATTAATTTATTTTGTAACGAGTTCATGGTTGGGGGGGGGCGGTGGGGACCGCCAATGGTCCCAACCCGCTGGTAGCACCAACATTACTGGTCACATGATATATATAGAACCCGCAACATTAAACTTCAGAACCAACGTCTTAAACCTTAACGAGCGCGATATATTCGATCACATGTCACATGATAACATGTAAGTTACAGTTGACGATTTGATGGGTGTCTTATCCGGCGGAAATGTTGCGATGTCACATGCCCATTCAATCAGCATATAATATGATGGTTAGTTCAATGGTCAACAGAATGTGGAAGCCTTTGGGTTCCGCTCCAACTCAATGTGGATTTTTAAAACCCATAACTGCATGGTTTTAGGCCGGGGATCGACTTGTGACCACCCCGACCTAACCACTAACATTAAATTCAAACGGTCCATAATGGTGGGAATTTTGGCGCCGACTCTAAATTTAGGGTTTTTACTATTTTTAGCCACAGTTAACTGCAGTTCTCCACAGTTAGTGGAGATTTTCTAGCTGTCATTGGGAAAAATGCATTGGGAGGTCAATTTTAAATTTTTTTTGGTGAAACAAGAGTCTACCTAGACTAATTTGAGCATTCTGGAGCCATTGGTGCAAAGAAAAAAGCCATTAGAGGCTTTTAAACACATGTAATTTTCAATTTTGAGCATAATGAAAAAAAGGGACATGCCATTGGGAGTTGGACCAGCAAATGTAGCCCAAGAGGGGTGAACCGCTTCATCATGCCTACTAGGTAAAACTTATGTGTGCTTGTATTTATCTGTTATATACTATTTTTCAGTGTTTTTTTAGGCTTATTTTCATGCTTAAAGTTCACAAATTCATTTTTGTTTCATGGCTAAAACACTCATTCCTTAAGAAAAAAAACGGAGACAAATTGTACATGTTTTTATTACTAAAAGGACACTTAGCACAACAAACTAATACACTCCTTTCAGATCACCTAGTGCTAGGGAGAAAATAATTTTGGTAAAGAAATGTTGTTGGATTCTCAATTGAGAGAGTGAAAGAACTAACATGCTGCTGGAGAGATGTTGATTGTGATGAGGCTGGGATGATGTTGGAGCCGGTGACATCAAATCGATCATTGATTGTAACCTCTCCTTTCTACTCTTTAATAAAGATTGATGTTAATTTTCCCATATATGTATATGTTTATTTTTCTATTTATAATACAATGGAATCTTGAATGATATGTATGTTTCATGTTCAATCGATTTAACTGATTAAGATGATTAGGCATCTGTATATTGAAAATATTTTGTTGTTCTCTATTTATACTTGCAAGAATCAATCCGACGATCTAAGTTGGAATGGAGCCTACAACAAAAGCGAGAGAAGGAGAATAGGAAGTGCTTGGATCACAAGTAGGTTCTTCTACCTTTCTATGTGTCTATTTACTCTTAGGGAAAGTGATAGCAAAGTCTTTAATCTGTTGTTCTAAATTCATAGTACCACATTTATGGAATTTTATTTATCCGTAATCATAATTCTGCATAACAAATTGGCGAATCCACTGGGGAATTTCCTTTCATTCATGGTGTTTTTTCCTCTGCTTATCCACCCAGTAGCATCTAAATTCAGTTATTAGACTTTTGAATCAAATAATTGCATTAGAAGTGTGTTCTATAGCTTGAATTTTGAATCTTTACTACACTCAACGCATTTTTGGTCAAGGCACAGTGCATTGTCTCCCACTCAGGGGTGTATTGCAACGCACTGTCTCCCTTTACAGACTGTGTTGCCCCCTTAGCCAAACAAATTCCATTTGAATTTTTCGTTGCCATCATTCTCAACCATTTGTTTGCTATGTTTTCAATTGTATGATATCTCATAGAGACCAATGAATTTTCCTGATTCTTCCTCCTTTAAAAAGTAAGTTTGGTCAATGTCTCCTTAAGTGTTTTTATTTATCATTGACAAAGAAAATTCAAAGTGTTTTTATTTACGCTTTAAATCCATTTCTTTAATAAAGGAAATTGTCATTAAATTCTTCGTTTCTTGTAGGAAAAATTGTAGTTCCATTCTTGGTTTTTCCTAAAAGAGAAATTGTTGTTAAATTCATCATTTCTCAAAGAAGAAAGAATTTGTTTTTTGTTGACTTGATGCATATATTTTCCTTTTTTTCATTCACATTAAGGGGAATAAAAAGAAAAACCTTCATTTTCATATAGTGAATTGTGTGTTTTGCATAGGAACAAGTTAGGAAAGTTGCATATTAATTTGTGCTCTTTGTTGTTTGCTCTCAAAATTGATTGCTCTTTCCTTTAGTAGCTAGGATTTTCATTGAAAAAAATAAAATTGAAAAGTTTCGTATCATTTTAGTTTGAATTTTTAGGAATTTATATCACATCACACGCTAAGCCTTGAAAGGTAAATTGATAAACAATATCAACTTAAAATTTACATCAATTTACCTAAAAAAGCATTGGAACCATACCGATAACATTTAGAAGGTCTAGGCTAGAGACGTGTTATGACATCATTAAACATAGTAGCTGTCGTTAATTGTCTGAGATACATTCAAAGTGTGATACCTCACTCAACATACGTAAGTATATCGGAGCTCATCCACATATCTTCGGGTATATCAGGTGGTGTTCTAGTAAGAAAAGTATAAAGGGGTGCTCTCACTATGCGGTTTCGCATTAGACAACGCTAATACGGACTCGGGCCTCCACGTACCTTCAGGCATATTAGGGAGGACAACTTCAGGTTTCTATCCATCCATAGTGAACCGAGTTGGCTGCCTTGTAAATTGTGATACACTGAACACATCATTCGGGGAGATTGCCTGCTCGTAATTCTTGGTTCACCAGGAGGTATTCTGCAGTTCATAGTTTCTTGGTAAACCTTTTGCCTATAATTACCCTTTTATTTTGTTTATTTGTTTTGGTCATAAAATTAATCATTCATCGTGGAAGAATAACATCCCTTTCCCCGTAGTTCATGTAGAATAGCATTGAAACCACCTTTACCACCGAAAGACACTTCTAGTCAACGAAGGTGACATTTCTCTACTGAAACTAGTAATATGAGTACCTCTGGTGTGACATCATCCTCACATATACCAAAGTCGGCACAAGTTGTTTCTGGTTCATCTGTTGTTGTCGAGATGAAGTCCTCACAACTACCCATGGTCATGATCCATCCGATTAGTGAGACCATACCTCCTGAACCTGACATTGTTCAACTGGAAGTTGATCCAGATGCTATCTTTTTTTTTCCTAAACATCTGAATCCTGAAGTCGAATGACTGGAAGTTGCTCCTGTATCGTTCACCCCACAATCTATTGTAGCCATTGAGTCTCCCATATCACGTAGTCAAACTCCTGAAATATACTTTGGGCCTGACAGAGAAATCCTTCCACCTAGTTTAATTTCGATTGAATAAATACCACAAGACGAAACACCTTTAACTCCAACTCATTTTGGGGTGGAGCTTTACCTGTATGAGTCTTTTCCTAAATCACCTGCCTCTAATTTTTTTAATCCCGTGTCTATTAGAGTTTTATTCGATCCAATAGGGTATGCATTTGTTCGAAAAACCATGTCTGAGCCAACATCTTCGGCTGGACCATCTGTTCCAGTTGCAACAACACCTGCTCTCGCTACCCCGTCGATGTTCACGACTTCACCATAGTCACATTTATATGGTGGCCCTTCCGTCCCACCTAGTTATCAATATTTATCTGGAACCCTCTCTGTTGCATCCTCAAACCCATGGAATTCACCAATGTCATCGTCTAGTATTCTAACTGGTAAATCTATAGTGAGTACTGAACGTCTTGATCCTATATACACATCATCAGGGAAATATCAAGCTGGTCCATTTAGGTATATTCCATCCCATAAAATATCAACTCGACTCCCTACATTTGAAGAACAATATTTTCCATCTTATTATACTCCTCATGCTGGGGAGAACCCTATGGTCACCCACTTCAATAGTACTCCATCATTATTTGGTCATTCTAATGTTGAAATAAATGTTTATCAATGGTAGCCCACTCTTCCTATCCAACCACAAATGGTTGTACACTCGTACCCACTGGTTCAACCTGTTGCACCCACATCAATTCCACTTGTTAATACATCTTTACCTAAGTTACAAACCAAAACTATTGTACCTCAACCATCTAAGACAGGTCCTTCAACCCAATACCCCCAAGTATTGGGCCCTCAAACTCCAACTACTTCGGCTGGTTTACAACAGCCAACTGTATCCGGAATCATTTATTCACAAGCTAGATTACTATATTATGGGATGTCGCAGCCACAACTAGGTTATACCTATCCTCAACCAAATCCAAGCTATCCTAGTTTGGGTTATAACATTGGTGGACAGACCCCTTGGCAGCCACAAGTGGAAATGCCACAACCTTCATTTCAACAAGTAACATATCTAGGCTTTGGTCAACAGAATCCTCAAGCATTTTCTTATCAAAACAAACCCTATCTGGGTTACCAACAAAAAATTCCTTATGTTGGTGCTCAAAGGCATGTTTCCCAAGAAATTCCATCATACCTAGCTATGCTCAACCAAACCTTAATCGACAGTTTCCCTTTGTTTCAAATTTAGAGTTACCAGATTTAAACTGGATCACCAATGATCCAATCAACTATGCTCCTTGGTGGCTAGTGATACCTCATAAATTACCATCAGATTATCCTAAGTTCAAAGGAAACCCTAGGGAAGACCCGTCGACTCATGTTATGACTTATCATTTGTGGTGTTCATCTAAATCCCTAAATGATGACTCTATTCAACTACGTATTTTCCAGCGTACGCTCATTGGTCCGGCTGCAAAATGGTACATTGAGTTACTAAGAGCTTCATTTGATAATTTCACTTCTCTAGCTACTGTATTTTCGACCCACTTCTATTTACCCGTATGATGTGAAACTCGAACAAAACTCTTGACTAATTTTAAACAGACTAATGCTACTCACATTTTTTATCAGATTCATGAGTGGCGTCCTCATCGAAGAATTTTTAAGACATTTTTTCTTGATCAACTCCTTGCTGAGTGGTTCATTAAGTCCATGTTTTTCATTAATTTTACTATTGAAAATTGTGTACAGTACTGGAAAAGTTAGCGTTAAGTTAACATGAAGAGAGGATCTAGTAATTAGACACACAAGAACACAGGGGAAACCCATCCTATGACCAATCCTGAAGTCAATCCCGAAATGTGGGTGCATTTAAGCATATACCAACACCAACAAACAAGCAGGATGTTGGAATAACAACAACAACAGACAAATAGATTGCTTGATACTGTGCAACAACTTCAGACAGAGATACTCAAGGTTTTCAGTGATAATGAAAGGTTAATGAGGGATTAGGAAAGGATACTAAAAAGTCTTTTGGATAGATAGAATCCTCCCACTGCAAAACCCAACCCTGAGAGGGATACTCAGGGAGAAGCAGAACAACGATAACCAATGCATGACAATCCCAAAGGAAGTCGAACACAACAGAGTAATAAAAATCGAACCTACAATGAAGTTGAATCTGGAAATATTTCAAAACTGCAAGAGCTGATGAAACAAAAAGTGGAATTACAAGGTGAATTCCGGAAGATCAAGCGTCCTACCTTCGACGGAGAGGCTGAAGAAATGGCAGAAGCATGTATAATAAACATGAACAAGTACTTTCAGGTGTAAAAATATAGCATCAAACTTAAATATCGTTTAGCCATTTACCATCTATGGTAGAAAGCTACATTGTGGTGGGAAGAAATTAAGAACGTGCATGGAGCTGAAGATCAGAACGTAACCTGGGATGAGTTTCAACAGTATTTCAAAGATAAGTATATGAATGAACAATTATACGATGAAAAATCTCGAGAAATCCATGACCTAAAATTGGGGCAAATGTCTATGGATGAATTTATTACAAAATTTACTTCATTATTAAGATATGTACCTTATTTGTGTGATGAAAAGGAAAAAGTGCAGCGGTTTTTGAGAAACTTGCAAATACACATGAAAGAGAGGATTGAGTTTGTAAACCCAAAAAACATGGATGAAGCGACAAGGAAACAAAATATGTGCTATCAACAATCCAAAGGAAAGGGAGAAACCGGAAAAAGTTGGCCGCCCTGAAAAGGGTAGAAAAGCTTTACCAATGTTAGAAATAACATATCCATAAATTACAAGAATGCTACAAGGAATCCACTAAGTAAACAGAAAGGGAAGAGTCAACCAAAGACCAAGTGGGTAGGTGAAGAGAAGCATACTGAAGCTTCTAGCAGACCCAACATTGGATAGTACCAGAAATCTTTGTTGTAGTGTTTGGGGTGTGGAGAGGCACATTATTTAAAAAAATTTCCTCATCGAGGGAGAAATGAAGTGGCAGAAAATCTGCAAGAGGTATTGACTGTGGGAGATGTAGCTCGAAACATGCCCAAAATCAATGCTTCTCTAGAGGACCAATAAGCAAACTTTCAACCAACTATGATAGAATTATAAGGTAAGCTACAAACCCAATATGTTTCTATTTTAGTTGACTTTGGGGCCAGTTTGAGCTATATCCACCCCCGTATAGTTGAAAATTGCAAACTACAGAATCAAAAATTTAAAAATCCTTGGTTAGTTCAACTGGCTACACGGGCAAGAAGGCGAGTCAATTCCAAAGTATCAAACTATGAGTTAAGTATTCGAGACCAACACATAACTGTAGAACTCAACATTCTACCTCTGGGATCTTGTGATATCCTATTGTGAATGGATTGGCTAGAGAAACATTAGTCATTAGTGGACTGCAAGGATAAGGTTATTTATTTTAAATAAAATGATGGTACACGTCAAGAACTGCAGGGCATTAAGAAACCATTACAGTTACGACCCATTACTGCATCTCAACTGAGTAAATGTATTAGGAAGGGGTGTAAACTCTATGCAATCTAGGTAGGATTCTCTAATTCCAAAGACAAGACCCTTATGCTGGAAAATATTCCTATTGTGCAACATTTTCGAGATGTATTTCCTGAGGAAATCCCAAGATTACTACCAAAAAGAGACATATACTTTACCATAGAATTAATACCTGGGGCAACACCTGTGTCCCGAACTCCATACAGAATGAATGTACCTTAATTAACTGAATTAAAAACTCATATGCAGGAATTGATGGATAAAGGTTACATCTGGCCAAGTGTGTCCCCATGGGGAGCACAAGTGTTGTTTGTGAAAAAGAAGGATGGTACTATGTGAATGTGTATGGATTATCGAAAACTTAACAAAATGACTGTTAAAAAGAAGTATCCATTACCACGCATAGGCAATTTGTTTGATCATGTAAAGGGAGCTACAATGTTTTCTAAGATTGACTTAAGGTCAGGGTACCACCAAATCCGGATTAAGGATGAAGCTATATCCAAAACAACGTTCCGTACTAGGTATAGACATTATGAGTTTGTGGTGTTACCATTCGTATTAATCAATGCACCATAAACCTTTATGATATTAATGCATGAAATCTTCCACCCATTTTTGGATAAGTTCATTTTAATCTTTATTGATGATAAATTAATTTACTCCAAGAATATGGAATAGAACAAGGAGCATCTGTGCATGGTGTGGAAATGTTACGAGAACATCGGCTCAATGCTAAGTTTAGTAAGTGTGACTTTTTCATGAAGCAGATCCAATATTAGGGACACGTGATTTCGGCTCAAGGGATTGTTGTGTACCCTAAAGAGATAAAAACAATCATGGAATGGAAGGTCCCAAAGAATGTAGCAGACATACTTTCATTTTTTGGATTGGCTGGCTACTACCGACAATTCATTAATGGATTCTCTAAAATAGCCTTTCCCATTACCTCATTGTAGCGAAAAGGATAAGTCTTTAAGCGGACTCAGGAATGTCAGAACAATTTTGAGTTATTGAAGGAGCTGTTAGCTACTGCCCCTATTCTGAAAGTATCATATATGAGTAAATAATTTGAAGTATGCACTTATGCATGTAATTAAGGTGTAGGAGCGGTCTTTTGCATGTAAGAAAGAATCTAGGAAGCTGAAGGAACATGAGAAGAGGTATTCCACCTATGAATTGGAACTGACTGCGGCAGTGCATGCCTTACAGATATGGAGACATTATCTGTTAGGGAAAAAATGAGAACTGATCATAGCAATTTAAATAGCTATTTTAAACAATATAATAGGAATGCTCGCTAAGAAATATGGAATTAATTCCTAACTGAGTTTGATTTTTATATTCAACATGTGAAAGGTAAAGAGAACCAGGTGGCCGATGCCTTAAGCAGGAAACTACATGGTATTTATGAGCTTTACTTTAACCAAATTGAATTCAAATTTCAAGAACAGATTATGGAGGCAGCAAAGCAATACCCTAAATATATGTTCCTATGGCAACAAGAAAAAGAAGACGAAAAGCAAGGAAAGAACTTAGACTATCAACTCAGTGATAAGCAGTTCTTAGTCTATCAGAAAAGAATATATATTCCTAATAAAAAATATTTAAAAATATTCATTTTGGATGAATATCACATGAGTTCCTATGCAGGACATCTAGGATATCAGAAAATGTTATTTGCAATTACAAAAGACTATTCTTCACTTGGGATGTGAAAGGACATTGCAGAATATTTGACGAAGTGCTTGGAGTGCCATAAAATTAAGGTTGAACATCAACATCCTGCAGGATTGCTTTAGCCTATTCCAGTGACTGAATGGAAATGGGAAGTCATTTCCCTCGACTTCATCACTAGACTATCCAGAAACAAAAGACACAATGACTCAATTATGGTGGTGGTTGATATACTCAGCAAGTTGGCGCACTTCATTCCCGTCCAGTCAAGTTACAAGACAGTACAAATTGTTGATATCTTCATGAAATAAATTTTTAGACTACATGGTATTCCCTGAATTGTCATCTTAGATCGTGATGTGAAATTCACATCAGCATTCTTGAATACACTATTTACTGGCTTGGGGATGAAAATACAGTTTAGTACTTCCTACCATCCTCAAATGGATGGGAAAACAAAGAGGGTGAATCAAGTTTTAGAAGACACGTTACGCATGTATGTGATGCAACAACCTACAAAATGGAAAGAGTATTTTCATTTGGTAGAGTTTGCCTACAACAAAGGATATCAAGGATACCTTAATATGAGCCCCTTTGAAGAATTGTATTAAAGACAATGTTGGACTCCTATAAATTGTAGCAGTCCATAAAACAAGATGATGCTTGGGGCGTACATGCTAGAGGAAATGAAATGGGAAGTAAAGAAGATCAGGCAGAACTTGAGGGTAGCCCAAGACCGACAAATTTTTTATGTATATTGGAGAATAACCTTCCGTGAATTTATGGTAGGGGACCATGTTTATGTAAGAATTAAACCAAAAAAGAGCACCTTGAGGTGGAATGCTTTTGCCAAATTGGCTCCCAGATATTGTGGACCATTCGAGATTTTGAAAAGGATAGGATCAGTGGCCTATCGATTGGCCCTACCGAGCCATATATTGGTACATAATGTGTTTCATGTATCACTATTGAAGCGATATTACATGATCTTAAACATGTGCTACATTGGCTGGGTATACATGCAAGTCAACACGATATATGTTTGTATCAAAAATAGATTTCTGATTTGAACTAATTATGACAATTTTTGTATGCAGGAAGAACCAGCCGACGAGTTCTTGGTATAACCACAGCATATTCTAGATCGGAGAGAAATAACGCTTCGAAGGCGATTCATCCCCCAGGTTAAAGTGCAGTGGAAGCACTTTGGCCCAGAGGAGGCTACTTGGGAGGATGAGCATGTTATTCAAGAAGCCTATCCGAAGTTGTTCTCATTGATCAAATAACATCGAGGATGGTGTTTGTTTCAACGGAGGAAGATGTAACATCCTGTTTTAATTTATTTATTGGTTAATAAACTTGTTATGATATATTTTGAATGAGTAACGAATAAGGGCATTCGTTAACAAGACTTGAATATATTATCTTTTGTATTTAAAAAAAAAAAGAGTTAATTAATATTTTCCTTAAGTAAAAATAAGGTAGTAACTGATTGGTAAATAATTCCAAGAACCAAAGGTAAAATGGTTAAGACAATTCTGATAGTTACCTTCCCAAAAAGGATTTAAGGGAAAATCCTAAGAAGGAAAGGGGTTTTGTGCAAAAAGGATGTTGGTATTAAGCAACAGGTTGTTGCTATGAGTTATTGAGAGCTCGTAAGGAAGCCAATGGAGCTCAGTAATACCCAAGTGAAGTAAAGACTGGATTTGATCCGTAGGTCTAACTTCTTGTCTAATAGAATTACCTAGGCCCTGGTGAGGAGCAAGGGGGGAGCATAGGACGTGATTGCCTCGTTCAAGGTTGGGAGGACTATTAGTTACTGGAAGAATCCTCTGAAGTAGGTATTTAGGTATCTTGGATTTCGAGTTTAAACATTAATAACTAATGCAGGGGCATTAGACACTAGCCAGCAATGTAGGAGGGTTGTCCACATGTTGTGGCTAGTAGGGGTCGAAAGTATTTGAATTGTAACAACTAGGTGTCAATACCTCAGCTGATTGTATTATTTAGATTAGTTAGAGTCACAGAAGTCGAATAGCTCAGTTAGTCTAGCTGTCATATTTCAGTTAGTTGAATTATTTTATTTAGGCTGTTGATTTTCTAAAATGGTCCTCCTAGAGGAACCAAACAGACCAATGTTCATGTATATAAATGTAATCCCTCGGATGTATATGGGGGGGGGGGGGAAAGAGAGAGAGAGAGCAAGAGTAAAGAAGATATTTCTGCAATAAAACTCTGTGTGTTGTCGATTGCTTCCAATTAAATAATTTCAGTGCGTAATTTCCATAGAGTTGTTTCGAATCCTTAATTGTGAAGAGATTGTTTAATTGCAAAGTGATGAACTCTGTGCATGTATGATTGAATTCCTGTATGAATTCCACATATCTCTGTTTGTTGTTTTTCTCTAATTTATTCGAATAAACCCTGTTAAATAAATACTACCTGCAAGCGAGGTTTGTGCACAAGAATTGTGGTCGTGAACGCTGTTTAAATTGGAATATTTCCCGTTTTGTAAAGATATGGAGTTGTTGCTTTCGAAATTGGAACCATGGTCTGGACGTGAGTAAATGAACGATAAGGATAGTGCAACCGGCGTGAACCGTAGCTAATCACTGTGCAAAAACCACGAATGGTTTTGCTAGACGGATTGCCCATATCGCACCACTTTTGGGTGAATAGGCGGTAATTCCTGAACGCGAGCGATTCCATAGACCTGTTGACGCGTGGCGAGGTGGACCCCCGGAAAACCACTGTTCAGAGCGTGCCATCGCGCGTTAACATTCGTACCAGGAGGCTGAGCGATATGCGTACTAGCCGTTGATTTGGGAGAGGGCCATTGGACGGTGATCGCACGTTGGACTTGCCCGGATTTTAACCAAGGTGCGCGGAGGATAGCCAGGTATGATACGAGCGGTTGATCGGGTGATTGGACGTAGAGGTGGGGCCGGAGCCAAGGTTCATTTCATGGTATTTTTAACAACGCGTTGGGTTAAATATGAAATGTGAAGAGTTATAACCATAGTTCCAAGGTTCAAAGATAATATATAAGACAGGAATATAATATAACATTCGAAAGTTGCGAATATGTTTATTTGTCAATTTCTTTAAAATTGATAAATAAAAATAAAAAGAAACAGAAAGAGACCACATGGGATAAGGCAAGAGGCTACAGAGGAGGAAAATGCTGACAGGGAAATTGTAGACACACCAGCTCTCCTTAGGGGTCCAAATTCAGTTTTGTTACGTCATTTGTGGTATCAGAGCTATTGTTTTGAGTTGTTTTTGCAGAAAGATGACATGGCAATTCGAGTTGGTAGAGGTGCTGGCAGAAGGAGACCTGTTGACAACGCTGAGGTGTTGGGGATGTTGCAGAGGGTCGAGGCCAAAATGGATGCCATGGAGCGAAGACAACCCAGAGATCCTGAAGACATCAGTGAACCTGAAACAGAAGAAGCTGAAGAGAATGTTGAAATTCCTCCTGACATGAGACTCCTTAGAACTGTTCTGGGGTCTACAGTTAAGCCCAAAATCGAAGTGTCGAGTTATGTAGGGGGACTGAATCTAGAGGAACTAGTGGACTGGATAAATGAAATGAATAAATGCTTCGATTATGAAGAGATAAGTGAGGATAAAAAGGTCAAGTTTGCAGTGACAAAGCTGAAGGGACATGCTGCACTTCGGTGGGATGGAGTGCAGGCAGAGAGGAGGAGAGTTGGCATGAAGCCTATTAAGAGCTGGACCAGAATGATGGCTAAATTAAAAGGTAAATTCTTTCCTAATGATTACCAGCTAACATTGTATAAGCAAATGCAGAACTTGAGACAGAGGTTGCTGATAGTAAAAGAATACACAGAGGAATTCTACAGAGTAAGCATAAGAGCTGGGAAATTTCAAGATACACCAGAGAAGATTTCCAGATATGTGAATGGTCTCAAGCTAGATATCCAATATGAGATTGGTCTCCTGTCTCCTGAGACAGTGGAAGAGGCCTATCAGATGGCCTTGAAAGCAGAGGAGAAACTCCTGAGGAAACAGTCTGCCAAGAAGAGAGGTACTTTTCGTGGAAAGGGAAGTCAGGGTGGTAGAGGAAAGCCTACTACACCCAGGGATGGAGCTAATAGTAGCTCACCTCAGAATGCATCTACATAGGATGATGCAAGGGACAGAAGGGGTTCTTATAGAGGAAAGGGAAGAGGAGGCAGAGACAGAGGCAGAGGTAGAGAGTTGAGGTGTTATAGATGTCAGCAAGTGGGACATAAGCACTATGAGTGTCCAGAGAATGTGGGTGCTGGTCCAAGAAATGTTGTTGTTGCCTAGGCTGAAGAAGAGGCAAAAATTGAAGAAGAAATTCTTCCAGAGAGGGGAGAATCCTTAGTGGTGAATAAGGTCCTTTTGAAGCAAGCCAAAGAGGCCACTAAGCCTGCACAAAGGAAGAATTTGTTTTGGAGCATATGCAAAGTCCAAGGGAAATGCTGCCAGCTAGTCATTGACAGTGGCAGCACAGACAATCTGGTTTCCACTGAGGTAATAGAAAAGATGAAGTTGAAGACAGGGGAGCATCCAACTCCCTACAGGGTGTCCTGGCTGCATAAAGGGCACCGGTTGGTTGTAAAGGAACAGTGTGAGATAGAGCTACAAATGGGAAAATATAAAGATAAGGTCCTGTGTGATGTAATGCCCATGGATGTGTGTCATATACTGCTGGGTAGACCTTGGCAGTTTGACAGAGTAGTAGTGCATGATGGCAAGAATAGCACTTACAATTTCTTCAAGGATGGGGTACATCATACATTGATACCCATGGAAGAAGGAGAGCCATCCAGCAGAGTGATTGATCCAAAGGCCTTGTTGCTGAGCGGGAAGGAATATTTGCAGCAGATAGAAGAAGAAGAGGTAAGCTTTGCTTTAGTTTGAAAACCTAAGGTAGTTCTTACTTATACAAAGATTTATGATTCGCCAGTAGAAATCCAAGAGATGTTAGACAATTATTGTGACATTATTGTCAATGATTTACCTGATGAGATGCCACCTGTGAGAAAGATCAGCCATCAGATAGATTTCATCCCTGGTTCAAATATGCCAAATAAGGCAGCCTACAGAATGAATCCCAAGGAAAATGAGGAAATCAGGAGACAAGTACAGGAATTGGTGGACAAAGGACTGATCAGAGAAAGTTTGAGTCCATGTGCAGTACCAGTAGTATTGAGCCCAAAGAAAGATAGAGGCTGGAGGATGTGTACTGATTCTAGAGCAATCAATAAGATCACAATCAGGTACAGATTCCCTTTGCCCAGAATTGAGGATTTGATGGACTGCTTGAGTGGTGCTAGATATTTCTCAAAGATAGATTTAAAAAGTGGATACCATCAGATTAGAATAAGAGAGGGTGATGAGTGGAAAACTGCCTTTAAAACAAATGAAGGACTGTATGAATGGATGGTAATTCCTTTTGGGTTGTCAAATGCACCTAGCACCTTTATGAGACTTATGAATGAAGTATTGAAATAATTCATTGGTAAATTTGTGATAGTGTATCTGGATGATATATTAGTTTTCAGCAAAACTAAAGAAGAACACTTAAGGCATCTTAATCATGTCTTCAAGAAGCTGCACCAAGATAAACTACTGATAAATTTGAAGAAATGCTCATTCATGAAGGAAGAGTTGGTGTATTTGGGTTTTGTTGTTTCTGCAGAAGGATTGAAGATGGACCCAGAAAAGGTCAAGGCAATTGTGGACTGGCCTTCACCCAGGAATGTCTTTGAGGTAAGAAGTTTCCATGGACTTGCTAGTTTTTACAGAAAGTTTATAAGAAACTTCAGTAAGATTAATGCACCCATGATTGAGACAATAAATAAGAGCAACCAGCCATTTAAGTGGACTGCTGAAGCAGAAAGAAACTTCAAACTTTTGAAGCAAAAGATAACGAAGAAGCCTGTTTTGATTCTGCATGATTTTACAAAACCATTTCAAGTAAAATGTGATGCTAGTGGAGAAGCCATTGGAGCTGTGTTGAGTCAGGATGATAGGCCTGTAGCCTATTTCAGTGAAAAGATGAATGAAACCAGAAGAAAGTATTCCTCTTATGAGAAGGAATTCTATGCAATTGTTCAGGCACTGAAGAAGTGGAGGCATTACTTGATGTTCAGGGAATTGGTATTGTATTTTGACAATCATGCTTTGCAATATAGTGTACAGTAGCCCAAGTTGAAACATAAGCATGCTAAATGGGTAGAGTATCTCCAAGGTTTTAATTTTGTTTTGAAACATATAAGCGGTCAAGCCAATAAAGTAGCTGATGCTTTGAGTAGGAGGCACATGCTTGTTCAAGAAACAAATTTTGAAGTTGTAGAATTTGATTTTCTCAAAGAATTGTATAAAATAGATCCAGATTTTAAAGAAGCATTTGAGGCATGTAGTAACCCTGTTCTAATAGATAGAAGCCAGTGGCTGGATTATTTCCCGTAGGAGGACTTGTTATTCAGAAGAAGCCAACTGTGTGTACCAAGATGTTCCATGAGGGAAAATTTGATCAAAGAGAAGCATAGTGGTGGACTTGCTGGACACTTTGGTACTGATAAGAATTATGAGCAGCTGAGTCACTTCTATTACTGGCCTAGGATGAGAACAAAAGTAGATAAGTTTGTGAAGAATTGCAAGATCTATCAATATGCTAAAGGAAGAAGCCAAAATTCAGGATTGTACACTCCCTTGCCTATTCCAGACAGGCCTTGGGACATGGTGAGCATGGATTTTGTTCTAGGATTACCCAAGACTCAGAGAGGGAATGATGCAGTCTTTGTTGTGGTGGACAGATTCTCCAAAATGGCACATTTTATTCCATGCTATAAAACTAGTGATGCCACCCATGTTGCTAACTTGTTCTTCAAAGAAGTTGTTAGATTGCATGGGTTTCCCAGGAGTATTGTTTTAGACAGAGACACCAGATTTGTGGGTTACTTTTGGAGGACATTGTGGAATAAACTTGGTACCAAACTGAGTTTCAGCTCAGCTTATCATCCTCAGACTGATGGAAAAACTGAGGTAGTGAATAGGAGTCTGGGAAATTTGTTAAGAAGTATTGCAGGAGAGCATCCCAAGCAGTGGGATCATATTTTTCCCCAGGCAGAATATGCATATAATGACTCACCAAACAGGAGCATAGGGAAGATTCCATTTCATATTGTTTATGGAATGCACCCCAGAGGAATATCAGAGTTAAGAAATCTGGGAAAGGCAGAGCTGAGAAGTGCAGATGGTGAGGAATTTGCTTCAGAGATCCAGGCCATACATGAACAGGTGAAATAGCAACTACAAAGCAGTAGCATCAAATACAAAAACAGAGCAGACTTGAGTAGAAAAGAAGTTCATTTTGAAGTAGGAGATCAGGTTTTGGCACACTTGAGAAAGGAGAGATTCCCAAAGAAGCAGTACAACAAATTGAAGTTCAAAAATATTGGGCCATGCAAGATCCATAGGAAGTTTTCTGCAAATGCTTATGAGATTGAATTACCTCCTGATGTTGGAATATCTCCCATTTTTAATGTTGCAGATTTGTACAAGTACGAAGACGATGGTGAAAAAGAAATATCAGCAGACAAGGAACAGGTTGAGTGGAGGGAACAACTACCTCCAGCGCAACCACTGCAACCAGAGAAGATATTGGATAAAAGACCATCCAGAAGGACCAGAGGACAAGAGTACTTTCAGTACTTGATCAAGTGGAAGGACAAGCTAGAGGAAGATGCCACTTGGATGACTGAAGGGATGTTACAGAAGATAGGCAGGTCAGTGGAAGAGCTCATGGACAGGAGCCCATGAAGAAGATTGCCCTCGAGAGTTTGATGCAGGGGCATTAGACACTATCCAGCAATGTAGGAGGGTTGTCCACATGTTGTGGCTAGTAGGGGTCGAAAGTATTTGAATTGTAATAGCTAGGTGTCAATACCTCAGCTGATTATATTATTTAGATCAGTTAGAGTCGTAAAAGTCTAATAGCTCAGTTAGTCTAGCTGTCACATTTCAGTTAGTTGAATTATTTTATTTAGGCTGTTGATTTTCTAAAACGGTCCTCCTAGAGGAATCAAACATACCAATGTTCATGTATATAAATGTAATCCCTTGGATGTATATGGGGGGGGAAAGAGAGAGAGAGAGAAAGAGTAAAGAAGATATTTCTGCAATAAAACTTTGTGTGTTGTCGATTGCTTCCAATTAAATAATTTCAGTGAGAAATTGCCATAGAGTCGTTTCGAATCCTTAATTATGAAGAGATTGTTTAATTGCGAAGTGATGAACTCTGTGCATGTATGATTGAATTCCTGTATGAATTCCACATATCTCTGTCTGTTGTTTCTCTCTAATTTATTTGAATAAACCCTGTTAAATCAATACTACCCGTAGGCGAGGTCTGTGCAAAAGAATTGTGGTCGTGAACGCTATTTAAATTGGAAGATTTCCCGCTTTGTAAAGATATGGATTTGTTGGTTTCAAAATTGGAACCGTGGTCTGGACATGATTAAATGAAAGAGAAGAATAGTGCAACTGACATGAACCATAGTTAATCACTGTGCCAAAACCGCGAGTGGTTTTGCTAGGCGGATTGCCCATATCACACCACTTTTGGGTGAATAGGCGGTAATTCCTGAATGCGAGTGATTCCATAGACCTGTTGACGCGTGACGAGGTGGACCTCCGGAAAACCACTGTTCAGAGCGCGTCATCGCATGTTAACATTCGTACCAGAAGGCCGAGCAATATGCGTACGAGCCATTGATTTGGGAGAGGGCCATCGGACGGTGATCGCACGTTGGACTTGCTCGGAGTTTAAACAAGGTGCGCGGAGGATAGCCAAGTACGATACGAGCGGTTGTTTGGGTGATTGGACGTAGAGGTGGGCCTGGAGCCAAGGTTTATTTCATGGTATTTGTTTAACAACGCGTTGGGTTAAATATGAAATGTGAAGAGTTATAACCATAGTTCCAGGGTTCAAAGATAATATATAAGTTGGGAATATAATATAACATTCGAAAGTTGCGAATATGTTTATTTGTCAATTTCTTTGAAATTGATAAATAAAAATAAAAAGAAACAGAAAGAGAGCACGTGGGATAAGGGAAGAGGCTACAGAGGAGGAAAATGTTGACAGGGCGATTGTAGACACACCAACTCTCCTTAGGGGTCCAAATTCAGTTTTGTTACATCAATAACAGTAGGGATAAGCCTTACTATAATGTTATAATTGTTACAGGTGGTGTTTACTGTAAAGTCGCAATTATAATTTATTTTTTGTTCTAACTATTTCAGGTAGTGTTTACTATATGACACAATTATAAATTATTATTTGTTATAATGATTACAGGTAGTGTCCATTGTAAGTAGTAAATGAGGAATTACAACGACAGTAGAATGTTCAATAAACTCTGTAACTCCAACTTATGACAAAACATATATACTGTCTAAACAATCTAGTACTATTATATTCAAAAGCATTGATAGATAAATTGATTCCATAACATTAAAATTAGAGATTATATTACAAAGAGTATAGAAAAATAATACAACAAGAAAATAAATTAAGGTTACTACGCAGTGAGAATTCAAGGGTCTATGCCTGCGGGTTTAGTACCGGGACTCGAGGGATGGGTTTGGGTTCACGTCCCTTGAGCCAATGACTCGGGATATATGTATATATATAACCCCATAAGAACTAGTGGAAAAGTTTACAAATAAGCAAGATTGTGGAGAAGAAAAAGAAATGACATTCATAATTTCATTAACGAGCAATGCATAATAAAGCCCGACAACAATAAAAAAGAATATATCTGTAGAGTGTGGAAATGAATAGAATAGACAGACCTCATTTATATAAAATATTTACTTCTTACATTGCTCTTGTTTATTGAGCTAGAGTATGAAATAGAAACAACTCTGAAGCCAAAAATTAAATTACATCTAAGAGGAACCAAAATACAAAACATGAAGTCGCAACAAATGATTGAAAGTCCGACTGATGGACTGAGAACCTAAATAAAATACATTTGGAATTAAAGTGAATAACGAGGTCATTCCTATGTCCCATTATATGCATAGTAACTAGATAAGCATAAAAACTGGATAGAACTGTAAAGAGGATCGAGCCCTGTTAAAACCATTTGTAAACTGTAACCAAAAAAATAGTAAATTTCACAGCTAGGCCGAAATATTTTTACTCTAGCAAAACCATAAGTCCCTACAGGAGACAGAGGGGTGGTCATGATTATAAATATGAGAAAACTAAACTATCAATTACGTTAGCAACAATGAAAGAGTATATAGCTTACTTGTAAGGAAACTTGTAGGGCTCTCGAGATTGTCCTGCTGCCGACCTTGACTAGCATGCAGACCCTACATTCACAACTGTAGCTATGGGGGTTATGGCCATTGGAGAATAACATTACCCAAGATAAATGAAAACATAATACATGCTATTGACTGTTAAACTATCACCTGATATTTTGAGGAAGCTCGGATGGCTGGTGCGACCTTTCGACCTGCTAGAGACACTTGGTACGCCTCCCTGTGACGGAGTTAAACCCTGGAAATTTGAGAGATTCAAGAAGATGAGTAGAGCATTACAAATGCTACCATTACCAAACTGTTGTGAAAGAAAATAAAATGGTAGATGAATTACAAAAATAACTAAGCGAAAAACCAACAGAGTTTAAATGAAAAGTATACCTTTGTGGACTAGCATGGAAAATGTGGCATGGTCACACCGTCGGGAAGCATTGTGTTACAGAAGGAGCCATCGAATGAAAGGCACAAGAAAGATTCAAACTTGCAGAGCCGAAAAATTAATTTCGACGGAAGAACAAATGACAACACAAGTAGGAGGATGGGGTGGGTGGTTACCCTAACCATCCCTCCCAGGATCTGCACCATTGATCTCTGTATATAGGAATTCTATGGAAATATTAAACCCAAGACAAAACACGGGACAAAGGGCAGCCAAGGGTGCAGATAAGTGGAGGTCATCACGGTGATTGAGACATGCAAATATTTAAAAGTAATTAACACTCCTCATAAACAATTTTACCGGCAATCAAAATCTTTGTATTGATATTATATGCTGCGAGATCTATTATCTGACAAGGGACAATAAAACAATATAATATATATAATCATCGTGATAAGAGTATACGAAAAATTTAATAACATATGCTATGGGAATCTCAATGGGTTCACGCGAGTTCGAAAATGTAATATATACAAAGTAAACATGCAAACCCTTGGTATGGCTTATAAATATAAGTAGATTCCAAATTTTGAAAGCTCGTGGTTAGTCCTTTTAATTATTGTTTTAGGATGACTAATAAAGTTGTAAAGCCCTATGAATGATTATATGCATGTTTTAAGTATAAGTTTTGTCATAGTAGGTGAGAAGATATGTGTAAATCACAAGAGTTAATAAATAATCATTTGGAATAATGTGTTTATAATTAGAAGAATAATGACAACTGTAGTAAGTAAAAAAAATTATGTGAATAGAATTAAATACCGTGTGGATGTTACACATACACACACACATATATATTCATTATCCAGAGTTATATAATGAATATATCTCTTTATTTTTAACTATAAATTTTTATATAATAATTTTGATTTTAGGAATTTGACTTCTGTGATCCATAAATTATGTATCAAATCTTTCGGTGAAAATCACAATGGAGAAATTTTTGTCGACGCGTTTCGAACCAGCCAATGTGGTTCATCATTAGGACAAGATACGAAATCTGATCTAGGACTCAGACACTGGCTAGTTCGAAACGCGTCGACAAAAATTTCTACATTGTGATTTTCACTGAAAGATTTGATACATAATTTTGATTTTAATAAAACTATACTGCAATTTTGAGGTTTTTGGGTCCCAAGAGATAGTTGAATTGGTGTTTACATGGTTAAATATTCTCAACACCCTTAGGGTTAAGCCACCTTACAAGTTTGGCTAGCAAATATACATTAATTTTACCTCAATAATAATATTTTTAATTTTAAAATATTATTAATATATTTAAATTTTACTACCTCTAATATATAATGATACATATATTTTTGATATTATAATTTTATAATTAATTAAATATTATAATTTTAATTTATAATATATTTATAATATTATTAAGAATAAAATATTATTAATATAAATGTGAATATTATAATTAATATTTTAGTTCTTATTAGACATTGCAATACATTAATAACTCTTATAATATAGTGCAATATGTAATATTCATTTTAAATAAGAATATATTATTTTAAATAGTAAATACAACAATTTTATTTATATTAACAATAAATTGATAAAAAAATATTTTAATATATGGTAGATTTTTTGTTACATCTAAGACTTTTGTGATCCATAATGTAGATAAAAAACTTTCCGATTAATCACATCATTAAGATTTTTTGTAATATATAGTATTGATATTATTATATAGTTTCAATTAAATTAATATAAGTTATTAATATTAAATTAATAAATTTAACAAAAATAATTAAAAGTAAAAATAATAAATTTAAATGCTTATTCTATTATTATTTGATTTATATTAATATTAATATTAATATATAATTTATTAATAAAAATATTAATATTATAGTTCGTATGAATATTAAAAATTTGTATAATTAATTTAATTTATATTAATTTAAATTAATATTAAATATATTAATAATAAGATTTAAATAATAAACTTATTATAATTTTATATTTTAATTAATATGAAAATATATGTTATAGTGTATTGTTTGGTTAATCCTTTAATTAGAGTATTAATAACTCTAGTGAATACATTTATTTTAAAAAATACATAAATTTTCATACATTGTTTATATTAAATTTAAATAATGAGACATTTGTATAATTTTTTGACAATAATCTATTAATGTATTTAAATAATAATAAATTTTAAATTTGTATTCATAAATATAAATAATAATATTTTTTTAATTTTATGTTTAATGTTTTATTTTAAATTTTTAGTTAATAAGATTATTAATAATTTTATATTATAAATTCATGTTATAAATATTTTATTAAATTGATATTTAATTTTTGTTTATTTGATAAATATATTTTTTATATAATTTTGTTATATGTGTATTTATTGAGAATTTTATGGTTATATTAATCATAATTTTATTTAACACAATTAAAAGATGACCTTTTATTTTGAATGGTGTTGAATTTTATTATTTATAAACCATAGAAGAAAATTTTGGAAAACCTTTTTTTCTCGTTACAATCCAATCAGATGTTCATAAAGGAATTTGAATTTTATGGTTTCTTTACTTTATAATGAAGATCATTGTTTTATTGTTTAATATTTTAATTTGAATATAATTGTTTTATTGTTTAATATTTTATTTTATTTTATTTTATTTTTTATTTTTTATTTTTTTGCTCCGTTAGACTAATCCTACACCCACGGGTTTCGAACCGGTGACCTTGCAGAACGGAGTGCCTTAAGAGTGCACCCCATCACCGACTGCTCTATGCCTCGTGGGCTGTTTAATATTTTAATTAAAAGGTATACATATCACATTTTTTTTTGTGATTCATATATTTAAAGTATTTATTTTGTGATGGATCTATTTATAACGGCTTTTAAAATCGTAAAAAATAAAAAAAAATATATATTTTTGAAAAATATGATTAAATTGTTCTAAAATATATTTATGAAAAAATGTAATCAAAATCTACATTCACATTTGCACAAGTCTTCATAAGATTTGGAGAAAGACATAGTTTAAGATTTGGAGAAAGACATGGTTTTTTTTTATGATATTTCATCTCTTAAAAGAGTTAGTTTTGTATAAAACTATATTGTTTTGGTAGTATTTAGAACTAGCAATTGCACCATATGTAGCAAAGGAAATGTTGTAAGGTTTTGGTATAGGAAAGAATAAAACATAGGAAAGAATAAAACATAGGAAAGAAGAGGTAGTAGGAACTTTCAGGCTCCAACTGATCCTCCAGAATAAGGGGTGGAGAATTATGTTTACTGGACCTCAAATCAAAATATCCATATTGGGTAATTGATGTGGAACAACTTCTTTGTTATTAATTGCATGTAAGATGTGTTTTTTCATTATGGATGAGACATTTTGGCCAAAGTACTCAAGACCTCTATATGAAGAAATCTACATGTTTATTTTATTTTTCAGCATGAAGGATGCACTTGGTTTTAATTACCAAGTTGGGAAAAATTTACCTTTCCACGAAATTATTTTCTTCTATCACATTCACAGCATTGAATTCCTCTGATACTACTCCTAGAACTCTCACTTTGCTCTACAGCTAGAATTATTTAATAGAATAAAAACTTATCACTATGACATGTTGTACTTCATAAGAGACTACTAAGAAGCTTAAGTATGGAAAATCCACCTTCACCTGTCATTTGAACATAGAGCATAGAGTTATATTAATCATCAATTTTATATATAAGAGACATTTGGGCCCTTTTTAATCTTTGGGGATGATTAATTAATCTCAGTTAAGAAAATTTATATTAATAAATTATCTACAATCATATTTCCATAATTCCTATTTGAACGACCCATATTCCACTTCTTTGGAACTTTTCACCTCAGTCAGAATAACAAGCATCATGAAGACCCAAAAGCAAGAAGAAAAAATCAGCTCATAATCAGGGAATCTAGCGAATTCTTTAAGGATCATAATTCAAGACTTTAGTGCCTTTTAAAGATATTTATTTTCCCATCAAATAAAAAGAAACAATCAAATTTTGTAGTGACAAGAATGAGAACAAATTTTAAATGTAATAACTCCCTTCCCTAGTGATAGTTCATTTTTGTTTTGAAATAAAATTATTTTCCCTATCTTTTAAATAATAGATTCCTCCCCAAGTGACCCTTTAGAGATACCTTTTTTTTCAACTGATTGCAATAGGTAAGTGTTTTTTGTCTTGAATTTTCTGAGTCATTGAATTTAAGGGTAGAGGTAAAGAGACTACTAGACAAAAAAGAGCAGAGTGACTAAATGTCAAACGAAAATAACATTGAGGAATCTCTTTTGATTTTCTCATGTGGGCCTTCTTTAATTAATGAGGTAGTAGGAACTTTCTCTTCCAGAATAAGCAGTGGAGAATTATGTTGAGTGAACTACTACTCATGTAAATTTGACTCCTTACAATTGGAGTGTTTCTCTCCACATAACTCTATCTCCAGTTATAATTCTAGCTTTCTCTTGTTTATGAATAAATTGTCTCTATGTCACTATTGTTTGTATCTTTTTGAGCACTTGCTTGAATCAGTGAGATAATGTAGCTCATCTAGATTCCAAAATCCTTGAGTAACCCATTTTCTGAAGAGTCCTCTTCTATTTTTAATTATGCTATTTGGTCCTCCATATCCTTGTCAACATCATTTCCTCCTAAAGAATCATTCATTCTTGATAAATATCCTTTGTTCTTCTTTTCTTCTTCCATATACTTCAGATCTAAATGAATGGAACATGAGATAAGATTCGTGACATTTTCCAAATTCCAAGATTTTTCATTACACTTCTCATGTGTATCAAGGAAAATGGATTCCATACATTCAACGTTATGCCTTTTTAAAGCTGCTTGTAAGGTTGGAAGCTTCTCTTCACCATGTCTCATTTCTTCTGTGTCCTTGAATTTGATACAAACAATTGTTACCGAGCCCTTTAAAGGTAAATTTAATGGTATTTAAGAAATGAGAATTATGAACATTCATCATTATTGCTCAAGATAAATCATGTCTTCTAAAATAATTTGGAAATTTAAAAACGATCACTTATTTAAAAAAATCCATTATTAATTTAATTTTTTATATATTAAGAAATAATACTCATGAATTATAAAATAGTTGTAACATAAATAATAACTAACAAAAAAAACCATGTATTTTTGGAATAATAAAATAGTTGTAACAAAAATAATACAGAACAAGAAAAACTATGTATATTTGGATGTATGAAAATTTAGATACATTTTATAAAGTAAAATTTTAAAAGAATAATGGTTATAAACATTTAAAATAATTTTATCAAATAATTAGTATAGATCCAGAGTTAAGATGTATTTAGGCCTTCTTAGTTCCCCCTATAAAAAAACTACATTCCACATGTGTAATATTCCCTTTCTAGATCCAATCAAAGTGGACAGAATTGATCCATGGTATTTACCATGGTATTGGCCCATGGTATTTGTTGTTGGTTTCTGAGAAAAAGAATAAAATAAGGTCTCTAGAAAGTCCATCAAGCCTATAAAAGGGGAGACAAGCTAGGCATTTAGATTCATTTTGGTTTTATCTATTTTATTGTGTTTGGGTTGAGAACTTGGCCTATCGTATTTTTTGTCAGTTTCTGAGAAAAATAATAAAATAAGGTCTCTAAAAAGTCCATCAAGCCTATAAAAGGGGAGAGAAGCTAGGCATTTCAATTCATTCTGGTTTTATCTATTTTATTGTGTTTGGGTTGAGAACTTGGCCCATGGTATTTGTTGTTGGTTTTCGAGAAAAATAATAAAATAAGGTCCCTAGAAAGTCCATCAAGCCTATAAAAGGGGAGAGAAGCCAAGAATTTAGATTCATTCTGGTTTTATCTATTTTATTGTGTTGGGGTTGAGAACTTGGCCCATGGTATTTGTTGTCGGTTTTCGAGAAAAATAATAAAATAAGGTCTCTAGAAAGTCCATCAAGCCTATAAAAGGGGAGAGAAGCTAGGCATTTAGATTCATTTTGGTTTTATCTATTTTATTCTGTTTGGGTTGATAACTTGGCCTGGTCAGTTCTAACATTGATCCGGGACGAAAACCCCGTGGTGAATTTATCTGGTGGATCCATCCAGGGTCCATGATTGTGCTTCAGTATTGGTTTTATGTTTTAATGAGTAGTCGAGCATGCCACTGCAAAGGTTCAATATTTTTGGTGTGGGCATGTATCTTTGTTTTCAGTTAATAATATAAATAAAAAGCTGCATTTCCAGATCCCATGTATGTTCATAGTTTTTACTGAATGTAATTTTATTGAGAACACTAAAATGTGCTAGATCTGACTAAATTATTAAGGTTTGGGATCTTACAACATGAATACCATGGCTCAATACCATGGACTATATTTATAGTTTATCATTATTTTATTCTATTATTTTTATTTTTTATTGTATTTTGACCTAGTTAAAATGTTCATTACATTATTAAATATATATATATATATATATATAGTTATTTTCTTTTCTTTTTTTATATTGTTCTTTATCCATGTAATATACATTAATTGGTTTTTGTTTTATGATATAAATTTTATTTAAAAAAATAAATTTATAATACAAAACAAGAAGAACTATGTATATTTAGATACATTGATATATGTATAGTGATTTAATGGCCTAAAACATTTCAATTGTCTAACATTTGATCCAATGGCTCAAACATGGACACATTGGGAGGAGAGTTATTTTCAAATAGTAACACTTTACTGAGTAAAAATAATATAAAGATAAAATTTGTTTAATGTTTTAAAAAATAAATAGACATCATAGTTTATTCCAAAATCACTGACCTACAATGTATGTCACTCACATTATACAATAATTGTCAAAGCTCCATTTCTTGAAAAACCAAAAAAATTCTTTTTTGGTCAACTCAATTTTAAATAGAGAATTGGATAGAGCTTCAAATGGAATTTGTTACAAGAACTCCCGGTTATATTTCGTTTTCAGCCATTCATGGTGTGGTACTATATGTAGTTGCAACAGAATTCCAGTCTTGTTATATGATTTGCCTCTGGTCCGAACAACTATTGATCATAATTCTCTTTCTGAACTTGACAATAGAAGCTCGAACTCGAGAGGGAGAGAGAGTTCATTTTCTGCTTCAGAAAACCTTGTTTTTTAATTAATAAACAATGGCTCCACAATCTATAGTAAGTAACTGTATTTATGATTACCGAATCATGGCGGATTTCTCCGGCTTTGAAGCGGTTTGAAAGCTAAATGAGTTCTGGGACACTACACTGAAGATCCCCGATGGCCAATATTATAATTGGTGACGCCGCGGACGTCATTTCTGTGATAGAGTCACTAGTGGTGATCTGTATGTGACTCTTCCATGATTTTGATTATCTCGGGCTGAACCCACCTACCCTCGGAGTTCTTGGTCAATCTTTTCTTGGAGTCTTGTTTCCAGAAGGGAGGAACTAGGTAGTCTTCCTTCAGTAAATCGCACGCCTTATTCACCAGAGCCGGATCTCGGGGCGAAGACAGATAAAAGCGCTGCCCTTGTCCATGGTATCCGTCCATGGTATCTACATAGCCGCGTTCGGACGTAATTTCTAAACACGAATTGCGTGTATGTCAAAACGTAACTAGTCCGGGTCATCATTTTATTAAGCACGGACCATATCGTTTTGATTTCTCGTAGGATATCGTCTACTTTTGACCATACTCCTCTACCTTACTCGGCATCAACCAGCGAATCTCTGTCAGCCCCAAAAATTGTAAAGTAATTTCTGGCCTTGACGTCACAAATTTACAATCTAGTGTAACTTGCAGTTGTGATTTGTTAAGATGAATGAATAGCCCTGCATTACCAAGTTTACAAAACTAAAAATATTATTAATTTTTTAATAACTATGCATTACTAAGGTTACAAAAATAAAAATATTATTAATTTTTTATAAGTGTGGTTATTTTGAAATAAAGTTTTTAAAATTTTAATTTAATTATTAATAATGATTATTAGGTGAATAGTAGAGATTTAATTTTCACAAAACATTCCAAAATATTTTTAGTAGTTAATAACTCAAAGTTTGAAATTTATCTCTAAAATTATTATGCTCTTATGAAATGTGATATTGATTGTCCATGATATAATAAAAAGATTTGATTTACATATTAAAAGTTTCATTATAAATATATATATATATAAATCTCTGTCAATTTATTCCATATATTTTTAAATATATATGTTTATCTCATATATTATTTTTAATAATTAGTAATAATAATATTAATATTTTAAAATAATGTTAAATTTAATTAATTTTTATGATTTTTAAAATTTTAATAAAAAAAATTATTTGAAAAATTATTATAAATTAATACTTATTAATATTTTGTAGCTTTTTAATTTATATAAATACACAACTACTACTTATGGTGTCTTAAAGTATTTCAATAAATTTATTTATCTATTGAATTTTCTCAAATTTTAAGTCGTTTCAGAGATTTTCACATATTCTTCGTCGATTGATATGTTTTACCGAACAACATAGCTAAGGTTAATTATTTCTTTTGAATTTCTGACTTTTATGTCGTTTCAAAGATTCTCAAAAATATATGTAGGTTTGACCAAATTACAATTTAAAACTGTGAGTATGTAAAAATCTTCCAACAAGAATATAATTTCATTTAAAATATTATTTATCATACAGTTAAATAACATTATATTTGAGCAAGCAATATAACAAAGAGCATGGAGAAATAAGCAGAATATATTCATATTTCACAACAAAAATCCGATGATGAATGGACGGATATATTCGTATTCCATTGTATTGGTGACGTCTCCTGACATATACGGGGTGGCACCTTGACTTTTACTATGACACGTATTTTGGACAATCCAAATTGAATGTTGTCTCTATTTACATAAATGAAAGTTGACTAAATTTTAGAACTAGCCATGTGAAAGAGGAAATAAACGTTTTAAAATGATGAATATTTTATATTTACACAATTAGTAATGGTATGACGTGTAGTAAAGGAAACGATGTAAGGTTGTAATATAGGAAAGAATAAGATAAATAAAAAAAGTCATGCAATTTGTTAATTTTGTTTTTTTATTAGCGTTTTTTTAAGAAAAATTTTAGAAATCATTTATTTTCCTATTTTACTAAGAGTAATAATAAAATATGTTAGTAGAAGAATGGTAACAATTTTTAAATGTAAGAACTATCTTCCTTGGTAATAGTATATTTTGGTTTTCAAAGAAACTTCTTTTAGTGATCTTTTAAATAACAGATTCATCTCCAACACACTGTTCAAAATGACCCATTTTATTCAATTTATTGAAATAAGCAAGTATCTTTTGTCTAGTGCTTTATGAGTTAATGAAATTAAAAGAACAAGTAAAGAGGTTGCTATAGATAAAAAAGAGCAAAGTGATTGAATGTCAATCTCTTCATATCTTCTCATGTGGGCCTTCTAAACTTTCTCTGCTCCAACTCCTCCATAATTATTAGTAAATATTAGAGGATGCATCCTCAAGTTATTGTTCTTTTTGTGTTTGGTTTCTCCAACATCTACAGAAACAAGCTATGATCTATGAGAAAGTTCATGTTCAAGCTCAACTATAGTGCTAGATACTTCTTCATCCTCCTCTGTTTGCCTTTGGAAACCCTTAAGACTCTCTGAATTGTTTGATGACTCCACACTTTGGTCATTCTCCCTATGAACCAGCTTAAATTTCAATATTATCATTAGTATTGTTGTTAGGATCAACATCATCATCATCAATATTATTGCAATAACATGGAAACTCTAAATAAAAATAATATGTTTTTTTATATTTAAAATTAGCCACATATATATGTAATTAAAGTAATAATATTGATGATGATGATGTCAACAAAGAGATTAACAATAATATTTTGTTAGATTAATATTGTTAGATTAATATTTTGAAAAATGGAGATTAACAACAAAGAGATAACTATACCATCTATTGTTTTTTTTTGGTTTTTTTAATACTATTTAATAAATATTCCTTATAAGTAATATCTAGTAATTGAGGTGTACAAAAGGGACAAAAAATTATCCTACCATGTTGTAGATATTTTTAGTATTAAGATTAGAATTATTTATCATGATCTTTATAGTAAAATGGGTGTTGGTCAATTCTCAAAACACTAAACAATTAAAATAATTTGTCACGTGTCCACAATACCAATTATGTTAACATTTTAATTCAACAAAACTATCATGATATATTTCATATTTAACTTAAAATATTGTATAATTTTTTTTATTTTCCATATAAACTTGAGATGTAACATTTTCTTCAATCTCTTACTAAATAATTTTTACATTACATAAAAAACTAATATAATAATATAAATTTTCAATTGGGCTATGTTGGGTGGTTCATAGGAATAAATAGAATCCTCCCCATTCGGATTCAATTCCAATGAATGGCGAGATAGATGTCCAAAAAAAAATTATCATATAAATTATGTTACACATAAATTTATTAAATAACATTTAAAAAATATATTGATAATTAAAATATATTTCAATATGAAATAGAAAAGAAAAAAAAACATATATAAGAATTAATTTACAAATACCTATCACCCTGGTATCACCCAATATAGAGATTGATTCTCAATATGGTTATTGTAAACAAAGTAATGGTACTCAATGGATCTCCCTTGTCTAAAAATGGATTGATAAAGATCCATTCTCAATATGGTTATTGCAAACAAAGCAATGGTACTCCATGGATCTCCCCAAATTATCTAAAAATGGATTGAATACTAAAAAAGTGTTATCACTCTTAAAAAAAAAATGAAATTTAGAAATTTGGTTCTCTTAATTACCATTACATGCAAGAACTTGCCTCGCTGTAGCCATCAAGAAACCATTAATCCATCCAGAAATCGTTCAAGGAGAAGCAACTCTAACTATTAGTTTTAGTTTTTTCTTAACTATTAACTATTAATCCATAAATGAGATGGAGTCACTATTGAATTGTAACAAATGATGGATGGTTGTTGTTCGAAATGGAAAGGAAAACAACAAGATCTCGCAGAAAAGGAAATGCACATGTATAATTCACATTTGTAATTGTTTTTTTAAATAAATCAAGTTTTCAATTTCTAATTGGTTAATTATAATTAGTTTTTTTCCATGTGTTTTTTGAAAGGTGGAATAAATAACTAATATTATATGAAATATAGGAGATGTTATAACAACTGTACCTACTCTTAGTTATAATAAATATGATCTTGCAAAGGAGATTTGAGAAAAGAAAGACACAACCATTAAAGAGGTAGACAAAACTCAATCTTCTTTGACTTTCGAAAATGAAATATCCAAGATCAAAATATCCATTCCATTTAATGAATTGATCAAGAATAAGAAGTAAACAATTCATATTGTCAGAGCATTAAAGATAGGGGATAGTTCAGATTCTATTAATTTGAATGATGATCATCTGACAATTCTATTTGGTCCAAATTTGAAGAAGATGTTCAATATGGAGACTCCCCACCTTTATATGTTAGCTTGAATGTACATGATCTTATTTTACATAATGAAATGTTAGACTCAGGTGCATCACATAACCTAATTCCAAAGGTTATCATGGAGAAACTTGGTTTTAACATAACTAGGCCATATAAAGACCTCTTTTCCTTTGATTCGAGTAAAGTGAAGTGTTTGGGTTTAACTAAGGATTTGGCTGTCTCTCTCACTCAAATTGTAGAAAAAATTATAGTAATGGATATAGTTGTTTCTAAAATTCCTCCAATGTTTGGTATGCTTTTGTCAAGGTCATGGGCTGCAAAATTGAAAGGCACTTTACATATGGATATGTCATATGCCACCATTCTTGTTTTTGGACAACCAAGGATATTGTACATAGAAGCTTTCATGTCATACATGGTGATTTGCAAGGAAAGTCCTAATAATTGTATTATCTACTTAGTTCATTTTGATATGGATTCTTTCATATTGTATAATGACTTGTGTTTGCAGGAAGAAAGTCAAAACAAGGTCAACCTATTAGAGGAGAAAGAAAGTGAATCGAAGGAAAAGAAGTCATATCACAAAGATGAAGATAATGGCCTTTGGAACATTGATTTTGATGGAGAAGTGCACAAAGAAGGGGTTGGATCTAGTCCGATGATAGTCAACCCAAGGATGGACAATTCAAAACTATGTTCTTTCAAGCTAGATTTTGATTGTACAAACAACGTGGTCGACTATGAAGCGTTGATTTTGTGATTGTAGGTTTTGAAATATTTGGGGTCAAAGAGGATTTCAATTCATGGGTATTCATAGATGATTATCAATGAAATAAAAGGTATGTATTACACTAAACACCCAAGGTTGAGGGCCCATAGGAATTTTGTCTTGGAATTGCTGCAACGTTTTTCAGACCTTTAATTCCTAGATGACAAAATATGATAGATTACGCATTGGCCACTTTAGCCAGTGTGTTTAATATTCCTATCTATTCATATATGAAGTATGAAATAGAATTCAAACATAGACCAACAACCCCTGACAATGTAAAATATTGGCAAGTGTTTGAAGATGACAAGCAACTTAATAGTTTTTTGCTAATGTATGGGGAAATTTCCAGCTTGCTCATAGATGAAGAAAAATGCTTTGATGAGGATGAAAAACATGTTTTTATTTCAAATTCATATGGTTTTGAAAATAAAATAGTAGATCTAAAGGTCATACAATTGAAGAATAATGTAATACCAAAAGGTTTGGTCACTCTTGAGAAGTTATTTGATCAAAATAATGTAGCTAAGAACCCCAAAGTAATTCCCATTGAAACTAAAGTAGAGGACAACAATATAGGGACATAACATAAGCATAAATTTATCAAGCTTTCCAAAGCTTTGACTTATGAAGATAGACAGAAATACCTTGATCTTATGAAGCAATATTCAGATATTTTTGCTTGGGGATATGAAGACATCAAAGAGTATGATAAGAGAATTATCCAATATACAATGCCAATTAAGAAGTATCATAAGCATTTTAAGCAAAAACTAAGAAGAATCAATCCCTTGTTACTTCCTCTTATTGAAAAAAAATGAGAAATTTTTTTATCCCAAAATCATTGTTCCTTTAAGATTTTTAAAGTGGCTTGCTAATTTGGTCCCTGCAAGAAAAAATATTGGTGAAATAAGACATTGTCTTTATTTCAGAAACCTCAACAAAGTATCTCTTAAATATAACTATACTTTACCCAAGATGGACCATATATTGCAAAAGGTAGTTGGATCTCATAGGATGTATATGCTTGATGTTTTCTTGGGTTACAATCAGATCTTGGTGCACCCTGGTGACTAGGAAAAAACAACTTTTAATATACCATGGGGAACTTTTTATGTATGAAAAAATTCTCTTTGGAATAATCAATGTAGGGGCTACCGTTCAAAGAGCCATGGATATTAAAATTGTTGATGAAAAGGAGAAGTTCATTTTTTCTTACCTTGATGATATAATTGTATTTTCAAAATTTGATTCTGATCATTTGCAACATCTAAAACAGTTTTTTGGCAAGTGTAGAAAATTTGGCATATATTTAAATCCAAAGAATTATGTTTTTTCAATTGAGGAAGATAAATTACTGGGGCATATAATATCGGAGGATGGAATTAAAATTTATCCTAACAGGGTTGTCGCAATCCATAAAATTGATATTCCAAGGAATAAGAAAGAAGTTTAGTCATTTTTGGGAAGAGTAAATTTTTTCAAAAGGTTCATTCCAAACCTAGCAGAAATTATAAGGTTCTTGACCAATATGCTGAAAAAGGAAAGTAAAATTAGGTAGAAAATTGAAACAGAGAAGTCTTTTGATGAGGTAAAACTAGCCTTCACTAATTCTCCTATCTTAGATCGTCCAAATTATACTAAAAACTTTATCATATTCTCTTTTGCATCAAAACATACAATTGCAGCTGTTTTAATGCAGAAAAATTAGCAAGGTAATGAACAACCAATACCTTTCTTTAGCGGGGCTTTGAGAGATTATTATCTTAAGTAAAATCTTCTGGAAAATCAGGTTTATGCATTAGTTAAAGCCTTGAAATATTTTATATTCTATGTACTTCATTCACATGTGCTTTCTTATTTCCAAAATGTTGTTGTGAAAACTATTCTAACCCAACCTGATCTTGAAGGTAGAAGAGGCAGATGGATAACAACTATTCTTGAGTATGATGTGAGATCAATCCTGCCAAGTTGGTAAAGGATCAAGGATTGGAAAAATTGATGGTTGATTCAAATCTGAATGTATTAGGCATAAACCTCATGGCAGGTTTATCAGATGCCCATAATTCAGAAACTTCTCAATAGGTATCTGAAAAAAATCTTTCCGCTCCTTAGCCTGGAGGAATTACAAAGTGATAATATTTTCAATCAAAAGTGGGGTTGAAGGCACTTGTTTCTCCTGAAAATATTCTAGAATTTTCTTGAGCCACACAATTTCCTTCGTTACTTCAACTGTTGCCACATATTCTACCTCAGTTTTGGAATATGTTGGAACTTATTATGTTCATGACCTCTAGGAGACAACTCCTAATCCAAGACTCCTAACATAACCTAAAGTAGATACTCCAATTTATTTATCTCCATAGAAATCTAAATTAGAGTATCCAATCAAGCTAAATTCACCCACATGTGTATACTTGAGTCCAAAGTATTGAGTTCCCCTCAAGTTATTTATAACTCCTTTTTTAGCAGACCAATAACCCTCAAGAGGATTTTGCATAAACGTGGAGAGGATTTGAATAGAAAATGAAATGTATGGTCTGGTAGTATTTAGGCAGTTGAGAATTCCTACGAATTTTCTATACTTTATTGCATCCTCAAATGATTTTCCTTTAGTGGATGTGAGATTTTAATGCCCTAGGTAACTTGGGGGTTTCAACTTTCTTCCCTTTTTTGTTATTTTTCTTGGTCGTATTAGATGGCACTACTACATGTGTTTCGTTAACCATTGTGACCTCTTGAGGGGAAATAGGGGTTATTCCTATAGAGGTGATGCCTGGAATTTCTAGAATAGCTAGTGGGACCAAATACCACGTAGGTATTGTGAAAGCCATATTCGGAAATGTCATAATTTCCATGACTTATTTTGACACAAAACCAGGTGGGGGGTATAAGAATGTGGTTTGCCAAAGGCGTAGGATAGGAATGTCATGCCAATGGCTTTAGTCTCCGTTCTGCTGGTTTCTATGTTTGGGCTAGTTTCGGTGTTTGATGAGAGCCTCATGCACACTGGTGCCCTTGTGATTTCTGGGACTCCCTTTGGTATAATAAGGTGATCTCCTAGGAATGGCCCTAGGATGGATGATTGTTTGAACTAGTCTGGGCTGAATTCTGTATACCATGTAAGTGATTATGTAGTTGTTTCTACGTATGGTAACACGACATTGAGAGTCGTCATTGTTGGAATCATGATTTCCGTTAGACCAAAACCTGCAGGCGTTAGTCTATGCTACAAACACCAAAGTTAGGATCCACGAGAGGCAGTTAGTTCATGTCGCAAAACACACGGGGAGCATTGAACCCAATGTCCAACAATCTCCCCCCAACACGAGCCGGGTGAGTTTCAAGCTCAAGACCTATCCCTCTGATACCACTTGTTGGAATCACGATTGCCGTTAGACCAAAACCTGCAGGCATTAGTCTCCGCTACAATCGCCAAAGTTAGGATCCACGAGAGGCGGTTAGTCCATGTTGCTAAACACACGGGGAGTGTTGAACCCAGTGTCCAACATTCATGGGTTTCTTGTCATATTATGTGAGTTGGTCGATGGTGATGATCCGATCATCATGGGGAAACATCATTACCCTAAAGACAGAGGATGTGAATGCGGTAATGGCATACATATAACTCCACTTGAGGAGTATATTGTAGTCTATTTGTGCGCCTAAGACCTCTATATCTATAATAACTATATTTATGGCCAGGTTTATTGGGACATTTTGATATAGACTGATGGGGGATGAAGGGAGATCATCGTATTCTCTGAGCATGATGTCAAATGGTTTTAATTTAGGTGATCCTAACTTTTTCCAAACTGATTTGGACATGATACATGTGGATGCTCCTTCATCAACGATGCATCGGTGTATGGTGATGTTCAGAACGGAAACTGGTATTTGGAAAGCGACCAGAGAAGGAAGCCTCGGGCTTGCTTTATCTAGGTCGAAAACCATTAGGCATGAATCAGAAGGATCAATTGTGCCTAACACGAAAAGTAAGGATTTATGTTGTCTTAGGCGTGATTGCATAACTTCCAAGGCTGACAGAGCAGTTGGTGATTGTGTTAAATCATCCACTATGTTATAGCTATGAGCATCTTTAGAGTGATGACCTATGCGCCTGGTTGGTCCCTTGACCGTTTTTCGAAGGGGCTTTATAGGGAATTTGGAGATGGTTAACAGTGCAGTAGGTGCACTCTTACTTGTACCTGATGGGTTGGTGTACGGAGGTGTATCGTAGTTCCTATTCCTTTTTTGGAAGAAAAATTTGTCGTCGGCCATGTAGATTTCGTGACTGCCTCCTCCGATATCGTTTTGGGGTGTTTTTTTTCTCGGTGTTAACCACTCCTTGGTGGGGGAAGGGTTGCTACATTCAGTAGGTTGTTGAGTAGGTCCCCCTTGTCCTCGGTTACCCTGAAGTTTTTTCAACTAAGGGAGTTCGGGACAGTGGTGAGTGTAATGGCCATATTCACCACATATGGCACACTAATTATTTTTCCTTAGACTGGGTCTCTTGTTTTTCCCTTAGGATTTATTATTTGGCTCTTGGTTTTTATTTCAATTGGGGTTGCCCCCAGACTGAAATCGTGGGGGGCGTTGTTGATTATTGTCCCCTTGTCCAGAGTCTCCCTTTTGCTTATTCCCAAGATTCTTTTTTGTAGCATTTGGAGAGTTACTTTTGTTCTCCTGGTCATAATACTATCACTTTTGAGCCCGGAATGGTTGCACTAGGTTCACCAATGCATTTTTTGTGTTGGTGGTGGATTTTGTGCGAGAAAAGGGGGATATGCGTTCTCATGTCCCTGATTGGTATAAGATTGTGGGGAAGGCTCTCTTGTATCAACATTCATAGCTAAGTATTAGTTCCCACTTGAGTGAGGGTATGAGCCTCCCTGATGTTGATGGTATGGTATTATCCTATTCGTCATATTATGCAAAGGTGCTGACTGACTTTGATGGTATCCAGGTTGTGATACGTTCTAAGTAGAATCATAAGACTATCCTAGGTATTGGATACTACTGCTTAGGTGACCTTGGGTCAAGGACTCGATCAAAATGTCTGTAGTATTCTACGCACTTGGTAACTCTCTATAAGTTTGCAGGCATGGGGAATTTGGCAGGACATTGTAAATGTATCCTGATAGGGTTTAAATGAGTTCAAGTTGTTGGGCCTTGCTAATGGCATCCTCCTTGGAGGTGGGTTTCTGTGTTGCCACGTCTTTTGAGATCTTAGTTGTGAGATTTTTCAAAAATAAGTCCAACAACACTCTGTTGTCAAGTTTGGCTTTACAAAAACTACAACATCGTCGCCATTTGTGGAGATGGTTTGATATATGGATGGCTGACGTTTGCCTAAAATGTGTTGGTAGTTCCATTCCCGAATCATGATGAATAGGTAGTTTAAAATAGGTTAGGAACTCGGTAGTGAGGGCGTTAAAGGTTCCATGAGAAGGAGAAGGCTTCTCGACATACCATTTCTTCGCAGGCCCTATTAGGGTGCATTGAAGAAGTCTTAGTCTAATGGTATCATCAATGATAATATTAGACAAACACCACAGGTATAAATTAATAATATGATTTCCTAGGTCTTCCGCTTGCTTCCCTTCGAATTTTGGTATATCCTAACGGCACTTCATGGGAATGGGAGGCAAATTAAGGCCATGAGAAATGGGGTCATTAGTTAACTTAATTATATATGGAGTATTAAGTGATGCTAATAAGGGTAACTGAGTATTGACTACCATTGTACAATGTGGAAAAATAAGTGTTTTAATATGATGGCTTAGGGGAGGTGCCTAGGGAATATTACCCTATGGTGTTCCTTGATGGATATTCAGTTGACTCCCCGAAGGGGTAGTGCTCCTCTACCCACTAGGGTTTGTGGGAGGTGTTGAGAGTGGTGACCCTGTTGGAGTTTCCATTGGTGTGGTATTGGGTGACCCTTAGGGGTTTCCAATCACAAATGCCCTAATAAAGGATGAATCGATAATGGTGGCACTATGGCATATTTTATGCCTAAATGGCAAGAGACCTAGAACTCCTCCCTCTAATGGGGGGATTTCCAAGAAACACCTAGATCGATAGGTCTCTTTGGGTTCGTTATAGTGTCGACTAGCTTAATCTTGGTGATATTTTTGGTTTATTGGAGGAAGGAAGATTTTTGTCAAAGTAAATATGATCACATGCATAAAAAAAAGTGAAAAAATAAGAGGTAATATTTCCTTTAATTTAATGTTATGTGATCAAGAAAGAAAAAAATTGTTTTTTTGTTTTGTATATGATATTCAAAATCCTATATAGACCTATTCGTCCTTAGACTCTTAATGTAACTGGGCCTTGCAAAGATGTCTTCTTATGGGTATTGGAGCTGATGTCCAGAAAGAACTGGTGACGCCTTCCAATAGTCAAAGAATCGACCAAGGTAATGGTAAGAGGATCAAGTGTTCCCTGCACTATCACATATAGGGAAGAATGCCCTAGTTTTTTGGCCACTAAAGTACAATTGTTCCACGTGAATATTCGAGTGTTGAGCTTCTTGGTAATCAACTATGAGTAATGAGCATTATATGGGTTAGGTATCCCCAAAAAGTACCGCACGCACTCGCCCTAAGCTTAACCCCCTCTCAAACAGGTCTCCTCTAACGCTCAATTATTCATTCCATGGGCAAATAGATATATTTGAAGCTCCCTAAAAAGTCAACATCTATGTTTCAAAATGTATTATGACCATGCCAACTTATTGGATTCCTACCCCTAATGGTCCTAACCTGAACTGTAATTTTTTTTATGGCCCATGTGGGGAGAATTTAGTGAATTCAGTTAGTGATTATTTTTACAGATTCTCAATTTTATTAGGGTGTGCCTTGGTGAAGTAACTATATGAAGAGGGTAAAGGTCCCAACACACTAGGTGCCTTGGTTCAATTCTTACTGATGCTTTGTGTGTGATTTTGAGTGTACAATCACAAGCGTTATGAGATGTAGATATGTGTTGATCCCTTAAAATCCTTTTCTAATTACCCTATGTGTGGTTGTTCCTTGCAAAAATAAACGATGTGTGGATTATGGGATTCTTACACCTTGTCTAGTTAGAATATGTTTGCACTATAGGGAGATGGAAAATTTTCTTAGGAAAGAGTTCATGTTCATATCCAGGCTCACTGTGAGGTGCGAGGGTGGCAAATATTACTTGCTTTCTTTTCAACATTTTGTTCCTAGTCCCAATTCTGAATGCAAAATTGAAACAATCTAATGAAAAAATTGAAACAACTTGAATTAGCTAAAGATAGGTGGATATATGGGCCACTTACTTTTATGCTAATTACGCTATGTGTTTTGTATATTTTATCAACAAATCATTTTTTTGGACATCATATGTGGATTGAAGGGCACTTAATTTTTCCTACTTAAACTATGTATGATTTGCAAAAATAAAAACAAAAAAAACTAAAATTTAAACGACTTAGTTGCTATGCTATATTCTAGCAAAAAAGAGTCCTAATCAATCATGAAATACCAGAACACAGTGATGGAAAACTATTTATGGGGTTCCTAGCACTTTACAACTAAAAAAATGGAAAAAAACAAGAAAAAATAATCTTGTTTCCCACCACGTGGCTTATCTTCCCACAGGCACATGTCTGTCAGAGCAGAATGTGCGCGGTCAGGAAGAATGAAAAAAAAATTCCTCCTCTGCTGGGCAGAACTTCTTGTTGAGTGTGACTGAAGATGTTGAGAGGATGGGGGGGTGATTTGCAGCAATATGAATAGGAAGAAGGACGTGCATCAACAACCATTAACTCAAAAGAAAGAATCTAGTGGAGTTGTCATTCCTGTGGTAGTGTATTCGGTGCATGGGCAGACGAAATTACAATTTTCTTAGTAGGGAGGATTCTTACCAACATAAGAGTCACGGGTCAAAATGGTTTTTCAAATGTTAATGAACAAGTTCAACATGTAATAAGCTAAGTTAGAAATGAAACATATCATGTTACATAAACAATGAAACAAAAACAAAACAACATGCACAAGATACATGCTCAATAGAGAAAACGCACTAATAACTCAACAATGGAGAGCTTATCCCTTTATTAGGTGCTGGTAGTAGTAGAAGATAAAATGCTAAGTCTCTTGTAGTGGATCCTTCGAGCTACAAGGCTCCAATATCCAAGACAAGGGGGTCTCTTCCCCTCAAGTTTTATGCAAGCCTCTCTTCCCTCTCAACGGATGGTCGATCGACGAACATGTGGTGAACTACTCTCTCTTGGACTGAGATGTTGAGTGGCCAAAAAATGAGTCCTTCCAATCCTTCTGTTGCTGGACAACACAATATGGTTTGCTATGAAGAAATTTGGCCAACATAATTTTCAAATTTTCCCTCCTTCTCTTGGCCCAAGATGGATGGTGACACAAGAGTGGGGGTGTGATTCCTTTGTGTGATGCACTAAAGCCTCAAGGTGGCTCAAAGGTGACTATACTTGGTTAGGTTGAGTGAGAATATTTTTCACCAAGTGTGTCAAGTGGTCCCGGATGGTGACATGTTGTCATCCCCAGGACCACACGACTATCAAAGGGATAGCCGCACAATGCACGACTATCGAAGAAAAAGCCGAACCGCGTGCCAAGAGCTAGTGTTTCCTGTGCACGATCCATAAATTTATTCCTCTGACCTTAGGAAAAATTAATTTTTGGCTCCTCCTAATGTTTTTCTTCCCTGGAAACATTTATCTATACCTTCTGCTTGAAATTTTTAATGTCTTTTTCCCATACGATTTTCCAGTGTTAACAACTAGTATTCCAACAAATTATTTCTATGTTCACCATCAACAAAATTTATTCATATAAATAATAATTATGCCACGATGCAGATTTGAATGAAGGCTATATTATTTCAATAGCTTGTAGCAGTGTTCCAATAAATCAATATTCAATTCTAAAGTTCAACAATAGTCCCAACAAGAAGGCACAAAGATCCAACTTCAAATTTCATCCTTTATTCCTACAACCAAGTGATGAAGAATCAGACTAGAATTTTCACTTCGTGTTCCATGATCTAGAAATTACAACCAGGATCTCACAGATACATAGCTTATCAACTTTTTAGGTAGGTGAAGGTATGTTTTTTTATAATCTTTAATCGTTAATTCATTGAATGCTAAAATACATGTATTTGGAAAATTTCCCATGTGACATTGCTTTCCCCATTTTCAAAAGACAAAAACACCTTTATTTGGGAGAGGATATTCATTACCATTTTTCATTTCCATATTCCATAACCTAATGCATTATTGACCAACGTGATTCTCCCAACTGAATTTTGTTCTTATTTTTGGTTCTCTAAAGATGGATATGTTTTGTAAAATATTCAAATTATGAGAAAGGATTGAATAATATGTATATGAATAGGTCTTCATTTTGAATACATTCTATTGTATTCTTTGTTGCGACAAGAAGAAAAATAAAAGAAAAGTGTTGTCACACAAGAACCAACACTGGAAATAGTTACAGTTGCCAGAAAAGAACTAAACAGAAGAGTTACACTTTGATATATTTTAAATAAAGAATAATTTTCAAAAGATTTAAGTTTGGAAAAAGTGTCTCACATCACAAAATGACTTGTTGACAAATCTCCGGGGCTAAAAAAAATAAATAAATAAATAAATTATTGAAAATGACTTTAGAATCAATGCAAAGTTGCATGAGGACATGCAACATCAACATCTTCATTGAGGGGGAAACATTAGAAGAAATTTTCACCTAAAACTACCCATGAAATTTTCACATACATAATATGTAAACCAATTAAAATCCTTTAAATTTAAAGAGAGGTACATGTAAATATTTTGGAGGGAAAAAAAAAAGATACTTCTTTCAATTTTGTTTTTGGATTATCTCTTCATCCAACAAGTACCCATTATGTATACTTTTGAGAAGACCCGCATTGATAAAATTGAAGATACATTAAAACACGATGAAACATGTTTTTTAATGTATCTTCAATTTTTATCAATGTAGGTCTTTTCAAAAGTATGCATAATGGGTACTAGTTGGATGAAAAATTTAATTTTGCATCCAACAAGTGTCTACTCATGAAATTTGAGCAATTCTATAATGACGTAAGCCAAAAATACAATGAAAAAAAGTAGTTTTCTTATTTTCCCTCCGAAATTCATAACTATTATTTTATTATTTTTCCTTAGGATGACACTTTTATGCTGAAATTTCCTCTAATGTATTGGGTATCCAAAATGTCATTCATTTCACCCTCTTTTCTTTCACTTTGCTTCAGAATTTACCATATTTCGCAACTTTATAACCATGCACTAAAACCATCTTCATGATCAAATATGGGTTTAGACACATTATTTTCCAATAAATTTATTTTGGTATTTTGGATGAATTTATGGTTAAATATTAGAAAAATAACACGTAATCACTTATATATAATGTTAGGTAAACTTGACTCAGGATAGAGTAAAATTTGACTAGGGTAATAGTAGTGGTTATGGGGCACATGGTTTTGTGCACCCATGGTTTTGGCCCATGGTATTGTATGTAATGGAGCCTATAAAAAGGCTGGGAAGACTTCATTGTAATGTAGGCCTGGAGGCGAGCGGTGAAGGCTCACTTGGCTAGATTGGCCAGGGTTTTGGCCAATGGTTAATGAAATTTCATTGGTTGGGTTTTTCCCCGGATTTGGGGTTTTCCCGGATAAACATATGTGTTTATGTTCATGATTTGTTGCTGGTCTCTTTGTATTTATTTCTCTCAGTAAATTAGTGTTTTATTTCTGCGGTAAATTCCTAACAACTGGTATCAGAGCTTGATCGATCTACTGCCTGTTGCTTAAGAGTGAACCTGTGTGTTGTTAGCATTGCTGCTAGTTGCGTCAGAGATCATATACTTATAGTGGAAAAGCGCCGTGAGCTGGAGACAACACTGACCAGCGAATTCGAAGTTCGTTGACTGTTGAGTTTGTCGCACATATCAGGGATTTGCTGCGAATATGGGGAGTAGAGGCTTCCGGATCATGGATCTGTGATTCAAATCCATTTTTTTGGGTATGTGGATCACCGTTATCAAGACCTATGGTATTTCTGTTGGCAGATCCAGTGGATTGGTATCGGTGGAGTGGTGTGGCAACATTTGTTGCCATTTTGGCGCACATCGTTTGCGGTGGATCTGTGTTTGTGGTTGATCTGCGTGTAAGCTATGATAGTTTATAAGGGGATCAATAAGATCAGATCGACGTCTCAGTTCTGCTGTGCTGTCCTGACCGGCATGCTAAGGAGAGGCGTGAAGACTGTTGTTGACCTGTGTGAACACTACATATCGGCTTGCTCTTAATGCACGTAATGTTCGTTCGCCTCTGCAGAGGATCACCGGAATGGTGAGAAATTTAGAACGCTGTGTGAGTTGATCCAATGCACCATGAGCTGGTGGAAGTGGTCAGATCTGTCATCGATCTACTGTATGAGCGCAGAGCAGAGCCACCGTCCAGAGCAGCGTCGTTAATGTGGAATCAGATAGAGTGTGCGACGGACCCTAAAAATGCGTGGTTGATGATAAGGCTTGTGTGAATTGAAGGAACCGCAGATCCGTTTTAAGTGAGCAGATATATTGGTATCAGTCCTGATTAGTTGGATCGGGTCATGAAACCAGTGGTGAAACCACTGCTAAAAAACGCAAGACCAGCGAAAACAGATCGTGATAAGTTGGATCGTGTTTGAAGGAGTTCAAAAGAGTATTCGGGCTCTGCCTGGATGTTTCACCGATCCGCGCCGATGAACGTGCCCCATGGTCGAAAAAAATAACTAGAGTTTAATGAAATCCCAACTTATGGCGAACCCTGGTTTGGAAGAAGTTGAGGACGATGATGTTCTCATAATTTTCTAGATGTGTAAGTAAATGGATTTATCATGGAAGGTGGAGGAGATAAGAGCATGTGGCTGAGAAGGTAAGGAATGCAATAGTGTGGAAGGGCCATGGGCGGTGTCTAATAACTGACCCTCACATGAAATGGTCTACAATGCGTTGCCGATCGGACCGACTGCTAAGCAAGCGTTTGCATATCAATTCGATCCAAAAGTGGATACACGGAGGAGAATGGACCATGAAGCTGATAATTCTGAGCAAATTCAGAAAGAAGAAAAAGATGTTGTTTCAGCTGTAGCAACTATGCTTTCTGATCTTTGTGGACCAGGTGAATGGATGGCATTGTCAAAAACTTCATTCTGAGTTTCTTGCGCATTATAGTGGTGTTGCTTTAGAGAGGTATTGGTCTCTAAATCCATAGAGTAAGAAACTATGAGGATTGGTTACATTCAAAGTGTTTGACAGAATGTCACAATCAAATGTTTTGAAGAACGTCAAAATGAGAGAGGATATTTGTAGGTGAATTAATTAAAAATTGATGAACCATGTATCTGAAGAGAACTCCTAGAGGACTGGCGGTTACAGAGGCTGGTGACTCATGTAATCCAGTAGATGGGTTCTTTTTATATGGACATTGATTTCATATGTATAAAGACAGTAACAATGAAAAAACAAAAACAAAAATATTATAATGGAGTTAATTTTTACATGTAAATGGGCATACTGCTGTAAGACCTGGTATGGCATGCATACCCCTGGGTAATCACTGGTAAAGTCTGGGTTAGAATTAGGTGATAGGGGGGATGTCAAGTTAACAATTACCCTGGGTAAAAAATTGAGGGGGGAAGAGCTAGAGTGAGCGGGGTTGTCTCATCTAGCAGGTTTAGCTGGATTTAGTCAATAATCCCCAAGTCAAGTTTAAGGAGGGAATTTGTTAGGTAAACTTGACTCGAGATAGAGTCAAAGTTGACTAGGGTAATAGTAGTGGTTTTGGGGCACATGGTTTTGTGCACCCATGGTTTTGGCCCATGGTATTGCATGTAATGGAGCCTATAAAAGGGCCGGGAAGACTTCATTGTAATGTAGGCCTGGAGGTGAGTAGTGAAGGCTCACTTGGCTAGATTGGCCAAGGTTTTGGCCAATGGTTAATGAAATTTCATTGGTTGGGTTTTTCCCCGGATTTGGGGATTTCCTAGATAAACATGTGTTTATGTTCACGATTTGTTGCTGGTCTCTTTGTATTTATTTCTCTAAGTAAATTCTTGTTTTATTTATGCGGTAAATTCCTAACATATAAAAGTTGGATGAGTTTTGTCACACATGTAGGTATATTTGATGATTTCATCACAGTAATTTTTTACCTCTAATTCTCAAATTCGAATTTCCTCCTCAAATTCTTGAAGATCCAAGGAATATTTGAGATACTTGATCAAGCAAAATTCATGGAGAAGAATCATGGAAGTTTTCATAAGTGTCCCTTATCAAAGCTAGAAGAGATTTGTGAGAGGATATGAAGAGATGCTAATTGGTAGATGTCAACACATGGTTGTAACCACATGAGATATTTGTGGATATACATTTATGAACTATTTATCTTAGCTTTCTTATAAATAAGAGTGTCTTCTCCTCTCAAAAGGTGTGAAAACTTTTGGGAGTTATGCTCATGCTTCAATATAGTGTTTTGGATGTTAAGTATTGGCACTATGATTATGATTGATGTAATGAATACCATTATAGTTTACTTAGATATGTGTGCGCCTTCATTTGGTGTTTGATAAATAATTTTATCAACTTTCCATCTCTCATGCACTTTTTTTTTTTAGTTTCTTTATGTTCATTTTAAGTCTTTTGATTAGATGCATTGTTTACATTCTTTCATGCTCATTTCATTTATGTTCTTTTGCAAGTTAGTGTTATTCTCTAATTTCATAGATTCATTGATTTTCAATTTATTTGACAAATACTTATGAATGATTCTACTTTGACAATGCACATATTAGTAATTTTAATTCGTATCTCTCACTGCTTTCAAAATATGTTGTCTTTAAATTTCATAGTTTAAGAGTTCAATGCTTTCTCAGTATAGGATATCATTAGAGGAAATTTTAGCCTAAATTTCCACATGAAATTTTCATCTACGTAATATGTCAACCAATAAAAATACTATAAGTTTAAAAATAGGTACATGTAAATATTTTGGAGCGAAAATAACAAAAAATATTTTATTCATTGTATTTTCGGGTTATCTCCTTATAGGTTTACTCAAATTTCAAGTGTAAACACTCATTGGATGCAAAATTAAATTCCACATCTAATGAGTACCCATTATGCATACTTTTGAAAAGGCTCACATTGATAAAAAAATTGAATATACATTAAAAAATAGTGTTCAACATATTTTTTTAATGTATCTTCATCTTTTATCAATGTGAGTCGTCTCGAAAGTATACATAATTGGTATTCATTAGATGCAAAATTTAATTCTACATCCAATGAGTGTCTACACTTGAAATTTGAGTAAGCCTATAAGGAGATCAGCGAAAAATACATTGAAAAAAATAGTTTTTTATTTTCCCTCCAAAATTCATAACTCATATTTGATTATTTTCCTATTATTTGATTATTTTTCCTTAGGAGGCCACTTTTAGGCTGAAATTTCCTCTAATGACTACTTTCTAGATTAAATTTACTTTCAAGTCATTAGAATATATTTACTTTCTTTTCACTATAATAGATTTATTTTCATGTCAATAGAGTAAGTTTACTTTGATGTAAATTGTCATCTCAATTTCATAGATTAAAATATTTATTTCCAAGTTTTGAATTTAAGACTTTTGAAAAAGAAAGCCTGTGCATAGTCATCTTAGAGTTTTTTCATGAATAGGTTTTATTTCAGTTTTGTCGTTTCTTTCAATAGATTAGGATTCCCTTTTGGAATTCAAAGTTTATTTCTAACATATATTGTGCAAGTATACTTCGCATGTTCATGAACCCCGAGTTTGAAAATTTAGTGAAAAATAATTTAACTGAAAATTAAATTACCCAACAACTATGTCAAATTTTGTTCAATCTGAATGATATGTATCAATTTTATTTCCCATAACACCTAAAATATAGGCAATGAATGCACTTTGTAGTTTGGAATGTATGGTTTGTGCTTAGTAAATATTCAGAACAATGCAAGGACCAAAGAAAGGTCTCATCACAATGAAAAAGCACATTTTGTATTTATTGATGTAAGCCTTAAGTTCAAACTTTTCATTAATAAAACAATTTTTAGTGTATCAAGAAAATAAACAAAATATTGTAAAAGTTTTTAGTTACATATTTGAAATTCATATATGTAAATTATTTGCTAAAAAATTTGTTCCACTTGCATTTTATCAAAATTTCCAACACAAAAACACATACATAACTTAAGAAATGAATTAAATATATAAATTTGGATGCACTTATCTATTTTTTTTTTTCTAAGTAAAATTAAACTATTTCTATTGAGAAAAATATAGTACAATCAAGAGAGACAGGAAACCGGTCGACCGGAAATGATGTAACTATCAACCTTGGTCCCAGAGAAGGAATGAACCATGCACGGAGCTACAGCAAATGACTTGAAAGCAAAAAGACCGACTTCTACTCCACATGGGCAGAAGTCTCAACACAAAGTTTTTTCCCTTTCTTTTTATTGACTTTTATCCAGCCGTCCTGGGGTGTGTGAGCTAAAACAAATTGAAGACTGGAGTTCTTCAACAGGGAGATATCCTTATCTGATTTAGAGGAGGAGGTCTCATGGACGCGTTTCTGGGTGATCGCTGTGACAGTGGTATGCACAGGAGTAGCAGTGGACTGATCCATCGTCTGAGGTGCCTGGTCTGGTTCTGCGTCTCTCCCCTCATCTTCCGAGCTTGAGGATTTAGAGCTCACTGCTGGCGGCAGAGAACAAGGAGTCCATCTATTGGGCTTGGTCTCTGCAATGTTTTCCTTTTTCATTTTTGTTGGGAGAGATGGGAAAGAATTCTGCAAGTGCCCTGTTAGGTGACAGTGGCAACAATGGAAGGCAGTATTCTCGTAGTCCATTTTCTGGGTCCAAACAAAGTCATTGATATTGAGATTGATTTGGTCTGGCAATCCCTTGCTTAGATCTAGTTCCACACATATTCTGGCATATGTGTAAAGGCCTTGATTTTCCCGCCAGTAATCTCCCATTAAAAAACGGCCCAAGGTGTTGCTGATGCCTCTGTAGACTGAAATATGCCACAGGTGAGCTGGTAAGTTTGGAAGCCTGATCCAAATAGGTGTTCTGGTGATAACTGTAGTTGCTGGGTCAAAATATGGGAACCATGGAGTTAAGAAGAGCCCAGCAGTTCCCATAAACCAAGGACCTTCTTCTAAAGCTTGTTCATAATGCCTAGGATCGTCGAACAGAACTATAAAATATCCTTTTGAGCAAAAGCTGACCTTGCAATGGTGAGTCCAGTTGGAATGGATCCAGTCATAGAGGTATTTAAAGCGCGGCCAAAGCCCATTGAATATGCAAATGATGGCTCTTTCTGCAAATTTTTGAAGGTCATCTGCAATGCCAGGGTGGGAGATATCAACAGAGGGAACCTCCTCCAGTTTGTCAACTAGAAAAGGCTGGGGTTTGGGGGCCTCAGGGGGTTTGGGATTCTCAGAGTGTACTACATCTTTGAAGGAGAAGGGAGGAGCAGAAGAAGATTGTCCTGCAGAGCCCCCTCTCAAACGAAGGGAAAACACTAAGGTGCTATTACTTTTTATGCTGTAAGAAGAGAGGGGTAGAAGGTCATCGAGTTTTTTACTTTGAAACAGAAGTCTTTGAAGGGCTGAGGGAATCCCGAATCGACGTTCCAGGTTTACCTTGAGATTCTGCACCAGGTCAGAGGGGCAGACCCAATGCAGAATGGTCTTGCCAGAAAGCTGCTTGACTTGAATCTAAAAGGGTGAAGACAGATTTGTAAATGCATTCTGGAACAACGTAGTGCCAAAATCTTCTGGATCTCTAATTGCCTGTCTTTCTGGAAGCGGAAGGGGAAGAAAATGCTTCTGCAGATAGAAACTACCTTTCCGACACAGATCCGCTGCAAAGGATAGGGCTGTAGAACTGAAGGGGGGCTGAATGATCGTTTGCTACATATGAACCCTTACCACGCTGCCCTTATGGAATGAATCGAGAGAGGCTAACCCTTGGAGCGTATCTAGGGTTTCTGTTGCGAGCAAAGAGTTTGGACTGCAGTCAAGCAGAGCTTTAGAGTATCGGCAGAGAGCGCAGACAAGCCGGAGAAGATGCCGGCCGTCGATTTGGGGCGTGGATGCCCATGCTACGGCATGGGGGCCTTTCATAATCTGAAGAGAGCGTCTGTAAGCGAGGTATGAGAAGAAACCCTAGACGCCATTCTTTTCAGTGAGAACTCTCAATATCCTTGAATAAAAATGACTTGGACCCTGCAGTTATCTATTCTTAGATCAAGTAAAATTATTTTATTTAATGAAGAATAACTTCAAGCTCCATAGTGAATAGCATCTTTTGGGAGCAATTGATGGAGTATAGATGATCCTCCAGCCAACCAATCCATCCATCATATTATTGAGAGACCCTTATCCTTTCTCCACCAAAACTATACCATAGTTACAAATGTATAATAGAATTCCATTAACTTTCCTAGTCGTACTTCATCTCTTGTTAATCAAGTACATCTCTTCAATCACATTTATCAAATTAGACAATATGCCAAAAAAAATTTCCCTCACTGTCCAAAAAAAATTATATTCATTAGATGAAAAGGATAAAAATAATAGTAAATATACAATAGTAATACCAAGCAACAAGATCATCATGTGTACTACATCAATAAAAAAATGAATACCCTTTCTTTCCTTATATTTTTAACCTTTTGTATATAGTTTATGTGGTATTTTATAATAACTCATTTATCTTTAATAATAATAATAAATGATCCGGATTTATGCAGGAACGCAACAGAATAAACATATAAACATAAATACAGAGATGCAGCGGAAATAACACTTCATTTCATTAATATCAAAGAACTGAAATTTGCTTACAGACAGAATGAAAATAAAACTAGCTAGGGCGCTGGTAGCTATCTCTGAGAAGAGATGTGGCAGCTACAAGCCTCTGAACTAAGTTACGATGAGGCTCGAGGGCCTATTTATCATTTAAAAACAATGGGAAATCCTAAACAGCCAAAACCCTAACCCTAGGAGATGAAGCGCCAAAACTATGGGCCCCGTTTGGGTAAATTGGTGTTTCAACTTCCCAGGGGCGTAACTTTGGCATACGATCTCCGTTTGACGCGTACCATACCTCGTTAGAAAGATCTATCTGAGGACTAAAAATTTGGAATGAGAAACATCATTCCATGGACCCATGTTGCTCTCCATTTCCCAAAAATACGTCGTTTAAGGCCTCAAAACGGCTCTGGAAGTTTAGGACCTGAAAAACTGCTAATGACATTGATGGATTGTTCATATTATAAACCGAAAGAACTAATAAACCCAAGGGTTTAATATTATAAACAAAAGGAAGTGATCAACTCAAGGGAAAAATATTAATAACCTAAGGGACCAATAAGGCGAAGGATCAATAAAATTATTAAAAAAATACTCAAGTTGAAGAAATTAATAAACACTAATAATTAACCCAAGGGTTCGTAATATTATAAACCAAAAGAACTAATAAACCCAAGGGTTTAATATTATAAACTAAAGGAATTGGTGAACCCAAGGGAATTGATTTAAACATTGAGACAATTTTTGTCACAATGCGACATTTGACCAACTATCACCATGGTTAGCCATGGGTGATTTTCATATTGAGAAAATATTTGTCAGAATGTGACATTTGGTCATGGATGACATTAATGAATAATTCATATTATAAACCAAAACAACTAATAAACCCAATGGTTTAATATTATAAACCAAAGGAATTGCTGAACCGAAGGGAAAACCATTACCCAACAAATTATAAACCAAAGGAACACGTGAACCCAAGGGAATTGATTTAAACATTGAGACAATTTTTTTCACAATGCGACGTTGGACCAACTATGACCATGGTTGGCCATACGTGATTTTCATATTGAGACAATCTTTGTCAGAATGTGACATTTGATCATACATGACATTGATCGATTATTCATATTATAAACCAAAAGAGCTAATTAACCCAAGGGTTTAATATTATAAACCAAAGGAATTGGTGAACCCAAGGGAAAAATATTAATAACCTAAGGGACCAATAAGGCAAAGGATCAATAAAATTAATAAAAAAATACTCAATTTGAAGAAATTAATAAACACTAATAATAAACCCAAGGGTTTAATATTAGAAACCAAAGGAATTTGTGAACCCAAGGGAATTGATTTAAATATCGAGACAATTGTTGTCACAATGCGACGTTGGACCAACTATGACCATGGTTAGACATGGGTGAATTTCATATTGAGACAATATTTCTCAGAATGTGACATTTGGTCATGGATGACATTGATCGATTATTCATATTATAAACCAAAAGAACTAATAAACCCAAGGGTTTAATATTATAAACCAAAGGAATGCCATTACCCAAAAAATTATAAACCAAAGGAATTGGTGAACCCAAGGGAATTGATTTAAACATTGAGACAATTGTTGTCACAATGCGACGTTGGACCAACTATGACCAAGGTTGGCCATGGGTGATTTCATATTGAGACAATATTTGTCGGAATGTGACATTTGATCATGGATGACATTGATCAATTATTCATATTATAAACCAAAAAAACTAATAAACCCAACGGTTTAATATTATAAACCAAAGGAATTGGTGAACCCAAGGGACAACCATTACCCAAAAAATTATAAACCAAAGAAATTGGTGAACCCAAGGGAATTGATTTAAACATTGAGACAATTGTTGTCACAATGCGACATTGGACCAACTATGACCAGGGCTGGCCATGGGTGATTTTCATATTGAGACAATATGTGTCAGAATGTGACATTTGATCGTGGATGACATTGATCGATTATTCATATTATAAACCAAAAGAACTAATAAACCCAAGGGTTTAATATTATAACCAAAGGAATTGGTGAACCCAAGGGACAACCATTAACAAACCCTGAGAATTAGTATTTTAAACTCAAGAGAGTAATAAATCGAATGTGTGATTAACATTATAAACCAAAAGAACTAATAAACCCAAGGGTTTAATATTATAAACCAAAGGAGTCAATGAACCCAAGGGATAAATATTAAAAACCTAAGGGATCAATAAGGCTAAGGGAAATATTGAAAACAATAGAGATTAATAAAACCCAAGAGTTTAATACTATAAACCAAATCAATTGGTGAACCCAATTGAATTGATTTGAACATTGAGACAATTGTTTTCAGAATGCGACGTTGGACCAACTATGATCATGGCTGGCCATGGATGATTTTCATAATGAGACAAGATTTGTCAGAATGCGACATTTGATCATGGATGACATTGATCGATTGTTCATATTACAAACCAAAAGAGCTAATAAACCCAAGGTTTTAATATTATAAACCAAAGGAATTGATGAACCCAAGGGAAAACCATTACCTAACAAATTATAAACCAAAGGAATTGGTGAACCCAAGCGAATTGATTTAAACATTGAGACAATTGTTGTCATAATGCGACGTTGGACCAACTATGACCATGGTCGGCCATGGGTGATTTTCATATTGAGACAATGTTTGTCAGAATGTGACATTTGATCATGGATGACATTGATTGATTATTCATATTATAAACCAAAAGAAGTAATAAATGAAAGGGTTTAATATTATAAACCAAAGGAATTGGTGAACCGAAGGGAATTGATTTAAACATTGAGACAATTGTTGTCACAATGCGATGTTGGACCAACTATGACCATGGTTGGCCATGGGTCATTTTCATATTGATACAATATTTGTCTGAATGTGACATTTCATCATGGATGACATTGATCGATTATTCATATTATAAACCAAAAGAACTAATAAACCCAAGGGTTTAATATTATAAACCAAAGGAATTGGTGAACCCAAGGGACAACCATCACCCAACAAATTATAAACCAAAAGAAATTGGTGAACCCAAGGGAATTGATTTAAACATTGAGAGAATTGTTGTCACAATGCGACGTTGGACCAACTATGACCAGGGTTGGCCATGGGTGATTTTCATATTGAGACAATATTTGTTAGAATGTCACATTTGATCATGGATGACATTGATCGATTATTCATATTATAAACCAAAAGAACTAATAAACCCAAGGGTTTAATATTATAAACCAAAGGAATTGGTGAACCCAAGGGACAACCATTACCCAAAAAATTATAAACCAAAAGGAATTAGTGAACCCAAGGGAATTGATTTAAACATTGAGACAATTGTTGTTGCAATGCAACGTTGGACCAACTATGACCATGGTTGGCCATGGCTGATTTTCATATTGAGACAATGTTTCTCATAATGTGTCATTTGATCATGGATGACATTGATCGATTATTCATATTATAAACCAAAAAAACTAATAAACCCACGGGTTTAATATTATAAACCTTGAAGCAAGTGGTGAACCCAAGGGAAAATCATTGCCCAAAAAATTATAAACCAAAGGAATTGGTGAACCCAAGGGAATTGATTTAAATGTAGCGACAATTGTTGTCACAATGCGACGTTGGACCAAGTATGACCATGGTTGGCCATGGGTGACTTTCATATTGATACAATGTTTTTCAGAATGTGACATTTGATCATGGATGACATTGATCGATTATTCATATTATAAACCAAAAAAACTAATAAACCCAAGGGTTTAATATTATAAACCAAAGGAATTAGTGAACCCAAGGAAATTGATTTGAACATTGAGACAATTGTTGTCACAATGCGATGTTGGATCAACTATGACCATGGTAAGGAATTGGTGAACCCAAGTGAATTGATTTAAACATTGAGACAATTGTTGTCAGAATGCGACGTTGGACCAGCTATGACCATGGTTGGCCATGGATGATTTTGATAATGAGAGAAGATTTGTCAGAATGCAACATTTGATCATGGATGAAATTGATCGATTGTTCATATTACAAACCAAAAGGACTAATAAACCCAAGGTTTTAATATTATAAACCAAAGGAATTGATGAACCCAAGGGAAAACCATTACATAACAAATTATAAACCAAAGGAATAGGTGAACCCAAGCGGATTCATTTAAACATTGAGACAATTGTTGTCACAATGCGACGTTGGACCAACTATGACCGTGGTTGGCCATGGGTGATTTTCATATTGAGACAATGTTTGTCAGAATGTGACATTTGATCATGGATGACATTGATTGATTATTCATATTATAAACCAAAAGAAGTAATAAATGAAAGGGTTTAATATTATAAACCAAACGAATTGGTGAACCCAAGGGAATTGATTTAAACATTGAGACAATGTTGTCACAATGCGACGTAGGACCAACTATGACCATGGCTGGCCATGGGTGATTTTAATATTGAGAAAATGTTTCTGAGAATGTGACATTTGATCATGAATGACATTGATCAATTATTCATATTATAAACCAAAAGAAGTAATAAACGCAAGGGTTTAATATTATAAACCAAAGGAATTGGTGAACGCAAGGGAAAACCATCACCCAACAAATTATAAACCAAAGGAATCGGTGAACCCAAGGGAATTAATTTAAACATTGAGAAAGTTGTTGTCACAATGCAATGTTCGACCAACTATGACCATGGTTGGCCATAGGTGATTTTCCCTTTGAGACAATATTTTTTAGCACGTGACATCTGATCATGGATGACATTGATCGATTATTCATATTATAAACCAAAAGAACTAATCAACCCAAGTGTTTAAAATTATAAACCAAAGGAATTGGTGAACCCAAGGGCATTGATTTAAACATTGAGACAATTGTTGTTAGAATGCGACATTTGATCATGGATGACATTGTCGATTAGTCATATTATAAAAAATGAACTAATAAACCCAAAGGTTTAATATTATAAACCAAAGGAATTGGTGAACCCACGGGAATTGATTTAAACATTCAGACAATTGTTGTCACAAAGCGACGTTGGACCAACTATGACCATGGTTGGCCATGGGTGATTTTCATATTGAGACAATGTTTGTCAGAATGTGACATTTGATCATGGATGACATTGATCGATTATTCATATTATAAATGAAAAGAACTAATAAACCCAAGGGTTTAATGTTATAAACCAAAGGAATAGGTGAACCCAAGGGAATTGATTTAAACATTGAGGCAATTGTTGTCACAATGCGACGTTGGACCAACTATGGCCATGGTTGCCCATGGGTGATTTTCACATTGAGACAATATTTGTGAGGATGCGACATTTGATCATGGATATCATTGATCGATTATTCATATTATAAACCAAATGAACTAAGAAGCCCAAGGGTTTAATATTATAAACCAAAAGGAATTGGTCAACCCAAGGGAAAACCATTACCCAAAAAATTATAAACCAAAGGGAATTGATTAAACATTCAGACAATTGTTGTCACAATGCGATGTTGGATCGGCTATGACCATGGTTGGCCATGGGTGATTTTCATATTGAGACAATGTTTGTCAAAATGTGACATTTGATCATGGATGACATTGATCGACTATTCATATTACAAACCAAAAGAACTAATAAACACAAGGGTTTAATATTACTTAAACCATTATTATACTTATTTAGATATTATTATATTTGTTTATATATTATTTTAGATATTATTTTAATTATAATTAGTTTAACCGTTTCAACAATTATAACTATAATTAATTATTATAATTATTAATTATAATTAAGGCTCACCATGGATTATTATGGTTTAAGAGGGTTACCCATGGATGCCTATGACAAGCAAAATTGCGTATGTATTAAAAGTAATCTTAACAATATTTATATTAACATCATTAACGATAATATCATTAATACTTTTAATCATATTGTTAGAGTGAATAAAAGTTTAAATCTATTTTATTAATAATTATATTGTTAATTATTACAAAATAAATATTATTATTCTTATTTATCAATATTAATGTTAATATTTTTTTTTTAACAATATTAATATCAATATTAATAAGAGGATTTTTAAGAGGATGAAATATTGAGCCATGCTTAGCTATAAAAACATTTAGTTTCATGCCTTACTTGTCTCATAAGAGGATAAAATGTTAGAGTTATATATTTGTCATTATTTTATCCACATGAGATATTTGCAACATGCATTTTTTGTCCTATATACAATTGAGAGTGACATTATCATTATAATGTCACTATAATGAATTCCACCTCCGCAAAGACCAATGACAAAGTTGTCTATCACTCAAGTGGCCCAAAATATATTTATACAACTTTTCCTCTCATTTTAAAGGTTATCTAATCTCACCCTTTCCTATATCACCCTTGTCTATATTATTTGATGAACTAAAAAATGTCCAAAAATATTATGATCTCCTTCCACATTCTACATTGTTATTATTGTTAGGATATGTTTTCTTTCTCAAAACTTCAACATTTTGGAGGCCTCTATTGTTGGTAATTTATCTCCATTCAGACTATTATTTGGTTCAAGAAAAACCTATTATTTGTTTCAAGAAAAATGAGATGTAATTAGAGTAAATTAATTATAATACAAAAGTTATTATGTAATGTGGCTTGTCTCCTCCCTCAAATTTATATTCATTAGGTAGACCCATCTTTGTCACTCTTTATCAACCTGAAAAGTAGCCAAAAATTATCAAACATTTTTGTTCTACTATTGATTTATTTACTTATGAAAATTTAGCTACTTAAAGGAAGGAAGTTAATTCATAGAATAAACTCTATTTGTACCATAGTGTGGAGAAAATAAATACTAGAAGACTCATTTTTTATTTTTTTTTGAGAATCACTATACAAATAAACACTATGTTTCTATATAAAAGTAGAATTACTATTAGATAACTTACATATTATAACTATTTTTCATAGTTGTAAGTATAACTATTTTTCATAGTTATAAGTTTTGGAGTTAAAATATTTTTAAAAATAACTAGTAAAACTAAATAACTTGAAAATGCTTTATAATTTATAACATTAAAATTTAAAAAAAATAACACTTATTGATATGTAATGATATGTAATTTACAAAGATAAAAAATTGAAACGAAAGACAAAAGTGTTCATATAATGATTTCTAATTCTAATAACAATCACTTGAAAACCGACTAAACCTAATAGTGGATGGCAACAGATATGGCTTCGTGATATTTGAAGGATCAAAATTCTGGTGATGTGAAGAAATATAATATAAGATAAAGCCATTTTACTATGAAGAAATCAACAATTGAATTTAAAAGACCTCATTTATTTTTATTTATTGATATTACAAATATAAAAAATGGAAAGGAACGACAAAAGTGTTCATATAATGATTTCTAATTCTAATAAAAATCACTTCAAAAACGACTAAACCTAATACTGGATGGAAACAAATATGGCTTTGTGATGTTTGGAGGATCAAAATTATGATGATGTGAAGAAATATAATATAAGATAAAGTCATTTTACTATGAAGAAATTAACAATTGAATTTAAAAGACCTCATTTATTTTTATTTTTTAAATTATAACGGTTGAAATAAAAAAAATTAACGTTGTTCAAATAAAAAAAACTAAAATACCATTTAAAAGGACCTAAATTATCATGAAAGATATTCAAATCAATTGTAATCTATAAGATAATAAAAAAATTGAGAATGAGAATCATTACTTCGTTCATGTCAAAACTCAGTGACTTATTAACAATATTTATCTATATATTATTAGTTGAATTACACTTAACAATATTTATTTTTATATTTTATTAATTGAATATAATAACCATACAATAAATAATTATTTAAAAACATTTTTTTTCATTATTTTTTTAAATGTTTAAAACTCAATAATTACTGATTATACACCTTTCGTTTAATAAACTAAGTTTATAAGAAAAATAGTCTTTTATTTAATAAAGAAATAAAATAAAGGCCGCAAAGATTTTAAGTAGACAATTCATATTGTTAAGCAAACAAATATTAAAAATCACAGTAGACTATTTATTTGTGTGCAAAAGTAAAAGAATATGGTGAATATTAGTACACCATATATTTTGGAAGCTGATACCCGTGGTTACTGTAACTGACATCTTCTAGGGTTTTCTAGCGGGAGTCAGATCACAATACTGCGTCTCTGGATTCGAAATCAGAACTGAATAAAAAACCAAAGATATCAATTTTACATTTGCGGAACCTAAATTTTGATAACAATGGCTCCCGATGAAGGCCGACAGAGATGCTTGTACGAAATCCTGGGGGTTGATGTCACAGCACCAGCCAAAGAAATCCGTTTAGCGTATAGAAAGTTAGCCCTGAAATTCGACCGCGACAAGGCTGTCTAGAACGGCGTTTCGCATGAAGAGGCAACCCGGCAGTTCCAGGAAACCCTTGGCGCCTTCGAAGTCTTATCGGATCCCGAGCAACATTCCAGGTACGATTCTCACCGGTCGCAAATCCTCCGCCCTTGCGCTTCCTCATCCTCTGCGAAAAAATATGATTCTTCGCCTTCATCGAAGAAAAAAACCAGTTCCTCGAAGGAAAAAATCATTTTTAGTGCCGATTTGCGACAATATTTTTACCACTTCTCCGTATCCGGGATGTGGTGATACTTCTGCGTAAAACAAACGTACAAAAGATAAGAGAATGATTCAAGTTGATCGTCGACAATAAACAAGAAAGTGGTGGTGATTTCACCAGATTATCGATCATAAAGCCGGAACACCGTCGGCATGCCTACAAGATTAATGGAATCCACAAAGGCTGATAATCTGGTGTGATTAATTTATGCGAAATTCATTGATGGGACAGGCTCTAGTACCTTAACATAAACAAGCCATTGATAATTCGAAAAGGTGTAGTCCAAGTGAATGGGTAATTTATTGGACTAACCTCACTATAACACTCCATGAGGCAGTCGGAGGGCCGCCTCCAGGTGGTCGTCGAACAGATGTGTGCATGGAATGGCTTAGTAGAAACGGAGGGCCGCCGCCAGGTGGTCGTCGAAAAGTTGTGTGCATGGCGTGTGAGGCGACAGATATTCGAACGTTTCAGAAAACAGGCACGTGGAGTTGGCCAAGAAAACAGGCAGGTGGAGTTGGCTAAGAAAACAGGCACCACAACTACAAAGCCAGCTATGATCAGCGTCATGTGGCGCATGAGAGTTTGAACCATCAATTAGGTGGCGCGCCATGTTTATTTGAGAATTTATTTTTATTTGAGAATTTGAACAATCAAACAGGTGGCATTTTAGTTTGAACCATCACTGGTTAATCTTGATAGGTGGCTGTCAACAAATGGCATAGTAAATTTTTAATTATGTTTTGTAAAAAAATAATTTAAGTATGGTTTAAACACGTGATTTAGATATGCAAGGAAGTTACTTTTTTGAATTTCATCCATTGATTTAGTGGCGACGACCAGAATATGCCGGCATCTTTCAATCTAGATGATCAGATCAAAAAGATTAATTAGCCTAATCACAAAAGAGCCTACTATCCCCCTATCGGCGTAATAAACTATTCGGACTATTATAAACTCTTCTTGAAGATGGAATGCTGCAATGACACCATAACACAACATCTGACCTGCTGCATCCATGTTTGTCCCCTTCAGTGCACGAATACTTGAAAGCCCATAACGAGAGCGCCGAGGAATATCATAAACTATTCGGACTACTATAAACTCTTCTTGAAGATGGAATGCTGCAATGACACCATAACACAACATCTGAAGGCATGATGCTCTAGGCTTGACTTCATATCGCCTTGGTCCCAAACCCCCAATGCCCAATACATTTTCACTGAGTTTTAGTCGTGGAACCCATTCCTCGCTACGATGAGATCGTTGTAAGTGTGAGGCCAGAACTTTCACCCCCATTTTTCAATCGTTTCGTGTGATTTCTTATTCTGAGAAACATAGCCTTTATCACCAACGTTTTGTGTGCTTTCCTTTTCTGAGAAACATAGCCTTAATCACCAAGAAGTGAAAACCAGAACATCACTGTAGCACTGGCCATGAATACTCGACTTCTGAGAACACAGCCTTCATCCCCAAGAAGCGAAAACCAGAGCATTACTGTAGCACCGGCCCTGAATACTCGACTCGAGCCATACGAAAACTTTCCAGAGGAAAATCTTCTTAGCGACGACAAACTAGCCAAGTGGCAGGCAAACAAACTAAAAAACAAGCCAAGTGGCCGGAAGTGACAGCAAACCCATGAGAGCAAACCAAAGGGGCGATATGTATATTTAACCATGTATCAGATTATTAGTCCTTAAGCATTTAATGTCACAAGACTAATGCTAGCATTAGTCTAGCTGTGAAAAATGTGTGAATGAATAAATAAGCTTTAAACCTTACAAGTGCAGTATAATCTTTGGATATATGTGTAATGTTGCATCCATGTTGCCTTGATACACGTGAGATTTCTAATAAGACTTCCAATTCAAAACTTTGAGCCAGTGGTTCTCTAAGCTAAAGTTCCCCAGGGACAGTTACTTAATTTTAGTAAAGAGATTGGTCAACCAAAATTAATATAAATTCAATGCCTAATTGATCGCAATAGTCCCTGCATTGCCGTTGGCAGGGTCTAATAAGTTGAATATCTAGTTTTTTTTTATTATTCTTATGAAATTTTCATTGTTTGTGTTTTAGGGTTTCATTCCATTGAACATTTTACCTTGTTATTTCACGGTTTATTTCTTTTGCCATGTCTCTTTTTTTTTTTTTTTATCCTTTACATGTGGTTAAGGTAGTTTTTGATTTATCAACAATTCATCTATAGCAATATGCTTAGGCAAAAAAGTAATCTAAAAAAATGAATTTAACTTATGTTATTATTTTATCAAGTTGCCATGTATTATGTATTAGGGGTAAATTTTACTTATGGGCTAATTTTCTACCTTTTTTCCCAAAACATAATCACTAATTTCCATTTTTTCTAAAATTTATTAATTCAAATTATAACAAATATAACCATACATTTTATGATTTACATATTAAGGTCTTGTAGGTTTCACCAAAAATTTTACACTTCAGAATAAATTCCTATCCTTAAATTTTCCTTGTCATGGATGTAGCAGCTACATTGATTACTAGAGTGACAAGAGTATGAAGTCTTGTGTTATTCTCTAAATTTCTCCATCTATGTTTGAATATTATTTCTATATTTCAGACATAAAAGTCCCAAATTTCAATTTCAACCTCCATATTTGGACCTACTAGCACTTAGGACTAAATGTTTTGGTTAGCCCCAAATACCTAATACCCGTCAAGTAAGTGGTGGGACTTTGTGGTGAATTTTATCTACTTTCTCTTCAATATGTTCTCCCACTCAAATAATCCTCTATACATATCACTCCATGCACTCCCATTCCAATCGATGCATCGATTGGGTTGAATGGACTAATTTTCCCGTCAATATTCTGTAGGTGATGTTTAGATTTTCACTTAGTCGAGTCAGTATGCCAACCATGTCACCCATTCCAATTATTCCATGCATTAGTTCGGTCAACATGTCGATACTGTGGCACCAAGCCAACTAAATTCCCATTCACACATTCCATGCTATCACGTCAATTGTGTCATCATGTCGGTTATTTTTTTTTGTGCTACTATCTATCCACACTCATATAAAAGTAGAGACCCCAAATTTGGATTTCTCATTGCCATGCTCTCTAGTAAAAGTTCCAAATTAATGAAATAATGGGCATGTGCAACTCAGCATGGTGACCCAAAATCATCTACTATGTGGACCGAGCATCTCAATGCCCATTATAGCTAGAGGGGTGTCATGTAATGTCGCTAATCTCTTGGTTGTGCACTAGCCTTGGGCTCCAAGGGTGTTATGCTTACTCTCCCACATGAATCCTCCCCAAATACATCATTTCATTTCACTTTACACTTAGTCATTTTCAACTCACTCCACTCCATCACTTCACTTTAGCTCCCCACAAGTCCATAAACCCTACCTATACTTAGTCATTTTAAAATTTTTACTTCTCAATGCTAATTTTGACACATTCACGTTTTTTATCACCTAAAAATTGATAAACTTATATGGTTGGACATAGGTGACCTAGCATGATAGCTAGAGGTTGAGGTGATGACCAAACATTTACACTACACAAAATATACACATGGATTTATGGATCTTCCTACTTCATAAACAAATAATATAGTGATTTTATTTCCTTATAAATTGTTACAAAATCCTTCCCACAATGCATGTGGGATAAATATGATGGATTTATGAACCAAAGGTCAATATTTATGTGGAGTATATCAATGACTACTGAATCACTAACTTTCAAAATCAATAACTTGAGTTACTAATGGCCAAATTGGGAAGATGCAAGCTTGATGGAAAACTAGTGATGTGAAGAACAACTTCGATATGGTTTCCATGGCTGAAATAACATTTATCATTCCTAAAAAATTAAATAATAGTTATTACCACTTATGACTAGGAAACAAATTATTTTTTTTAAAGAGACTAATTTAAAGGAATTTGAATTTTTTTAAAGAAATTCCTTATTTAGGGAATAAATATTGAATTTTATATTTTCAAAGGGACTTAATTAAGTTAGAACATAGGGGCAAAAACCTTAGCCATGAAGAACAAAGTTACTTACTTACCCAGATATGTAACCTCAAATGAGAACTCCAACCCAAAAAAAATCTTATTTTTGTGCAAAAAGCATAAGAAAACCTTGAAAATGAAAAGTGTTTATGTTGCATCGACAATTTCTTTTGGGGTAAATTTTGACATTTTTTTAGCAATGGCAGTGAAAACTATATTTTTTTGTGCAAAAAATGTGAAAAACACCGTAAAACAAGAAGTGTTAATGTTGCATCAACTTTTTTTATTCAAGTTAAAATTTGAACATTTTTTAGCAATGGTGTTAAAGATAAAATATCACGACTCCCAAAAATATTAAAATTCCAAGAATTTTTAGCCATGGCATTAAAGATAAAATATCATGACTTTGAAAAACTCTAAAATTCCAATGATTTCCAACCATGACATTAAAGATAAAATATCATGACTCTTGAAACTCTAAAATTCTAATTGTTTTCAACCATAACATTAAAGATAAAATATCATGACAAGGAAAAACTTTAAAATTTTGACATTTTCCGACAATGGAATTAAAACCAAATATCATGACTACAAAAAACCTTAAGTTTTCAACATATTTCAACCATGGAATTATGGACCAAATATATGACGAAAAAAACTTTAAAAATGAACATGTAAACCAAAGATTCATTATATCACGAGTCTTTTTTATTTTAAAAGCTGAAAATACAACTCTTTGGACATCTTAGCCTAACACAACTTGTATCATTGCAATGAAAACTTAAAAATCAACCATCAAATTGAAGTATCCCCGAGCACTAAAAATGCATTTTTTTTTAAATATATCCTATCAAATGGTAACAATAAATAATGTTATGATGATATCATCGTATAATTTAAAAATTCAACATTAATTCCCAATATTTTTTTACTTTTAATCAAAATATCAATACTAGTAGAATGAAACCTAAATTATTTCTCAAACTTATTGTTGCAATGTGATATTCATAACAAATGAATTCTTCATAATTAAAACATATAATCCAAAATATATAGAAATGAATCATAACTTTATATAAGATCATATGGAAGTTAAAATGTTTATTTCAAATTACCATGCAAACATCATTTACATAAATGATCGGGATTTATGTAGGAACGTAATGAAATACAGAAATATGCATAAAAGCAAAGATGGAGCATAAATAAAACTTAATTTCATTAATAACAAGTGAATGAAATATGCTTCCAGGCAAAATGGAAATAAAGTAGCTAGGGCACTGGTATCTTATCTCTCAGAAGAGATGTGCAGCCATAGGCCTTTGAAATGTGTTACAATGAGGCTTGAGAGCCTATTTATTATTGAGAAAAAAAGGAAAACCCTAAACATCCAAAAACCTAACCCTAGGAGATGAAGCACCAAAACTATGGGCCCCGTTTGGGTAAATTGGTACATCAATCTTCCCGAGGACGTAACTTTGGCATATGATCTCTGTTTGATGCGCAAAATACCTCGTTAGAAATATCTATATGAGAAATACAACTTTTGATATGAGAAAAATCAAAGGAACTTACATGTTTCTCCCGGTTTTTCCAAAAACTTTGTTTAGGGCCTCAAAACTGCTTCAAAATTTCAGGACCCGAAAAACTGCTAAAAATAGTAAAGTGTGCTACAATTAAGGAAACTAAAAAACTAAAAGAAATAATGGTGGGGCCCCAAGTGGAATAGGCAAGTGGCCACCAATATCCACTTGGATCATTCCTCCCCCATTAGGAAGAAATGGTACCCATTGCGTTGATTTCCTCCATGAGATGGGGAAACTTTTGTTGAACTTGGTCCATCGTGAACCATTTTCCTTGGTGTAGGAGTTGGCCAGCTTTGACAGCCCAATACTGTTGGATCTTCTGCTGGTGGTTGTTTTTTATTTTCATGTCTATGATATGATTTGTGGTGGCATGTTCCATGGAGTTTGGGTTTAACTTTGTTGGTATGAGTTGCTCTGCAATGTTGGAGGTGTCCAGTAGAGGTGGGAATTAGGGTCAAAGGCGGTCACATTGAACACTGGGTATAGACCAAGGAGTGGTGGAATACTTAGCTAGAAGGCATTGCCCCCTATAGCCTTGGTGATGGTGTACGACCCATATCGGAGCAGGAAAAGCTTGTGGTGGGGTCCAGTGAGGCACTCCACACTTTGTTCCCCACCTAGAAGTTTTGTGGCACTCGATGTTGATCATGTCGTTGATTGTACTTAGCATTGGCTCTATCCAATATATCATGAAGCTATTGGCAGATGTGTCGAATGTGCTCAATGAAGTTTTTGACCTTGTTAACTTCAGACTAGACATGTACAATTCAAAGCCTCCACGTGCATGCTCACCTTGTTGTACATAGGGGATGCTCTCATCCCATGTGCGTGGATGCTTTGAATTGTACATGCGTAGAATGTGTACGACCATCCTGTTGATGACCCATGTCTAGCCATAAATTTGGGGATGGGAAGATGTGGACTTCGTGAGTTTGGAGTCGAGCATTGACTAGAGGTTGGACCAAAATGTGCTGAGGAACCTACTGTCCCGATCTAAGATGATAGATTGTGGGATCCTGAAGTGCACCCACACACGTTCAAAGAAGATTTTAGCAGTTGCTTCTATAGTGATATTATTCTTGCAGGCTGCCATAATGGCCATCTTCAAGAATCTGTCGACGACCATGAAAACATAGACATTTCTAGGCTTATTAGAAGGAAGGCATGACATGTAGTCCATGGAGATGGATTCCCACGTTCGACTAGGGATAAGTAGCGAAGTATAAAGGCCTTGCTTCTTGATGGTTGGTTTGGAAATAGTGCAAAAAGTGAAGGATCTGATGTATTTCCCGACATCATGTCAAAGGTTCAACCAATAGAAATACTTTTGTAGTACTACCACTATTTTCTTGACCCCAAAATTCTTAGCGACCAGACTGTAGTGCGCTTCCCAAATCATCTTGGCACACTCGCTTGAAGGAACACAAAGGTGTCTGAGGTGACATAGCAGTGCATCCTGGAGGTGAAATTTTGGAACTTGTGTACCCTCCAAGAGTGTTATGTATGCATGGCTGAATTTCGAATCTCTCTTGTACAGAAGTAGCTAATAAGAAGTCACGTGCCCACAAGAGTTGATAACGGTGGTTAGCGCCATGATATGTGGTCGGTTGAGGTTGTCTGTAACGTTATTGGTGTTTCCCTTATTATAATTGAAGTTAAAAATATACTATTGCAGATATGTGGACCACTTCTGAAGGTGGTCGTTCTGCAACTTCCCTTGCTTCTATATGAACTAAAGGAGTCAGTGGTCTGTGTGGATGAGCGTTTCCTTCCCTAAAATGTAATTTTTCCATTTTCAGAAAGCCTGCACAATGGAATACATTTCTTTTTCATAAGTTGGATACTTGCGGAATGTGTCAGACATTGTCTCACTGTGATATGCCACTAGATGCCCTTGTTGAGTGAGAAATTACCCAATAACATAGTCAGAGGCATTTATCTTGATCTCAAATGGTTGTTGCAAGTCTGGTAATGTGAGTAATCGTTACAGGAAGAGACGATGTTTCACCCCACAAACACCTTCATTGAGATTCAACAAAATGATTTTTCTTTCACTCCTCCATTGGGTAAGAAGTCTCGACTCAAGGGCCAAGTGATATGAGAGAATCCCAACACGAATCTACGGTAGAAATTAGCAAGACCCAAAAAGCTACGAAGCTCTATTATAGTGGTTGGGGCTGGCCAATCTCGAATGACTTGGATCTTGGCTGGATCCACATGCACCCCCCTTTCATCAATAATGTATCCTAGATATTGAACCTGGGTCATGCCAAAAGTTCACTTCTCCAAATTGGCACACAACTTGTGTTACCGTAGTGTTTGGAGGACTTTTCGGATGTGGTGAAGGTGCTCTTCCCAAGTCTGGCTGAAGATCAGAATGTCATCCAAGTACACCACTACAAATGAGTTGGTGAATGGCTACAAGATGTCATCCATCATCCTCATGAAGGTTGCGGGAGCATTCGTCAACCCGAAAGGCATGATCAACCATTCGAAAATTCCCTCCTTGGCTTTGAAGGAACTCCCTTCCATTAACGAGAGAGGATTCGACTAGTACCAGGTGATATCGAGACTTCAAGTCGATCTTGCTGAAATATTTCTCCCCTTTTAGTTGTTCCGTGGGTTGTCAATAATCCGTGGACGGTACCTATTCCGTAAAAATGATCTTGTTCACACTACATACTCAATATAGAGTCTCCAAGTCCCATCCTTCTACACCAACATGACGTTCCCACAAGGAGATGAACTCGTCGATGTGACCTTTCCGCAACAAATCCTAAATCGCTCTTTATTTCCATCGTTCTGACGCAACAAACCGAAAAGTCACCCCCGAGGAGAGATGTAACACCGTAGTCGTGGGCTAATGGGCTGCTTTTCTTAGTTCACTGCTTCACCCTCCATGCTCCACGTGGTCTTCTAATTTTTCTTCCTGTTTTTATTTATCAAATTAAGCATTTGATAAATAAACTTTATCAACAGCCTTTGACAAATTAAATATATATCTCGACTCTATATTATACCGCCAACCCTTATAACCTTAACACTCTAGTATTATGTCAATTATCCGCCAATATTTTTATTAACCAACTTTATTATGTTCCAGCCCCACACATACTATTGGCGAAATTCAACAAAACGCGTACACTGTACCCTGGGTTATCCTTTGCGCATCTCCATCAACCGACCACCGTCCGATGACATCCCCCCAGATTGACGGTCTCCGACAATATTGCTCAATCTCCTTGGTCAAATGTTAACACACAATGGCGCACATCAGAAGGTGGTTTTGGACTTCCGTCCTGTGCCACGTGTTGAAGGCTCTATGGAATCGCTCGTTGTTGGAAAATGTCGCTCACTCCCGAAAAGCGGTGCGATATGAGCAGGGTGGTTTCGTCAACTCGCTCGCGGTTCGGAAACAGTGCTTGACCTCGGGTTAATGCCTTCGTCCTATACTCTCTGGTTGTTAACTCAGGTGCCGATCTCGGTTCAGGATTTAATTAACCATGGGCAATCTATTCTTCTTATAGTGGAGTCCTCACAACCTCAGAATAGAGTTTATCGACCACCATTTACACAGACCTCGCCCACACACGGAATTTCTCCACTTACCCGGATAATTCGAGAGAAGGAAATGGACAGAGAATTTCAGAGGTTTCGTGGTGACTTGATTCACCAAATTCTGCACACAATATCGATTCAATTCAAATTGAAAATCAACGAGCACTGGATTTTATTCAACAGGAAACGATTGCTCAACACACGGATTTTATTGCAGAATCTCCTCCTTTCCTCCCCCTTCTAATACATCCGAGGGATTACATTTATATACATAAACACTTGTCTGTTCGGTTCCTCTGCGAGGACCGTTTAGGAAAACCAAAAGCCTAATTACAATTATTCAATTAACTGAAAGAAGACAGATAGATCGAATCCAAACCTATTCGACTTCTATGGACTCTAACTAGTCTAAATGAAACAGTGAGCTGAGGTATTGACACCTAGCTGTTACAATTCGATGAATTCGAACCCTACTAGCCACAACATGTGGACAAAACCTCCTACATTGCTGACTAGTGTCTAATGCCCCTGCATCAGACTCCCGAGGGAAATTTTCTTCATGGACTCCTGTCCATGAGCTCTTCCACTGATCTGCCTATCTTCTGCAACATTCCTTTAGTCATCCAAGTGGCATCTTCCTCTGGCTTGTCCTTCCATTTGATTAAGTACTGAAAGTACTCTTGTCCTCTGGTCTTCCTGAACACTCTTTTGTCCAATATCTTCTCTGGTTGCAATGGTTGTGCTGGAGGTAGCTGCTCTTTCCACTCAATCTGTTCCTTGTCTGCTGATCTTTCTTCTGCACCATCATCCTCATACTTGTACAAATCTGCAACATTAAAAATGGGAGATATTCCAACATCAGGAGGTAATTCAATCTCATAAGCATTTGCAGAAAACTTCCTAAGTATCTTGCATGGCCCAATCTTTTTGAACTTCAATTTGTTATACTGCTTCTTTGGGAATCTCTCCTTTCTCAAGTGTGCCAAAACCAAATCTCCTACTTCAAAATGAACTTCCTTTCTGCTCAAGTCTGCTCTGCTTTTATATTTGATGCTACTGTCTTGTAGTTGTTGTTTCACTTGTTCATGTATGGCCTGGATATTTGAAGTAAATTCCTCACCATCTGCACTCCTCAGCTCTGCTTTTCCCAGATTTCTCAACTCTGATATTCCTCTGGGATGCATTCCATAAACAATATGAAATGGACTCTGCCCTGTGCTCTTGTTTGGTGAGTCATTATATGCATATTCTGCCTGAGGAAAAATATGATCCCACTGCTTGGGATGCTCTCCTGCAAGACTCCTCAACAAATTTCCCAGACTCCTATTCACTACCTCAGTTTGTCCATCAGTCTCAGGATGATAAGCTGAGCTGAAACTCAGTTTGGTACCAAGTTTCTTCCATAATGTCCTCCAAAAGTGACCCACAAATCTGGTGTCTCTGTCTGAAACAATACTCTTGGGCAACCCATGCAATCTAACAACTTCTTTGAAAAACAAGTTAGCAACATGGGTGGCATCACTAGTTTTATAGCATGGAATAAAATGTGCCATCTTGGAGAATCTGTCCACCACAACAAAGACTGCATCATTCCCTCTCTGAGTCTTGGGTAATCCTAGAACAAAATCCATACTCACCATGTCCCAAGGCCTGTCTAGAATAGGCAAGGGAGTGTACAATCCTACATTCTGGCTCCTTCCTTTAGCATATTGACAGATTTTGAAATTCTTCACAAACTTGTCCACTTCTGTTCTCATCCTGGGCCAGTAATAGAAGTGACTCAGCTGCTCATAGGTTTTATCAGTACCAAAGTGTCCAGCAAGTCCACCACTATGCTTCTCTTTGCTCAAATTTTCTCTCATGAACATTTTGGTACACACAATTGGTTCCTTCTGAATAAGAAGTCCTCCTGCAAGAAATAATCCAGCCACTGGCTTCTGTCTGTTAGAACAGGGTTACAACATGCTCCAAATGCTTCCTTAAAATCTGGATCTGTTTTATACAATTCTTTGAGAAAATCAAACCCTACAACTTCAAAATTAGTTTCTTGAACAAGCATGTGCCTCCTACTCAAAGCATCAGCTACTTTATTTGCTTGGCCACTTATGTGTTTCAAAACAAAATTAAAACCTTGGAGATACTCAACCCATTCGGCATGCTTATGCTTTAACTTGGGCTGCTGTACAATATAATGCAAAGCATGATTGTCAGAATATAATACAAATTTCCTGGACATCAAATAATGTCTCCACTTTTTCAATGCCTGAACAATTGCATAGAATTCTTTCTCATGAGAGGAATAATTTCTTCGGGTGTCATTCAAATTTTCACTGAAATATGCCACGGGCCTATCATCCTGACTCAACACAACTCCAATGGCTTCTCCACTGGCATCACACTTTACTTGAAATGGTTTAGCAAAATCAGGCAGGATCAAAACAGGCTGCTCTGTTATCTTTTGCTTCAAAACTTTAAAGTTTCTTTCTGCTTCAGCAGTCCACTTAAATGGTTGTTTGCTCTTCTTTATTGTCTCAATTATGGGTGCATTAATCTTACTGAAGTTTCTTATAAACTTTCTGTAAAAACTAGCAAGTCCATGGAAACTTCTTACCTCAAAGACATTCATGGGTGAAGGCCACTCCACAATTTCCCTAACCTTTTCCGGGTCCATCTTCAATCCTTTTGCAGAAACAACAAACCCCAAATACACCAACTCTTCTTTCATGAATGAGCATTTCTTCAAATTTATCAGCAGTTTCTCTTGGTGTAGATTCTTCAAGACATTATTAAGATGCCTTAAATGTTCTTCTTTAGTGCTGCCGAAAACTAATATATCATCCAAATATACTATCACAAATTTACCAATGAATTCCTTCAGTACTTCATTCATAAGTCTCATGAAAGTGCTAGGTGCATTTGACAACCCAAAAGGCATTACCATCCATTCATATAATCCTTCATTTGTTTTAAAGACAATTTTCCACTCATCACCCTCTCTTATTCTAATCTGATGGTATCCACTTTTCAAATCTATCTTTGAAAAATATTTAGCACCACTCAAACAATCCATGAAATCCTCAATCCTAGGCAAAGGGAATCTGTACCTGATTGTGATCTTATTGATTGCTCTGGAATCAATACACATTCTCTAGCCTCCATCTTTCTTTGGGCTCAATACTGCTGGTACTGCACATGGACTCAAACTTTTTCTGATCAACCCCTTGTCCACCAATTCCTGTACTTGTCTCATGATTTCCTCATTTTCCTTGGGATTCATTCCGTAGGCTGCCTTATTTGGCAGATTTGAACCAGGGATAAAATATATCTGATGGTTGATCTTTCTCACAGGTGGCAGCTCATCAGGTAAATCATCCACAATAATCATCTAACATCTCTTAGATTTCTACTGTAAAATCAGAAATCTTTGTAGACGTAAGAACTACCTTAGGCTTGCAAACTAAAGAAAAAATTACCTCTTCCTCTTCTATCTGTTGTAGATATTCCTTCCTGCTCAGCAACAAGGTCTTTGGATCAATCACTCTGCTGGATGGCTCTCCTTCTTCCATGGGTATCAATGTATGATGTACCCCATCTTTGAAGAACTTGTAAGTGTTCTTCTTGCCATCATGCACTGCTGCTCTGTCAAACTGCCAAGGTCTACCCAGCAGTATAAAGTGTTAACGAAAATCCAAGTGTCTCAAGGATAAGGTGCTAAGTAGTGTTAACGAAATCCAAGTGTCTCAAGGATAAAGTGTGTTAGGAGAAGGCCAGAATAAGACTTGTAGGAGGTAATCTTATGGTTACATAAAGGGTTGGACAAAGTAGTTTCAGATAAAGGGAAACTTTGGGTTGGGCACAACATTTATTTTCCAATGACTTGGTTGGGTTCCCAAGTCGCAAAAAAAGTAAGGTTATCTATGACGACATGAAAGCTAAGGAATACCAAGGTGTGTCAGGGAATTCCTAGAAGTACTAACACATGTTAGGAAGTTCCAAGGCATGATAGGCATGCCAAGATGTGGCAGGTGCCAGGGTATGGCATGAACACATGCTAGGGAGTGTGAGGGCCAAGTGTCAGGGAAACACAATTCATGGAAATGAAGTATCAGCCAGTTCCAAGTGTGCTAAGAAGGGAGTGACACAATATTCTAGGAACTGCCAAGGCATGTTAGAGTGCTAGGGAAGCATACAAATATGTTCCAAGTGCCAAGGTGTGCCAATGTGTGCTAAGGAGTGTTAGGGAGTGCCAGGAAAACATAACATAGCACTAGGTCAAAATTAATAAATGAATGAATAAGAGTGTGTGACAGGGAGTGTTAGCGAGTTCTAGATGTCTCGAGGAGGGAGTGACATGGTATGATAGGCAGTACTAAGTCATGTTATAGTGTCAGGGTGATACGTATCCAAGATGTGCCAGGGTGTGCCAACATGTGCTAAGAAGTGTTAGGGATTGTCAGGGAAACATAAGGGAGCATTTACGTTGTAGCCATTGGAGAATTATTTACGTTGTAGCCATTGCATGACCTCGAGAATTTTTGTCCATGGAGAATTATTTACGTTGTGGCCATTACATTAAAGCAAGATGTCTGTCAATGAATTTTTGTATGTGTTTATAAATTGGAAGAGAGAAATCAGAAACAAGAAGGGCCTGAAAGAACTGAACAAAGAAATGGAGGTCACTAGGATAAAGTTGATGGAATTTGATTTGGTAGTTTCATACTATCACAAGGGCATCCAAGACAACCATGACCTGATTGAAGAAGTGGAAAACAAGCTGGCAGTCCACATTGAGGAAGATATCAATCCATTTTCGACTAAATCAGATATATAACTGTGGCTCTCTCTACTCACAGTATTTCATTGAGATTGTGTTAGTTATTTGTTATTAACCTATGCTTGTGTCTATTTAAATGGATACTGTATTGATAGCCCAAAAATGAGGCATTTTGGATTGTTTATAGTTTGTACTAGTTCTGAAAAAGGACTAGCAATAGTAAATCTCTTTGACTGCAAAAAGTATTCTACTTGTTGTGTTGGGGAGTTTCTCTCAGGAAATTTATGGAGAACCCGACATATTTTTTATATATGTACTGTGCATAACCTTTATAAATCTACCCTTCAAATCAAGGTCAACCCAAATAAATCTGATTTGGGGGTTCCACTGCAACAACATTTTCCCCACAACAAGCATAAGATCAAGCCAACATGTGTGATATGTGCGTTTAAAGAGATGGATAGGTAGGTTTACCTTTACGAGAACATGGCACCTTAAAATCTGACCACGATTACTGAGTGCAAGCATTTGTGAAATGGAATTATGAGTGGAGCCTTTTCCAGAAGAGATTATTCATTTACATTACAATATATGCAACATGCAGTTAGTGTTCCATCCATGTTACTGCACACACTTGATGGTATCAATCCTTAAACTGGTACAAAAAAATTGATTTTATATATTCACATACGGGACAGTCACAAGATGTCAACAAAATCACATACTTATCGAAATCCTCAACCAGGAATATGTTACATTGCTTCTTAATGTGCTTTCAACTAGGTAGGCATCAATGACAATCATTACAATGGGTTAAGGGGATCTAAGAGAGAATTATGTAAGGAGTTCCTTCTAGGTAAAGGCCATTGGTATTACTATTGTTAAAGGGGGTGACCTACAAGCATACATTGGTAGCTACTCATGCAAGAGAATAATTTCAACAATTTATTTCAAAATTTGTATTTGTCCTCCATAAGGTCTTAGAGATTTATAGAAGAGGAAGTTGGTTTCCTTGTTGCCCTATAATTTTGTAGAATTTCTAACTTCATATTTGGGATAGGAAATTTTAGTAATTTTAGGCATAAGTTAAGATGTTTTATTTTTTATTTTTAAGGCCTCCTAGTCATTAGGAAAGTTGAGTCTTATGATTAAGATTACTTGTGGTATCCTATGTATTTTTCAAACTCCAATACACCAAGGCAAATATGTGGAGGACATTTGGGAGAAATGTGATTGTCCATGAAATGTAGATCGGATTTGGGGAACCTGTAGCTCTTTTTCTTGGACCCTACTAGTTCTTAGAAGTTGTACTTGGAGCGGCTAGCAGGAAAAAACATAATTTGCCCAAGAATATTAGTGTTGGAGCACCTATGGTTAAAACACGAAATTCAAAGTTCAAATCCCCTTGAGTTGCCAACCAAAAAATAATATTTTTTTATCTATTTTTTTATTAAATTTTTAGAATGTGGTTTAATGAAAAAAGAAAAATATAATATAAAAGAAATAAATATGACATGATTAAATTTCATGTGGTTTGAATATCGATTTTCAAAAATAAAAAATAAAATTTTATCCACTATCCACTCATGGATATTTCAATGCAAACTTCCCAACGCTAATTATTTTGTCTTAATTGCTAACTATCTTAAATGGGTTTCGTCTTAATTGTCATTGTCTTAAGTCACCAGTGTCATAAATATAAAGTTCTGTCTTAAATATTTTTGTCTCAAAGTGTTTTTGTCTTAAATCTAAAATTTTGTCTTAAAATATTTTTGTCTCAAATTGCTTTTATCCACTGCTTTTGTCTTAAATATAAAGTTTTGTCTTAAAATATTTTTGTCTCAAACTCGTTTTGTCTTAAATATAAAATTTTGTCTTAAAATATTTTTGTCTTAAATTGTTTTTGTTTCAAATTATTTTTGTTTTAAATATAAATTTTTCTCTAATTTTTGTCTTACACTATTTTTGTCTTAAATTTTATATTTAAGACAATTTAATTGATATTAAATTTTAATATAAAATAACTAAAATAAAAAGTAACTTTTTAAGACTTAAACAGCAGTGCCTTTTGTGCTTTATTGGCTACCTCCTGCGTACTGTTCAGTGCAAACGAAGTCGAACCAAAAAAAGGAATATATTGCATAACGGAGTATGCAGCTTTGACTCCAATACTGAATTGCTGCAGCCGTGTCAGAACTGAACATTTTACTGATTGAGTATGACAGGCACGTCCTGCAATCACGAGTAGAGAGATCTCTGGTGCACTGGACCAGACCGTAAATCGTTTGGAAAGCGGAATCTAGAGCTGTAGACAAAGCAGATCGTTTCGTTTCACTTGCTGCTTCCATTGCCAATTTCTTTAATAGATTCTCTGCAGTAGATTCAAAGTCAGGCGGTATAAATTAATTTAACAACATTCATTATTACTTTTACTTGTATTTCACCCTTTTCTAAAAATTACTTAATGAAAAGTCACTTACAATTCTTATCTAGATTTCATTTTAGTATCATTCACAAATTTAAATTTTTAATAAAATAATTTAACAACATTCTTTTTACTTATACTTACACCTTTTTCTAAAAATTAAAAAAGGAAAAAATACATATAATTCATATCCACAATTATATTCCTATGAAAAAAATTTCTTTGTAAATTAAAGATATTATCACAATTATGTGTCCTTGTGAATTTTTTGTCTTTTCTCTATGAAATCAAATATAAAATCTATTACCATAATGAAATCATTAATAAGAGGAAGTTGAAACACTACAACGATTTCAGATATCTTAATTTATCTAGTCAAAGCTATTTTTTCAACCCTAAAATACAAAAAAAAAATGCTATTTTCTCAACTCTAAAATACAAAAAAATGCATATTTTCAGCATTAAAACCAATAAATTAGTATGAAATTGTTTGTTAAGTTAATTCAATAAGTAATTAGGATAAATAAATTTATAAATTTTCCCTACAAAAATGATTCGAGATGATAAGTATCATTAGAAAATATTTTATATTTGTATATAATAATATATCCATTGTGGATTATGAATAAAATATTTAAGAATATATCAATAATCAAAAAATAAATTTAATGTGTGTTCATAAAATGACTCAATCTACATGTTATGTAATTTCTATAACATTTAAAAATACAATTTAAACAATAAAAAAATACACATTGTATTTTACAATCTAAAATAATTAACTTAATAATAATAATTATTATTATTATTATTATTATTATTATCCAATTTTAAGGTCATAACCAAGCCAGACATCAAATTGGTATTGTGTTTTTACACTCTAAAATAATTAACTAATTTTTATTTTTTTTAGAGAGGGAACAATTCTTAACCATTGAGCCCACTCGGGTTGTCCAATTAACTAAATTATTATTATTATTATTATCATCCCATTTTAAGGTCACAACCAACCAAGGGAGACACCAAATTGATATATGAGAGGGATAAGGGACCCACCTCTGTTTAGATTTGGTTTTGAACCTTTGACCTAGGAAACACATGTTCTTAACCATTAGGCCCACTCAAGTTATATATTAGATATCATGGGTTACCAACACCACATACCCAAAAACCATAACTTATGTCCATATAGCATATGTTCCTTAGACATTTTTTTAATTAATCAATTTAAATAAAAAAGGAAAAAAGACATAAATACTTTTAAGATAAATCTCAACTTTTAATATAAGAATATGCTAAAATATTCCATGAAAATTAAATTTCTATTATCCACTTAATTTAATAATTATTAATAATTAAATTAAAATTTAAAACTTATTTTAAAATAAGCAAGCCAATTAACATAATAAAAAATCTTATTAATCCCAAAATTTTTAAAATCAATTGAATCTAAATTAATTGTAAATTCTGAAAAAAAATTATGCAAAATATAATGGAAAAGAGCATGATGAATTGTCTGACATTGCTCCATCTATCAAATTCCAAAATGTTTTCAAAAGATATATTCAAGTTAAAAATTTACTACAAAAAGAATAAAAAAAAATAACATCAATAACAAAATGTCCCACGAAAACATTAAAAAAAAAACTCCAATTCCTAATTCTTATATATTAAATAAAACTTCGATGTCTTTATAATTTACAAAGACTTACAGACCTTACATTTAGATAGGTTAAGCGCTCTGTTTCATTGCTCTAATAGATATTAAAACATTAACTGAAAGCTTTCTGAAAGCTCTGTTATTTGTACTGCAGATTTAGCATTACCTGGGTACCAAATCACCAATGGAAGGAGTGGTTTTAGATGCGAGCGATGCAGGAGTGTGAGAGCATGACACAGGAGTTGTTGCAAACGCAAGTGACAACCCAGAGCTGGTGGACTTTGTGGTTTGTGAAACAAGTCATGGACATGGTATTATATATCTATAAAGACTTGCTACTTTTCAACTCTTTGGGTGTCTAATAGTGTTTTAAGGTTTTGGTGACCTATCAAAGTAAATTCACTTATTTTCAATGTTGATTAATTTTAAGAGAGTTGAATTTGTGATTGGTAACATTTAAGAAGGATATCAAAAAATTTGACTTAACTCCAGCTTATCTTAGTTTTATTTATATGTGCAATTAATTATGACTTTTTTTATTTTGAAATAGAGCTTCTAGCATTTTTATTTAATTATCAATAAATATTAAATAAATAAGAAGAATTTTTTTGGCTACAAAATATTATAAAATATTCTTTATAAAACACACACATATATATCTATTTCATACTTATTTTTTTTTTAAATTAATAATAATAATAATATAAAACAAGGTTACAATTTAAGTAATATTTATGTTTTTTTAAGATACGGTTAATGTGAGACTTATCATGAAGTAAGTATTATTATGTTTATGGATATCTATAGTTAAAATATATATTTTGTTATTTATATACTTTTTAATACTCATAAATTTATTAGAAATTTTTTGAAAAAAAGATAGATTTTTTTTTTCAAAATTTTTAAAATGAATTTATAATATAAACTTGTTTTTACTTTTCTTTTTTTCTTTATCTCTTCATTTTAACTCTATCCATATTCATCAACCATTTTATTTATATGATTAGATTCGTTTGATAATTTTACTTAAATTTACTACAAATATTTTTAGTAATAAAATAAAATTACAAAATTAACATTAATTTTTTACATCAATTCTCCAATCTAATAAATTTGTAATAAACAATATAAAGCAATCTAATAATTTTAGATGAATTTGTTCTAATTACAAATTCAATGAATTTATGATAAACAAATATCTTATTAAACTACTAGTCAAACAATCTCTAGCTTTATCAAACTACTAGTCAAATTTTACCCAAGTTTATTCCTACAGTATGGAGGAGGCAGACACTAATCTTATTCCACTACCCTTCCAACAATCTAATAATTAACAATCCATTTGACTTATATCACTGGATTAGTTTGATAATTTTACTTAAATTTATTATAATTTCTTTTAATAATAAAATAGAACTACAAAATCAACATTACCTTTTTACTTCAATCCTCCAATCTAATAAATGTGTAATAAACAATACATTTATTAAACTACTAGTCAAACAATCTAACAATTTTGGATAACTTTGTTCCAAATACAATTTCAATAAATTTGTAATAATCAATTATCTTATTCAATTACTAGTCAAACAAACCCCTAGCTTCATCAAATCACTAGTGATATTTTACCTAAATTTATTCTTATAATAAATAAATTTAAAATTCACTACCTCTCTAACAATTTAATAATTGATAATTGATTAACATGTTTAATTAAACAAATTAATAATTAGAACAACCATATAAATTATATATTTATTAAATATATACCTAAATTAATAATATATTAATTAATTAATTAATATTTTAATTATAATAAAATTGAATGAAAATATTTATTAACACAACTAAAAACAAATTATTAACATAACTTTGTTTTAGGTAATACTCATTAAATACATAGAATCTAAATACACAAACCTAATCTTTGGTGACCATTTTTTTATGAGATTTTATGAGGGAGATATTTATTATTTCTTAAATTTAGTTAAAATTGAGAAAATTGTAATTTATTATCCAATTTTAAGACCACGGCCAAGCCAGACACCAAATTGATGTATGAGACCCCTTGTTTGTGGGACAATGGACCCACCTCCCAGCAGGGATTTCACTCCTAAGTCTAGGAAACACATACTTTTAACCATTAGGCCCATTCAAGCTGTATAAACAATTTTTAAATTATTAAATATGTATAATTTAAATGTTTTATATTTTAGATAGTAAATCAATTTTTAATTTTAAATAATGATTTTGAAGGACTTTCTATTTAAATACATTTGGAATTCATTTTGTTACAACAACACAAACAATATTTATAAGTCATCATTTCAATGGTATAAAAATTAGTTTTCATTCTTTATTTGGCCTTATTCTTTAGATATTATATACATAGCATTTTACATGTGTCTTGTTTCTCACATAGGATAAAATATGGAATAACCAAGCTAGTTTGTTGTCTTTTCTTTACTTTACATAGCCAAGTTAGTTTGTTGTATTTTATTTACTTTACTTTTGTTTATTGTTGTTTGATACTCTATATTAACAAACCATGCAATATAGATTGGAGAGTTAATTGGGAAAACTCTATGTTTACTTCAAGTTTCCTTTTTTATTATTCTACTTGTTGAGGCGTCTAAGACAAGAAACCATAGTTTTTTACTTTAAGTGTAGGCATTTTTAGTATTTTTAATTTCTTATGATTGTATATTTTTCTTTAAAAAAAATATAAAGAAATAGTTAACCCAGTCCTTCCAATGCCCATGTGTATTGAGGACATGTTCCTATGGTAGCCTTTAATTCATATTTTTCACTTTTAACCATCCAACAATATTAGTATATAATATGTGTATTTGAGATCCTTTATATTTAGATTTCATTAACAACTCATAAGTGGATAGTGACAATGTATCATTATTAGATAAGGATAACAACTATAATAAGGTTATCTTATAATTTGTTATTGTATAAGGAATCATAGTATTAATATACCACTCCTCAATTACATGTATGAATAATTGTACTAATAAGACTGTATGAACTAGTGCATAAACTAGTATCATCTTTAAACTTCAATCTAAAACTTTTGAATTAATCTTTGATGGAGATACTTCTAGAAAAATATCAATATGGATGTTGAATGGTTCATTTGAAATGAATTTTGAAAGGCACTAGAATTTTTAGAAGCGAATAATTTCCATGTCTCAACATTTCCTTTGTTAACTTGTGAATAAATAAGATGGTCATTATATTATTACTAAACAAATAAATTCATTGAGAAACTTTGTAAATTTAGATAAAATTTAATGTTGAAAAACATAGTAATGATAGTTGAAGAGAAATGAGAGTATTCTAGATTCTTTGCCAAATACTTCCAAATAAAATAATTTGAGGAGATATATTGTAGTTGATTAAATTGTAGATATTTTATTGAGGAATTTGGTTGTTGTGCTCACATTCCCACAAATTGATTGAATTTTGAGTGATAGTATTTCAAAACTTGAATGTTGATTATCATCATTGTATTCCTCATTGTTAGGTGGAAAATGAGAATGATGAGGAAGGGATTCATTCTTGGACTTCATATTCTTATTTAATATCACATTGATAATTGTATTTTATACCATGTATTTGGTTGTAATCTATTTTTTCTTTTGCAGTGTAATCTTACCCTTTTGAGGTGCAAGAGAGCACCATTCTCATTTGAATTGTGTATTTTAATTTAATTCTCAATAAATATTAAATAACTTGTAAATATTTAATCTCCAAACAAAAATTTCATTATAATCACAAATGATATATATATAATAATTTAATTAAATATTTATGTTTTTTAATTATTGATAATGTGAAACTTATTATGAGTTAAGTATTCTAATATTTATCTATGATTGTTTCATTTATATAGTTACATTAGTTTTATTTTAAAAGAATTGTATTTTTTATTTTATAATATCATTATATTATAAATATATTTTTTATTACGTTGTAAGGCATTTTATTTGAAAACAACTTTTCTAAGTGCCAAGCTGTACAAGTCTGAAACGTCTGATGAAATGTTAGACGATACAATAGTTTTAAACCGTCTGATAAAAACACTGTCATCTCAACCAATTCTTGATGTTTAACTAAATGACAGGTTAAATCAATTTACCGGCACCTTCACCTTCATGACTTCTGTTGCTGGATTGTTTCTTGACCGCCTTCATGTCGCATGTATGGAGAAGGAAGCACGATTCGGGAAGGTGAAGTATGAAGACCCCCCTTCTGCTCCGCTTTTAGACGCAAACGAATTATATCTCTGAGTGCGCATGAAAATAGGAGGCAGCATCAGGGATCAAGCAAGTGTTTCAAGCCTGGTCTAAGACAGTGAGAACCATTGAATTCTCTAGTGAAACAATGAATAATGAGTAAGACTATCATTAGACAAGGTATACCAAGTAGAGCAGCCCTCTTTGGACTGATCACAACCTGCATCTGCCACCAAATTCCAAGAGTATAAAACTCCAAGCACTGTGATGCTGAGAAAGAGGCCCTCTAAAAGTGTGAAATGAACCATGCATTTTCAGGTTATAACGCATCATGTGGAGTTTGTCGCTGTTGCACTTTTTATAAATTTACAAAAAATCTCTGTCGTCTTATGGGATTTTTCCGTTGCAAAATCCAGATATCATTTGTAAATAATAATGGATTTTGGTCTGTTATATGCAGTGATCTTTCAAAATTTTCTCTAAATTGCATTACTGCAGACTGTTATATGAAGTGGTTTTTCTATATATGCTCAAAAAAAACTGTGGATGCTATATGAAGTTTTTTTATATTTGCTCCAAAAAAACAATGTTGCACGCTGATGTATGCAGTGATTCTTCTATATGTACCTAAAAAAACAATAGAGCAGGATTTTTTAGCAGGTTGTAATATGCAGTGGTTCTATTTTTTATTTGGATGTTTTGTTTTGCAATCGACACTCATTCTTTCAAAATGGTAGGAAAACGACCAATGCCAGAACCAGATAAATATTCAGCATTGATTGTTTGAAATACCCTAGAGTAATTAATATAAAATAGTCTTCAAAACAGTATTTCGGAACTTATCTCAAAAGTAATCCTTATGTGATGATGTGCTCACATGGTAAATCACTTTCAGATTGTTACTTGATTTTTCTCTCTTTTTGTATGTACAATATTTTAATTGAAATTAATGGAAGCATTCTTATGCCCGTAATTTGTATATGTATGTGAATGGATATGACCTTAATCTTGGTGAAATTTAGGGTTGGCGGAGTTTCAATATCAATTAGTGAAATTTAGGGTGGTATTTGAAACTACATTTCAATTAATTAAGAATCCATTGTGTGAGGAAGGTTTGAGACCAATAAAGGTGAATTAGTATTTGAAAGAATTCTAGGCATGCATATATATTGTGTATCTGTTTTTCTTGCAGAGTGAAGGATTCAGATCAAGCATAAAATCTTATGGAAAATCGAAGCTTATGGCTATATTGATATGAGGAATAGGATTATGATGAGGAATAGGATTATGAAATACTCGTCTGTGTTTACATGGACATCAAATGAAATCACCTTTATGTGGAATTTTGAGAATGGTATTACTATTTATTGTAGTTTAAAAAAGTTATAATTATTTTTGAAAAAATTAATAAGTTTGTGAAAAATATTGGTAATTTTTTTGTGAAAATTTTAATTATAATTGTGAAGTTTCAGTATTTTAGATTCTTAAATTTTTTTAATAATGCTAAATCCATTTCAAACATTAAAAAAACCATTCAATTCTAGCAAGAATTTCACCATCCCTCCAAAATTATAGTCTCACAAAACTTTATTTTTTAACCCAAAAAACAATAAAAAAAATGATGTTAAATCACTAGATTGGAAGGTATTTAAAATTGATGGACAATAAAATTCCAAAAATTAAAATTTAACCATGACAAGTTATGTATAAAAAAAAATTAATGAAAATATCACCCCTTGACACAAATGATTCAATTAGGCTTTAGCATTTGGAAAGATGTTGACATATACTTCACCTATCATTTTGAAAATAGGCCAAGAGGAATATAAGTAGAAAATTAACTAGCATGGAGTTGTTTGTATCAAAATAAATGAAAGTTTGATGTTTGTGGTGTTTCCAGAAAATTAACTAGCATGGAGTTGTTTGTATCAAAATAAATGAAAGTTTCATGTTTGTGGTGTTTCCAATATTGTTTAGTTTCCTGCCTTTACTAAAATTGACCAAAATCATTACAGATATCTTGCATAGAAATTATTGGATCTCTTTAAGAATCTTACGGCGTTTCCTTTGCAACATCTGGTGATGGTGCAATTGCTAGTTATATTTTTCCATATTTATGAATTGATATTAACTTTTAGAAAGATAATTTTTTTCTGATGTGAATTTATAATTTTTAACTTTTAAAAATGTCACATATATACCACTTGTCACATATATAAAATTTTCATATAAAAAAAAATTACCAAACCAAATCTATTACAGCAGTTAAGAGCGGATCTTCAGTTTACAATAGTGCTAAGTTTTCTTTTATAGAAAATACAACTCTAATATTCAACAGGATCTGGGCATTTACTACTAAAACAAATGGTTATATAGTTGCGCCATTGCAACTTGTGTTCCACGATGCATGCCACGTAGACCAAATCCAGCACAATCTCCGAATTAAATTGTAGTCTGGTTTAACATGTGCAGGGTCAAGTCTCAAAGGTGGGTTAACATTCAAGTTTCCGCATGACTCACTCTACAGGTTTGGCGCACATCAATTAATCTGGCCTTAATTTTTATACGCATGAAACTCTGTAACTGTACCACCTGGCAGGTAAATTCATTACCCTCGTCCGGATGGCAGCGATAATCTCGCTTGGCAGTCTATGGTTTCCCGCCGGCCTAAGGCCCGCTTATCCTTTGTCATTTGCTCTGAACGCAGTCGGTGTGCTCGTCGTCATGTAGTTCCTTGTTTTCAGCTCGGAGTTCACAGCTTCAGGATTTCTCCTGGAATCCCTGTGATTGTGCGACGGACTTAGCAATTTCCGCCCTGGCGAATATTTATAGGATAAAACCTTTCAGGTATGCAGTCAAATTTAGCGCAGAGACCTCTTGTTACGGTGTTCGGCTGTTTTCTTATCTTTTTGTTTACGAGCTCAGGGTTATTGTCTAACCCAACAATTTTTGTCATGCAGAGTTTCTCATGGACACCACAACAGTTTTCGCCGGTTATGGCAGTCCTCTGTTAATTGTTTTTCCATATCGAGGTAAACGTTTACTACACCCTCTCTCCAAGTAAAAAATGTTCTAGTTGAACTTCTACGTATTCCTCTCTTCTTTCCTTGGTTATTCATGCAATGCTTTACACTTTTCTTGGCTACTTTTCTACAGGGTGCACTACTGGTCTCAATTCCTCACCAGGTAATTCTCATCTGAAATAAGTTTTCGTTTTATAATCAATGCACAAACCCTCCCTACAAGAAGTTTTCCCTTGTTTTTCTACTGACTCTGTCGCTGTTGTTCTCGTGCAGGAGATTCATCGACCTCCCGACGCCTTTCCTTAGCTGTCTCTTTCAGCAAGTTCACGGCTAAACTAAACGGTTTTCCCTGTACATGTATTTAATCCTACCGAAGGAGCTTAACATATTCTATTGCCCTGTCGAAAGCTTCAAGGGTTCGGTTGCTATGTTCTGTGACAGAGTAGGGCTTGTGTTGTTAGTCTTCTCTGTAGATTAACTTGCTAGCAACTCATAGTTTTCTTATACTCCTCGGAAGTAATTGCGACTTCTATCCATAGTGGATTCCTGGGTTTACCGCTGCCATGCGCCGAGGCTCCGCATTTATAAAAAGATGAAAATAAATGGGTTAACGGAAATAAGTTCCGGCGCGAATTTGTATAATAGGGACAGATCTTTGCACTGGCCATACTGTGCCTATTTAACTTAAATTTTTTTGCATGCTCTTGGTATTTTATACAGTTTTGAAAGGAAACTAAGGAGGTGGCCGTTTTGCATGTAATCTTAGTTTCATAGTTTTATTTCATACATTTCAGTTTATAACAGCAATGATCTATTTCTGCGTTCTGTTATGGTTGACTCACAAGGTGTAAATCTACATTCCCATATTGATTCTTCTTGGCGGAACTTCTTGTGGTTTATATTTTCTGTGCTTTTTCCTCTCTTATTGGTATTAGCTTTGTAAGTGTACATAGGGACTGTAATGTCAGGCACCGGTTCTGCTCGAGCTTGAGGGTTACACCAAGTAATTATTTCCTTACCCTATACTCTGAAGCCACTATCTTGCCACAGTGTTTAGGGTTTTTCTTTATGTAAAAGGCTATTACGCTCTCTGGTTTGTTCTCTTGCCTCACGACTAACACTATCAGTCACCACGATAATTTGCCATGCACTTTGTTTTGTTCTCTACTTCGTTTACAGAAACGTTTTATCTTACTTTCCTTGTTTGCTTGCTATAAACAAAATTTCGCTATTGCTACTACAATCACAGGAAATAATAATAATCTTTTGACCAGGAAAGAAAATACTTATTTCTTCATTCTAAAAGCTTTAGGGCAAAGGAAATACAAAAAGAACAGAATGTTTCTTAGTTTATTTATTTACACTACCAGAGTTACTCCGTAATGTTCCTTTCCTGTTTTTCTTTTTCAGAAATCTATACGGTAACCTAACCAGATTTATTTACTCTATTTGACATTGGAATTGCTAAAAGCTAGCTCAAACCCTTGGGAACTACATTCATATATCTGCTGCATTTATTCCAAGATGTTTATACAACCAACCATATCACTCTAAATTATTTATCCAGTTAACAATAATACACAGAAAACTGAATAAATCTATTTACAAAATCACACAGCATTTACTTATCTGAGTCTTAGGTAATCCTTTCTTTCCAGCTGTTATCCTCCCAACCTTTCAAGGGAGGCTATTACGTCCTCCACTTGCCCCCTAGCTCCTGAATCTGGACGGTGCCACGGGTTAACAGTGGAGATACCTCTGCTATGACCTCTGGATGGCCTATCCAGTCACTAACAGGAATCTGATCAATCAATGGAATTCGAGAAACAATTTTCCACTGGGCCTCCCAGCTCAAGAAAGATGCTTTCCCCTTTTTTCCAAAAGTTTTCAGAACCCCCACCCCTTTCCAGGATTCTCCTTTTATCCTAAAGGGGTGGGTAACTGTATCTCCCAACTGTCCCCAACCACCTCCCATTCATAGAAACACTTTTGCAACAGCTTTTAAAGGATTCATTTTCTTTAATTTTATTTTCTGTTTTCATTTATTAACCCAGTAACAAAATAATGCTTTATGTCTTGAGCAATTGCCATTAAGTTTTCCTTGTCCATAATAATAAAAGAAAATAAAAACTAAAAGAGAATAATTAACTAATAGTCTTTTAACTAACTGTAACTAATTTGTCTCTTAATGAGGGTGTCACAAAAAATTTATAAAATGTTATATATATATATATATAATTTTTAACACATATATATATATAACAGAAAGATAAATTTTAAAATTGTAAAATTTTTACTTAACCAAAATTTCAAAACCCTTTTATATCTCTTGTGAAGGTAAATTTTTAAAATCCAAATTTCAGTAATGTTAATTTTGAAAACACTTATATATATTTTAGAAAGAAAATCGGTATAACGATCTCAATATTTGCAGGTCTAATCTTTGCGAGTGTAATTAAATGTAATTGTAATTCTAAGGTATTAAAACTATGCATTTAAATGCCTCAGATTTTTCAAAGCCATAAATCTATTTCACATTTAAAAATTCATTTTCGACGTGACAATATCATTAAAATTAATACCATATTTTTTTTTTTTGCTTAATAACAAATAAAAACAATCCACTCCAATCCAACTACATGTGACAGCCTTCAATAACAAGCTAATACCCAAGAGTTAATATAAATACCTTCATAACCTTTTCCAAATGTGGCGGACTTTAGTCCCTTCCCAAATGCCAACACGCATCCCATGAATACGAGAACCTAGCCCCCCCACAACACTTAAAATCAAAATTATGTGCGCTTTTGTGTGAAGACTTGACCTCACGTGCTTATTTATTAGCTAGCCCCTCCGGACTGTTCAGTGCAAACGCAGTCGAATTAAAGAAGGGATATATTGCATAACGGAGTATGCAGCTTTGACTCCAATACTGAATTCCTGCAGCCGTGTCAGAACTGAACATTTTACTGATTGAATATGACAGGCACGTCCTGCAATCACGAGTAGAGAGATCTCTGGTGCACTGGACTAGACCGTAAATCGTTTGGAACGCGGAATCTAGAGCTGTAGACAAAGCAGATCGTTTCGTTTCTCTTGCTGCTTCTCTTGCCAATTTCTTTAATAGATTCTCTGCAGTAGATTCAAAGTCTGGTGGTATAAACACAACCGTGTTCCCAAAGGCCTCAACGTATTTAGACCCTAAATCTGTGTCCAGTTTTCCGATGAAATTATAGTTTCCATACCGTAAGAAGCACTGAAAAGGCCAGGTACTACCGCCAACGGCAGTCCCACAATCTTGTCGAATGGTAATGGTTGCAAATCGCCAACAACTGTAGCACTGGCCGGGTGTCATGTCTTCTCTGCATTGGAGGAGGCCATATATTCTGTCAGGAGTTTGGCCATAAACAGATATCTTAAACCCAGTTTTCTTTGCCCCTTGAGCAAGACGATCAAAGACTATGTCCAGATTTTTCTCAAACGAACTGCCTTCTGTATAGTTACTGCTGCCATCGCATTTAGTTGTCGCTGCGTTGCAAATCTGGACTCCATGAAAGGTAATGTTGATGAAGGTCCAAACAACAATGAGGAAATACAATAGCATAATATTTTGGGCGATCATGAGAGAGGTTGCAGAATCCCTTCCATGGAACTTCATATTTGTTGCAACTATAATAGCCATTGGACAGTGCCAGCTGCACATAGCATACCGACAATACTAAATAAAAAAATATTATTCGGTTCTGCAGAACAAGAAGAATACAGCTAGAGAGCCCTTATCTACATACCTGCTTGGCACACACATATCCACTCATATTTTAATTCAAAATCACTTTAAAAATGATAGATTCTGAATTACACCTACCAGTCTGATCATAAAAGCATAAAATGGCTTTAGTCAAAATTAATTATTTAAATTTATTTTGATAATAGATTTAGTTTAATAATTTTGTTTAGTTGAAAAATAAGAAGAATACAGCTAGAGAGCCCTTATCCACATACCTGCTTGGCACACACATATCCACTCATATTTTAATTCAAAATCACTTTTAAAAATGATAGATTCTGATTTACACCTACCAGTCTGATCATAAAAGCATAAAATGGCTTTAGTCAAAATTAATTATTTAAATTTATTTTGATAATAGATTTAGTTTAATAATTTTGTTTAGTTGAAAAATAAAAATGATTTTGAAATAGTTAAAAATGGTTTAGTATTTTTATTTCATATTTTTTTTTTTATTAGGAGGGAAACCGGTAACTAGAACCATACAATCAAATCTGCGACACATGATCATATCTCGCTGCTGCCAATGAAAACCCTTATGGCTGGCATCAACAGCAAGTTTCACAGGCTTACGCCTGACGGGCACCCACGGGGTTTGAACCGGTGACCTTTACAAACGAGTGCCTTAACAGAACACTCAATCACCAACAAGCCGCCACCCCGTGGGTTTATTTTTGTTTCATTTTTATTATAAATTAAAAGAATTAATGAGAAAAAGGTAGTTTTAGATTTGACAGATTTTTAATTACAAATATTTTATAAATATTTATGTTTATTATTTAATTGTGATTAAAATATTAAGTTAATTGCAATTTATAATAGTTAATTTTTGTCAATCTTGTTGTCATATTTGTTTTTTTCTGTCTTTTTATTCTAACCTTATTTATATTCATTCATCATTTAACCTATATAATTTGAAATATTAGGAATTTCGCTTTGTGATTTATAAAATGTATATAGAATCTTTCGGTAATAATAACATCTAAGTATATTTTGTTGACGTGTTTCGAACTAGCCAGTGTGATTCCACATCAAGAATTAATAATTTTACTTAAATTTCTCTAAAAATAAAATAAAATTACAATTAGTTTTACTAACTTTTTACTTCCATCCTCTAATCTAATAAATTTGTAATAAACAATAAATTTATTAAATTATTAATAAAACAATCTAATAATTTTGAATGACCTTATTCCAATCACAAATTCAATGAATTTGTAATAAACAATTATATTGATAAACTACAAGTCAAACAACCCCGAATCTTATCAACTACAATGTCAAATCTTGTCTAAATTTAATCAAACAACCCCTTATGAAACTACTTGTCAAATTTTGCCTAAATTTATTCTTAGAATCTTGAGAAAAGACACATTAATTTTATTCCACTACATTCCAAACAATATAACAATTATTAATTGAATAACTTATCTAATCAAAACAATTAATAATAAATACACTCATATAAATTAAATATTTATTAAATATCTTCTTAAATTAGTAATATATTAATTAATTAATTATTATTTTTAATAATAAAAATATTTAACACAACGAAAAACAGACTTAATTTATTAAAGGTCTTCTTAAATTAGCAATATATCGTGATGTTCATTGCTGGCCTTCGCAGATTTCGTCTTATTCATTTTCTAATCAGACTGCGGTGATTCCAATATTCGTGGATCTCTGTACGTTATCTTTTTTCAACATTGTGATTCACAACTTTACTCCACTTTCATTTTCATATTCTTTATGAGATTTTAGAATCACATCTTTATTATTTATTAATTAACATGTAATTCTAAGTGGTTGAGTTTATATATATAAATGTTTTATTATTTTTTTGGTTATTCAATCTTTTAAAAAGTTAAAAATGCAATTTAAAATAATTATTTTGAAAGGCCCTGACACGCCCTCTCTTCAAATAAATTTAGAACCCATTTTGCTCCAACAACAACACGCACACTATTTGGAAGTCGTGATTTCAATTGTATAAAAACTACTCTTCATTCCTTACTTTGTCTTATTCTTTAGATTTTATATGCAGACCATTTTACTTATATATTTTTCTTTTTGATAAAATATGGAATCAGCAAACTTGTTTGTTGTATTTTTCTTTTCTTTTGTTTGTTGTTTAGGTTGCATAACTCTCATGTAAGGTTGTTTGATACAGTATAATAAGAAAACATATAACATATATTGGAGACTTTTTTTTTTTTTTTTTTTTTAGGGAATTTGACTTTCATTTTGTGTTTTCTTCATTTTGTGTTTGTTTTATTAGGTATTTGTTAATTTAGTTTTCATTTTTTTTTTAATTTGTTGTAATAATAGATTTTAGGTGTATAGGACAATAAACCTTAGTTTTTTTGCTTTGCTTCTAGACATTTTCAGTGTGATTGTAGGAAAAAATATTAGTATATAATATATGTATTTGATTGTTTTTGTCTAGGATCTTATAGGTTAACATTTCCCTCCTCAATCACATATTTAAATAATTATACTAATCAGGAAATATGAACTACTGCATAAATTGTTATCGTCTTTAATCTTCAGTATAAAACTTTTGAACTAATTATTAATGAAGATACTTCTAGAAAATTATCAATATGGATGTCCAATGGATCATTTGAAATGAATTTTGAAAGATAGTGTAATTTTTGTCATGGGTGATGTCCAATGGCTCATTTGAAATGAATTTTGAAAGATGGTAGAATTTTTGTGAGTGAATAATTTCCATGTTTGAACAATTTTTTGTTTTTAATTTGTGAATAAATAGGATGACATTCTATTATTACTAAAAAAATAGAGTCATTGAGTAACTCTGTGAATTTAGATAAAATTAGATGCTAAAAAACATCCTAAAGAAAATTGAAGATAAGTGAGAGTATTCTAGATTTCATGCTAGATTCTCAAATAAAATAATTTGAGGAGATTAATTATGGTTTTTTAAATCGTAAATATTTTATTCAGGAGGCTGGTTGTGTTGCGTTGTGCTATCATTCTAAAAAAATGATTAAAATTTGAGTGATAGTATTTCAAAACTTGAAGCCTGATTATCATCATTAATATTCCCCCCTCTTAGGTGAAAAGTGAGAATTATGGGGAAGGGGTCCATTCTTGAACTTCATATTATTATTTAATAGCTCATTGATAATTGCATTTGATACCATGTATTTAGTGGTTTTGGTTGACCTCCTAACATTTCACAACATGCCCTCTTCAATGAAAGTGTAAAGTGTTGGATAGATCCAATTTTTATTTTTCAATGTACTCCCACCCTTTTCAAGTGCAAGAGAGTACCATTCTCATTTGATTTGTGTACCTTCTTGTCTTAAGCTACAAGGGAGGACCATTTGGATTCAATTTTCAAGTATAATCTATAACATTTAATTGAATTCTATGTACATTTGTAGTTTCTATATAAAAATATGTCTTTACATATGTCTAAACTAGATAGTAAGACTTACGCAAAATATTGACTTGACAATTCCATTGCCAAGAACATAAATCACTACAATGAATTATTTTTCATTTTAGCAATTGTCTCCTTTTTACATTTATGTGAATGTTTGTGATTGTTGGAACACCTAATCCTCTATGGGTAGGTGTGGAATATGAAAAGTCACAATGGAGTCCAAGTGACGTTGGAATATGAAACCAAGAGTCACACCATTGTACTATAAATGTACATCTTTGTATAATGGAAAATAAGAAAGCCTCGCGCTTATCTTTCATTGTGTGTTGAGTCTCTTGTGTGTGTGTGTTTATTCTTCTCATACACCATGTGTGTGCTTAACATGGTGTTTAACATGGTCTCAGAGCTGAGAATTTCATAACCAGCTCAACCTTGAGTGAGCCATTTGTGTTTATGGCCTGTGCATATCTACAAAAAGTCTGATAATTTTTGTAGCACTCAGAGATTTCTACAATAGTGTTTTTGCCGCATTCATCAAGCTTTCTACAGCATTCAGAAATTGTTTTTGAAGAAGAGCAGCAGTGGTTTTGAAAAAGAGCAGCACTGTGCATCTGAAGGTTTTCATTCTGATTTTTTCCTGCAATTTATGCCTATTAAATTCTGCATTTTGAAGAGCTGCTGGAATAGTGTTTCAAAGTAAGGAAAATTTTTGAGTTTTTCCATTGAAAATTTTCTGCAATTCTGGGTTTTTCTGTTGCTGGAAAATATTCTCTACTGTTGGGCTACTGGAAAAAATTCTAAGCTTTATTGACAATTTCTGCAAACTGTTGTTGTATTTCAATACTTCAAATTTTTACTGTTGCCCTCATTTCTGCAATTTTTGCCAGCTATTTTAAAATGAAATCTCCTCTCAGCTGTTTTATGAAAAAATAAAAAAAATATTAAAAAAAAAAATCTCTGGGCAAACTCTGCCCTTGGCCCTCTACACAACTCCTAAACCCTGCGCACACCCTCACCAAAACCCACCTGCACGCATCTCATTGAAACCCCATTCCCAACACTTACGCACTGCTCTATTCGATTTTTACATAGCTCATACTCCATACTCCAACCCTCTACACTCGTCGCCTCTCCCCTGGTCTTATGGCAGCCACCCTCACTCTGCCCCTTATTGCTCCTTTCCCCAACCCTCTACACTTGTCGCCTCTCCCCTGGTCTCACGGAAGCTACCCTCACTCAAGGCCTCCCTCCCCACGGCCTTTCGGCCCTACCCCCTACCACCTGCAAACTCTCAACACCCCGCCCACGATCCCTCCCCCTCAAACCGCTACCCCCTAGTACAACCCACCCCTCGCTTCCCTTGTCGCACCCTGCTCCTTCAACGCTCAATCCACTCTCACCCCTTATAGCCCTTCCCCCTTATCTCTGCACCCCGTCTCCCCTACCGGCTCCCCCCACTCGCTCTGCCACATCTTCCCCACGGCCTTTGACCAGCCTCTCAGTCCCTCCTCTTACCCTTCCCCACGGCCTCATTGCTCGCCGCCCTTCCTCTCCCTTCCCCACCTACCCTTCCTCCCAACGCGGCCTCCCTACTCCACGGCTTGCTCCTCCTCAAAACAGCCCCCTCCCATCGTTCACACTGCACACAGTCCCTCAACCCCGCTTGGCCCCCTCACTGCTCCTTCGCCCTCCCAACCTACTCCCTTCCCAATGCTCCCCCTTCTCCCCTGCCTGCGTTTTTATTTCAGTCTTTTAATTTTTTAAAATTTCCCCTTTTCAAATAAATTCCCAACAATTTTTTAATTCGGCCATTTTAATTTTTTTTTCAATTTTCGATTTTATTTTTAAGTTATAATACCCCCCATATAATACCTCCCCTTTTTTAATATCCGGCCTCCCACCCCTCCATATAAATAAATAAATAAATCCCCTCCTCCCTTTTAAATAAATTTCCCTTTCCATTTTCAATTAATCCCTTTTTTTTAAATTAATTTTTAATTAATTAAAAAAAAAAAAAAAAACGAGCAAAGAGAGGAAGAAGAAATATCAACAGAGAGAGAGGAAGAGAGAAAATGAACAGTGGGAAATGAGGAATTGACATATGAAGCAAATGGACTGAATACATAGAGAAAATTGCAGTTTTGCATTGTGATTTGTGGCATTGACATAAGGGTGACTTTTTCTAAAAGAGATTGACATGTGAAGATGAATTGTTCTTGATGAAAAACAACTCCTTGAAGAAGAAAAATCAGCTGCCTTAAAGGCCTCTTGCACAAGATTTTTGCTGCACATTTTTGTCGAATATTGTATTGAACTAACATTGTATTACTTCTTCATAGTTGCAATCAGTAAATTTGAGTTGTTGGAAAAATTGTTGATTGTCCTCCATCATTTGAGGAGCAGATTTTGTACTTTGAGAATTCCATAGTTGGAAGTTCTCTTGAGTCATTTGTATTTCTTGAAAGAAAGTTGAATCACATTGTAAACGGGTGCATTTTCGGTTGAAGCCGACACCCTTTATTTTTTAGCCTAAGTTGTTGAAAAATGGCTAAAATCAATGGGGCATTAGAGTTGTTGAGTAACCTCATTCATTCCAATGTTGATGACATGATAAAAATGAGCAAGAATGCTCTTTGTAACATTCAAAGTTTTTTGCTAGATGCATAAGAAAAGATTGAGTTTTTGCAGTTGGAATCTCAGCTCCAGCAAAATGAACTTCAGCAAAAGAGTCACCATTTTGAACCTGTTTCTGTTCAGAAGATTGAGAAGGATTCCCATCAGTAGCAAGTCAGTAAAGTTGAAGTCGATTCCCATTCAGTTCCTTGCACAAGAGCAGATGTACATGCAGATGCAGCAGCTCAGCCTACACTTCTCAAGCGCATCATTAGACCTTGGGAAGAGCTTGTCCACAACAAGCACAGAACTAGTCTTGGATATGACAAGGATGTGTCCTTTCATATTCTAGACTACACCAAGCCCATCATATTTTAGAGTGCCGGATTCCTGTATGACAGTTCACCTGCAGCTGTTCCAGATCCTGCTCCACTTCCACAATAACAATAGATTGAAAAATGCCAACATTGTGATCGAGTTGGCCATATGAAAGATCACTGTTTTGATCTTCATCCATGTAAGCACTGTGGTCGGCACATTCATTCTTCAAACAGATGCTTCAGAAACAAGCCTCTTGCAAGAACAAAGATTCATCTTGGATGGATCGCTTCTTGGCAATGGGCATCAGCAGCCAAGAAGATGTTTAAGACACATGTCAGAACTTGTTCACGGATATTGAGCAAACTTGCAGTTGAGTTTTCGCCATCATATCACCTTGTCCCTGACAGGGGGGGAAATGGTGATCATGTACAAGCTTCGATGTCAAATCAAGCAAGCCTGAGCGACAATCTCTCATTCCATGTTCAGAGTTATAGCCAGAGACACAATAGTTCAAGCGAGTCTGAGCCACAATTCGTCATTCCAGATTCAGAGATGTAGCCAGAGACACGGATGCCCATGAGCATGCCTTTGGTTGGTGGACAACCTTAAACCATCATCTTTGGTTGTTGGTAATCCTAAAACCATCACAGGTAGCAGACCTCCCTTCTTTTAGGTTGAAGGTCCCCCTTTTTTAAGAGGGAAAATTCCTCTAGCAGAAGCTTTCAGCTTCTTGCCAGTTTTGGAAGAGTTCCGGGAACTGCAACAAGTATTGCGTTCCAGTGTTGGTGGTCATCCTTAAACCACTTCTTTTTCCAACATTTCAGAGAGTTGATTAAGCCCAAGTGCTACCATGTATACTTTGCAGATTTGTATTACAACTCTTTTCTTGGAATCACACATACCCCTTCGGATTAAGGGGGGATGTTGGAACACCTAATCCTCTATGGGTAGGTGTGGAATACGAAAAGTCACAATGGAATCCAAGTGACCTTGGAATATGAAACCAAGAGTCACACCATTGTACTATAAATGTACATATTTGTATAATGGAAAATAAGAAAGCCTCACGATTATCCTTCATTGTGTGTTGAGTCTCTTGTGTGTGTGTTTATTCTTCTCATACACGATTATCCTTCATTGTGTGTTGAGTCTCTTGTGTGTGTGTTTATTCTTCTCATACACCATGTGTGTGCTTAACATGGTGTTTAAAAAAAAAAAAAAAACTGAATTTTCATATAGTGACGTTGAATTGAAATGAGTGAATTGTAATCTCCTTGAGTAAATCCTACAATGTGGAAGTGGATTGGTTTGGAATTGTATGAAATATGAAAGGTAACTTCCTTATCATATCCGTGTTTTCTATTTTTTTGTAACATATAATTTATTCCCAAGGTTTGATGATGGGATGCAAAGATCATACTTCATGTTCTTATATGAATTCATGAATTTTTTATCTAGCCTTAAAATAAAATTCAAGTAACACTAGTAGGCATCCCTTCTATTGAATGTTTTTAGATTAATCTCTCTTAAAAAAAAATGGTCATATAGTAAATAATATACAATTTTTCACAATTACTAAACCAATCAAACATATCAAATGACACAATGATGCACCATTCACATAATATATTGAACACAAGATATTGATGTGGAAGCCCATATAGGAGAAAATCATATTGAGAGTTAAAATGGGTTAGTAATTTTAGTTCAACTTCTTTTCATTATAAATTGAATAATTATGTCATAAAGGAGGGCATTATTTTTCAAAGTTTTTTAATTACAAATATTCTATATATGTTTATTTTCGGCATTTAATTATATTAAATTATTAAGTCAATTTAATTTTATAAATGGATATTTTAATTATTTGCATTAGTTTAAATGTTGTTAGCTATATACTTGATTTCCAATTATAAATTTTGAATTCTTGCAACCTTGTTTCCATAGTTTATCTTTTCATCTTAAGTCTATCTACGTTCATCAATCGTTTAACTTATATGATGATGATGATTAACATCCACTAAGACCAATGCAGTCTATCAATCCTCAAGAAAAGAAAAATAATATAATTGGATTCTTCAAAATCTTGTTTTTGTCATAAAAAAATAGAGAGAAAGAAGTGGCCCAAGGTCGCTATAGTCGGGTTGGCTTAATAAGTCAAGAAAATAGGAAGTGTGGCAGATGTTAATGAATTGAGAGTGGATGTGAGTAAGAGATGGGTAGTCTAAAAAGAAGTGTTTTTCATCTTCCATCTTCTTAGTATGACAAATATTACATATTCTATCATCCCAGGGATACTTGGGAGTAGACCACCGCCAAGTTTCACTTCGAAACTCATTTGAATAAGTTCTTATCGTATCGATGTTCATTTTTTTCTTAGTTTTGATCAACACAGAGAGATAATTTTGGTTATCAAGGGCGAGGTTGATCACCCCTTATAGTATCTGAGCTTCCTTTTACCCTCCAACTCCTTATCATCCCATAACTTGTCCTTAAAATTATAGGTAATAGTATCTTTGACAATATCCTTACTTCCCATGATGTTCTCCTCCTTAATCCCCCAATAGTTGAGCCAAAACTGGGCATCCTTATGCCACTCACGCTTGGGGTGAAGGTGGGGGTTTTGACTAAAGTTAGAAGCAATTTTTGGGAGCCTCTTGGATTCCTTGTTGTAAAGCTTCTTCTTATACATCAGATATCTAAGCATAGTCGTGCTTTCAATTGGGGGACAAGCCAACTTCGATCAAGAGGATAGGATAAGGAGTATTTCCCTTGATCTTTAGGTTGTAGGTTATGAATTGCTTTTGAATCATCTCAATATTTCTCCATAACTCTCTCGATATATTGCAACCCAAAACTTCACATTCGTATAAGACAACAGGGGTGACGAGTGATCAAAGTCTCAGTATTTTAGCTCAAAATGGAAGTGATCAGAATTGAATGAAACAAGAATGATAGCAACCGACTCATTGCAATGAATCCAATGCAACTTGTTTAATTGAAAACCGATTTCATATGAAGGAGTTATGGTATGTTGATCATTGTTCAGAACAAGCGAATTTTTATTTAAAAATTGCAGAACAGGTACAGGAAGATGACATGGTAGCCCAGTCAGCATTCAGGGAATATTATTCAGTTTTAGTCTAATGGAACTGTGACAAGTGTCACTCCGAGATTCGCCAGTTTTTTTTGTAAAGGATAAAATTGCCCAATGACCTCCTAAGGTTGAATTTTGGAATTCATAATATTATGTGCTGGAAATTATTATTTTTATGTATTAAGGTTGAATTTAACATATATATATATATATATATATATATATATATATATATATATATATATATATATATATATATATATATATATTATTCAGTTTTAGTCTAATGGAACTGTGACAAGTGTCACTCCGAGATTCGCCAGTTTTTTTTGTAAAGGATAAAATTGCCCAATGACCTCCTAAGGTTGAATTTTGGAATTCATAATATTATGTGCTGGAAATTATTATTTTTATGTATTAAGGTTGAACTTAACATATATATATATATATATATATATATATTCGAAATCATTTCAAACCACATCATACGTTGGGATATGGTGGAGGAAAATGTTTTATTATGTGGTATATTATAATGTGGCATAGCAAATTATTTAAATGGAAATATACATTGGAGCAATGTATCAAGGTTTTTTTGGCATATATAAATCAAATCTGTTGGCATATAATCATTGGCACATAAGTTCGGGGTCAAAGGTTATGATGACACATTTTTATATGCTGACAAAAACAACGAAATTCGAAATCATTTCAAATCACATCATAAGTTGGCATATGGTGGAGGGAAATGTCTTATTATGTGGTATATTATAATGTGGCATAGCAAAGTATTTAAATGGAAGTGAAAATGTGAAGTTGGGAAACACTTTTTGCTCTTTTTTGACGTTGAAAATTGTAATTTTCTATGTTTTTCAACTTCAACTCCACTAAAATCATATTTTTATTGCAAATTATTCTTTGACATAAAAACAAGAATTGTAGAGAATTGTCTTACATCCATACCCATATTTTTTATTTTTTATTTAAATTGACATATAAAGGGGTAAATTTCTTGTTTACTAACTGCATATACTTGAAATTTTCAGGCAAACATAAATAGTCACTTTATGATCCTTAACTTGTTTTAGGGAAGGTTATTCATTTTTTGGAAAAACACCATAGCATCATAATCTTCATATATTGCACTAGTGCCCAGACTATTTTTCGGTAATTTTCAGATTAAATCACTATTTTTTATTATTTTGTGAAATGGACAAAGACAAAAAAACAGTGATGTTTCAGTACATTTTATGATCCTTAGATTTTCTTTTCAATGTGATCGTCAATAAGAAAAATGAGAGTACCCTTTTGAAGTAGACAGGGAGAGGAAATGCAATATGATTTTTCTGAATTTTTTGGTGTCCTCATTTGAAATTTATTGAATTTTCATTCAGTGCAAATTTTTCGAACAATGAAATTCCACAGTGACATAGTTTAGTAAAAAATTAATAAAAAATTGAAATTTTTAATGAAACTCCATAAATCTCACATCATAAAAAACTAGATTTAGAGATGAATCTAATGGTACTTGGTCTGACATAAAACATTTTGTTTTTGTAGGTGTTCCGTCCCTCCAAATTTGCAGGTTCCTGAAAACTGCAGAATTTTCTGAGTTTTTCGTTGACCAAAAACTCTCAGCCAAGAAAATGTCTCGGACGAGAAATTTTTAAAACTCTTGACCGAGAAATTTAGAACTCTTGACCGAGAGTTTAACCCACCTAAAGTTACATTTAACCGCGCGCCCAAACTCTCGGCCGAAAGTTTAAAAAACTTTTGGCCGAGAGTTTGCGCCCGAGAGTTTGCCCAATGAAACTCTCAGCCGAGAGTTTGTGAAACTCTCGACCGAGAGTTAAAACTCTCGACTGCGAGTTTTATTAAATGCGATATATAAAATTTTTATAAAATGTTTCAATCAAAAGCCGACGCAATCTTTCGGTTGAGAGTTTTATATAAATATTGTCGCCCGAAAGATTAATTTCACACACAATTCCGAACCAAAGAAAATTGCGAAGGTGCGAGGATTCAAAAATTGTGAAGGTCCGAATTCTTTTTCTGTAAAGGTGCGAATATTTTCTGTGTACAAAATTTTTTTTGGCAAAAAAAAAAAAAATTCAAGTTTTTTAGGTGCGAAATATTTTTTGAAAGTTTTTGTGGGTGCAAATTTTTTTTTTGAAATGTTTTTAGGTGCATGCATGAAGTATTTTTGCATAATGTCTCTATGAAGACATGGAGTATTTTTGCAATCTTGCAATCTATGACGGCATGAAGTATTTTTGCAAAATGTCTTTATGAATTTAATTTTTTTTTTAAATTTTCTCTGTTATTGAAAGCATGAAGTACTTAGTCTGAACTGTTTATGTTTTTTTAGGTATTTGGTCCAAATAGAATTGGATTTTAGGTTTCCAATTTTGTGAACATGGGAAACCAAAGGAATTGCATATCAAGGTATGATTGAAAAAGAAAAGATTTAAAGGATAAAAATGAGAGACTACAAAAAAAAAAAGGCGAGAGGAAAGGGAAAGATTAAGGCATGAAAGAAATGTGGAGGTAGAGCATCGTGAAATAGATGTAGAGGTACATGACAATGACGAGGAAATGAGAAATGTTGAGGAACTTGTCAATGAGAATATAATTGATATCGATGTCACTGGTGAGTCAATTTAGTTTCTTCAATTTGAATTTTGTATTTTTTTTTTAAAACGTTATAGTTCAAAATAGTTTTAAAATTAAAAATATGTATACAGGTCAATTTCAAATTAAAAGTTTTAATATTGTTTTTTATGCAGGGACAACATCAAAACCACAAGAAGATACTACCACAAATGTCCAAGAGAATATTGATATCGATGTCACTGGTGAGTCAATAGTTTCTTAAATTTGAATAAATTGTATTTTTTTTTTTTAAACATTGTAGTTCAAAATAGTTTTAAAATTAAAAATATGTATATGTCAATTTCAAATTAGAAGTTTTAATATTGTTTTTTATGCAGGGACAACATCAGAACCACAAGAAGATACTACCACAAATGTCTAAGAGAATATTGATATCGATGTCACTGGTGAGTCAATAGTTTCTTCAATTTGAATTTTGTATTTTTTTTAAAAACATCGTAGTTCAAAATAGTTTTAAAATTAAAAATATGTATATGTCAATTTCAAATTAGAAGTTTTAATATTGTTTTTTATGCAGGGACAACATCAGAACCACAAGAAGATACTATCGCACGTCTAATTTCACTACAATTAATTGGAAGTTCCAAGAACGTTGTATACAACTACAAGTTTCTAGAAAATATGGATGCAACTAAAATTGAAGAATTGGGACCACCATTGGCTAAAAGGATAGTTCGAGATAAAGTAAAATTTGTATTGAAACATACTTTTGAAGGTTTATCTATCATAGCACAAGCTCAACTGTTACGTGGACTTATAAAGCACAAATCTCTCAAAAATGTTGTGGAATTATTGGGCATTAAAAGTGAAAAAGAGGTTTTAGCAAATGAAATGGTAACAAAAAATGTGACGTTGGCGCTTGGAATACTAGCCAAAGGGCAATCTGATGTTGCAAAGAATGTGCGTAGAGCACTTTTAACAGGTGTAGTTGCGAAAGGAACTTCATCAAGTCAATTGATGTCAACAACTTCAAAATTGATTAAAACATCAAGAAAAAGTTTATGGAGGCATTCAAAATTTAGAACTCAAATAGATGAGAATGATGAACTTGCATGTTGGGCTAATATCTACAGGCGTCCATATCATGATAGACTTCCTGATGGTGTGAGGGATAGGGTAAAAGAGTTTTGGGATTTGAACTCTCGTGTGTCGCCAAATGAAAAGGAACAACTGCGACGTCGTATATCTAAGGGAGTTTATGAATCTCATTCCAAACATATAACACAGGTCAGTCAAGTAGAATTATTCAAGAACTTTTTGGAGAGTAATACTGATGTGAAGATTTCCCTTAGCACATTTGTGAAGCTTAAACCATGGTATGTCAGGCCTATCACTGTTCGAGACACATGTTGTTGTCGATACCATGTAGAATTCGAATTTTTGTATGAGACATTTGTAAATTTTGGCATAAAATTTTGGTCAAATGACCCTCCTCCTTCAAGTGTTCATGAATTTTTATCAAAGATACTATGTCCACGAGAGAATAATGAATTATTTTATAAAAATGAATGTGTTTGTGGAAGAAAATGCGACAAATGTTCTCATTTGGCACTCTACGATGAAAGGTATCCCCTTGATCCTAATGATCCCAGACTGTCAAATCTCAGTCTGAATTGGAAGCGATGTGAATATGTTACTTACACTCCTGTTGCAGAATCAAGCACAACATCAAAAAATATCACTTTACTTGATGACGAGATTCCAGTGACATCTTTTATGGAGAAGTTCAGGGTGCAAATATACAAATATATTAAGCATTGTCATATAGCACGATGGCAGGATTTACAGTTCAAGCAATCACGTGAGGTGTTCTCAAAAGGAACAATATTATCAGTGGTTGATTTCGCTGAGAATTACACGTTTAGTCCACAAAAGGAGATACAAAGTGAGTATTATCATTCAGACCAAGTATCGATATTTGTGCATATTTTGTATAGACACGCAGAGCTTGTTGTCGATGGTTTTGATAGCGATGAAAATATTCGTGAGGTGATTAAGGAGTACCATTTCTACATCAGTGATGATCGAACATAGGACACATGTTTTGTTCAACATTTTTTTAATGTTATTTATAATGAATTGTTGAAACGAAGAGTCACTTTTAAAGAACATTGGGTATGGTCAGATGGTTGTGTTGGTCAATTTAAATGAACAAGATCGTTCTATTGGTTGTCTCGTCTTCATAGGAAAATCAACATTCAACATACATGGAATTTCTTTGAGACAGGGCATGGAAAAGGAGAGCATGATGGTGCTGGGGCATGCGTAAAATGTGCACTTAGGAGGTATCAATTGAATAACTCAGCTTCCCGACTTGCAAATTCTTTAGATGTTGTTAATTGGTGCAAGGACAATTTAAGTCATGTATCGAACCCAAGGATGGTTGATGTGCACAGGTAAGCATACACATTTAACTAATAATATATTATACATGTCTAGATATATACATGTCTATTTCAAACATATAATGATTTTGAAATAGTTAAAAATGGTTTAGTATTTTTATTTCATATATATATATTTTTTTACAGGCTTACGCCTGACGGGCACCCATGGGGTTTGAACCGGTGACCTTTACAAACGAGTGCCCTAACAGAACACTCAATCACCAACAAGCCGCCACCCCGTGGGTTTATTTTTGTTTCATTTTTATTATAAATTAAAAGAATTAATGAGAAAAAGGTAGTTTTAGATTTGACAGATTTTTAATTACAAATATTTTATAAATATTTATGTTTATTATTTAATTGTGATTAAAATATTAAGTTAATTGCAATTTATAATAGTTAATTTTTGTCAATCTTGTTGTCATATTTGTTTTTTTCTGTCTTTTTATTCTAACCTTATTTATATTCATTCATCATTTAACCTATATAATTTGAAATATTAGGAATTTCGCTTTGTGATTTATAAAATGTATATAGAATCTTTCGGTAATAATAACATCTAAGTATATTTTGTTGACGTGTTTCGAACTAGCCAGTGTGATTCCTCATCAAGAATTAGTAATTTTACTTAAATTTGTCTAAAAATAAAATAAAATTACAATTAGTTTTACTAACTTTTTACTTCCATCCTCTAATCTAATAAATTTGTAATAAACAATAAATTTATTAAATTATTAATAAAACAATCTAATAATTTTGAATGACCTTATTCCAATCACAAATTCAATGAATTTGTAATAAACAATTATATTGATAAACTACAAGTCAAACAACCCCAAATCTTATCAACTACAATGTCAAATCTTGTCTTAATTTAATCAAACAACCCCTTATGAAACTACTTGTCAAATTTTGCCTAAATTTATTCTTAGAATCTTGAGAAAAGACACATTAATTTTATTCCACTACATTCCAAACAATATAACAATTATTAATTGAATAACTTATCTAATCAAAACAATTAATAATAAATACACTCATATAAATTAAATATTTATTAAATATCTTCTTAAATTAGTAATATATTAATTAATTAATTATTATTTTTAATAATAAAAATATTTAACACAACGAAAAACAGACTTAATTTATTAAAGGTCTTCTTAAATTAGCAATATATCGTGATGTTCATTGCTGGCCTTCGCAGATTTCGTCTTATTCATTTTCTAATCAGACTGCGGTGATTCCAATATTCACGTGGATCTCTGTACACGTTATTTTTTTCAACATTGTGATTCACAACTTTACTCCACTTTCATTTTCATATTCTTTATGAGATTTTAGAATCACATCTTTATTATTTATTAATTAACATGTAATTCTAAGTGGTTCAGTTTATATATATAAATGTTTTATTATTTTTTTTGGTTATTCAATCTTTTAAAAAGTTAAAAATGCAATTTAAAATAATTATTTTGAAAGGCCCTGAAACGCCCTCTCTTCAAATAAATTTAGAACCCATTTTGCTCCAACAACAACACGCACACTATTTGGAAGTCGTGATTTCAATTGTATAAAAACTACTCTTCATTCCTTACTTTGTCTTATTCTTTAGATTTTATATGCAGACCATTTTACTTATATATTTTTCTTTTTGATAAAATATGGAATCAGCAAACTTGTTTGTTGTATTTTTCTTTTCTTTTGTTTGTTGTTTAGGTTGCATAACTCTCATGTAAGGTTGTTTGATACAGTATAATAAGAAAACATATAACATATATTGGAGACTTTTTTTTTAGGGAATTTGACTTTCATTTTGTGTTTTCTTCATTTTGTGTTTGTTTTATTAGGTATTTGTTAATTTATTTTTCATTGTTTTTTTGTTTTTATTTGTTGTAATAATAGATTTTAGGTGTATAGGACAATAAATCCTAGTTTGTTTGCTCTACTTCTAGGCATTTTTAGTGTGGTTGTAGGAAAAAAATATTAGTATAAAACATATGTATTTGATTGTTTTTGTCTAAGATCTTATAGGTTAACATTTCTTTCCTCAATCACATGTTTAAATAATTATACTAATAAGGAAATATGAATTACTACATAAACTGTTATCATCTTTAATCTTCACTGTAAAACTTTTGAACTAATTATTAATGATCCGAACGGAAAATGGCATCAACTCATGTTATTCATCTACCCATATTATCCATCTACCCATGGAATTTACCCATGGTATTGTAAATGGCATTGACTCATGGTATTCATCCACCCATGGTATTATAAGTGACCCATGGTATGTATCCACCCATGGTATTCATCCACACATGGGATTTACCCATGGTATTGTAAGTGGTATCTACTCATGGTATTGGCCCATGGTATTCGCCTATGGTATTGTATCTCAAAAAAGGCTATAAATAACAAGCCTCACTTTGTAAAAGGACAGATTGTCCGCCACAATGTAGCTACAGTTATTCTCTGTTTTAATAAAACAAGTTTCTTTGTGGTTTTATTTTCTTTGTGTTTTCTCTTTTTTTTCTGGCATTATAATTTTGCAGATCTTGTCAGATCCATTTCAACTTTTTAGATCTCGGGGGCCTCCCCCCAAGATCCGGATCAGTGGTATCAGATTCAGGTTACACCTCCATGGGAATGAGGGTTTGAAACATATTTCAGCTTCAATGTTTTGCAGCAATCTTCAGCAAAATCCATGAATGTTTTTGGGCGGCGAGTTTTCAGATCAGATCTGAAACTTTTGGTAAAAAATTTGCAAAAACAAAGACCAGATCTGGATTCCTTGCGAAAAAATACTCAAATTCAAAAAAAAAATCGGCCAAATTGGAGTTCGGATGAGGGAGATATTGCTAATTCAAAATCAGCAATGTTGAAGCAATTTTTCTGACGACAATTCATGGACGGCGGCTCTCCTGTCATTTTTTGCCATTTTTAGTACAAAATTTCAAATAAATGGAGATAGATCTGAGCTCCTCTTGAAAAATCACCCAAGTTCAAAAAACAAATCGGTTGAATCGGAGTCCGGATGTGGGAGTTATCGTTGATTTAAAATCAACTATTTTTTCAGAAATTTTGTGACGGCGTGCCAGTTCCAGTGCAAATCTGAGAGTCTAGAGTCTCCAGATAGTGGTTTCAAACACATGAAATGATGCAGAATGATCATTCCATTTCCAAAAATAGGTTATAAGAAATATTCTGAGTTATATTGACCAAGTTATGCTCATTTTAAATCTGGAGCAGCATTCGGAGCGGGTTCCCTTTGGAGAGTGCCCTCCCACCCCGCTTTAGTAGGCACCTGCTTCACATTCATCAGTTTGATCATAGCAGCGTTCGGCTTGGGTTATTTGGAGACGTGCGCTCCCACCCCAAGCTATGTAGGCACCTGCTACTTCATCAACAATCAGCATTACAGTTATGGGTCAACTACACAAAATCATTTTCATCGAAGTCCATTTGCTAGGCCGCACACTGTTAGTCACACAGTTGGTCACAAGCATTACAGGGTATCTCTATCCTCGGATCTTCGTTTGTCATGATTTTGGTTCATCCACAAACCCACACTTCATCGAAGTCCATTTTCTAGGCCACACACTGTCAATATCACAGTTGGTCACAAGCATTATGGGGTATCTCTATCCTCGGATCTTCGTTCATCATGGTTATGGGTTAACTACACAAAACCCTTCTCTTCAGTGGTTCTTCATATTCAACAAAGGATTCTCAGGAGGGAACTTCACGCAATGGAGACCATTGCTTCTTAAGGAGGGAGGAATGATCCGAATGGAAAATGGCATCAACTCATGTTATTCATCTACCCATATTATCCATCTACCCATGGTATTGTAAATGGCATCGACCCATGGTATTCATCCATCCATGATATTTATTCACCCATAGTATTATAAGTGACCCATGGTATGTATCCACCCATGGTATTCATCCACACATGGGATTTACCCATGGTATTGTAAGTGGTATCTACCCATGGTATTGGCCCATGGTATTCGCCTATGGTATTGTATCTCAAAAAAGGCTATAAATAACAAGCCTCACTTTGTAAAAGGACAGATTGTCCATCACAATGTAGCTTCTACAGTTATTCTCTGTTTTAATAAAACAAGTTTCTTTGTGGTTTTATTTTCTTTGTGTTTTCTCTTTTTTTTCTGGCATTATAATTTTGCAGATCTTGTCAGATCCATTTCAACTTTTTAGATCTCGGGGGCCTCCCCCCAAGATCCGGATCAATTAATGAAGATACTTCTAGAAAATTATCAATATGGATGTCCAATGGATGATGTTTAATAACACATTTGAAATGAATTTTGAAAGATAGTAGAATTTTTGTCATGGGTGATGTCCAATGGCTCATTTGAAATGAATTTTGAAAGATGGTAGAATTTTTGTGAGTGAATAATTTCCATGTTTGAACAATTTTTTGTTTTTAATTTGTGAATAAATAGGATCGACATTCTATTATTGTTAAAAAAATAGAGTCATTGAGTAACTCTGTAAATTTAGATAAAATTAGATGCTAAAAAACATCCTAAAGAAAATTGAAGAGAAGTGAGAGTATTCTAGATTTCATGCTAGATTCTCAAATAAAATAATTTGAGGAGATTAATTATGGTTGCTTAAATCGTAAATATTTTATTGAGGAGGTTGGTTATTGTTGTGTTGTGTTGTCATTCTAAAAAAATGATTAAATTTTGAATGATAGTATTTCAAAACTTGAAGCCTGATTATCATCATTAATATTCCCCCCTCTTAGGTGCAAAGTGAGAATTATGGAGAAGGGGTCCATTCTTGAACTTCATATTCTTATTTAATATCTCATTGATAATTTCATTTGATACCATGTATTTAGTGGTTTTGGTTTACCTCCTAACATTTCACAATATGCCCTTTTCAATGAAAGTCTAAAGTGTTGGATAGATCCAATTTTTATTTTCAATGTACTCCCACCCTTTTCAAGTGCAAGAGAGTACCATTCTCATTTGATTTTTGTACCTTCCTGTCTTAAGCTACAAGGGAGGACCATTTGGAGTCAATTTTCAAGTATAATCTATAAAATTTAGTTGAATTCTATGTACATTTGTAGTTTCTATATAAAAATATGTCTTTACATATGTCTAAACTAGATAGTAAGACTTACGCAAAAAATTGACTTGACAATTCCATTTCCAAGAACATAAATCACGATAATGAATTATTTTGCATTTTAGCAATCGTCTCCTTTTGACATTTATGTGAATGTTGGAGATAATAATAATAAAAAAAAACTGAATTTTCATGTAACCAACTTGATGATAATGTCAGTATATAGTGATGTTGAATTGAAATGAGTGAAGTGTAATCTCCTTAAGTGAATCCTACAATATGGAAGTGGATTGGTTTGGAATTGTAGGAAATATGAAAGGTAACTTCCTTATCATATCCGTGTTTTCTATTTTTTGGTAACATATAATTTATTCACAAGGTTTGATGATGGGATTGCAAAGATCATGCTTCATGTTCTTATATGAATTCATGAATTTTTTGTCTAGCCTTAAAATAAAATTCAAGTAACACCAGTAGGCATCCCTTCTATTGAATGTTTTTAGATTAATCTCTCTTAAAAAAAAATGTTCATATAGTCAATAATATATAGTTTTTCACAATTATTAAACCAATCAAACATATCAAATGACACAATGATGCACCATTCACATAATATATTGAACGCAAGATATTGACGTGGAAGCCCATATAGGAGAAAACCATATTGAGAGTTAAAATGGTTTAGTAATTTTAGTTCAACTTCTTTTCATTATAAATTGAATAATTATGTCATAAAGGAGGGCATTAGATTTCAAATTTTTTTAATTACAAATATTTTATATATGTTTATTTTCGGCATTTAATTATATTAAATTATTAAGTCATTTGACTTTTATAAATGGATATTTTAATTATTTTCATTAGTTTAAATGTTGTTAGCTATATACTTGATTTCCAATTATAAATTTTGAATTCTTGCAACCTTGTTTCCATAGTTTATCTTTTCATCTTAAGTCTATCTACATTCATCAATCATTTAACTTATATGATGATGATGATGATGATGATTAACATCCACTAAGACCAATGTGGTCTATCAAACCTCAAGAAAAGAAAAATAATATAATTGGATTCTTCAAAATCTTGCTTTTGTCATAAAAAAAGAGAGAGAAAGAAGCAGCCCAAGGTCGCTATAGTTGGGTTGGCTTAATAAGTCAAGAAAATAGGAAGTGTGGCAGATGTTACTGAATTGAGAGTGGATGTGAGTAAGAGATGGGTACTCTAAAAAGAAGTTTTTTTCATCTTCCATCTTCTTAGTATGACAAATATGACATATTCTATCATCCCAGGGAGACTTGGGAGTAGACCACCGCCAAGTTTCACTTCGAAACTCATGTGAATAAGTTCTTATCGTATCGATGTTCATTTTTTTCTTAGTGTTGGTCAACACAGAGAAATAATTTTGGTTATCAAGGGAGAGGTTGATCACCCCTTATAGTATCTGAGCTTCCTTTTATCCTCCGACTCCTTATCATCCCACAACTTGTCCTTAAAATTATAGGTAATAGTATCTTTGACAATATCCTTACTTCCCATGATGTTCTCCTCCTTACTCCCCCAATAGTTGAGGCAAAACTGGGCATCCTTATGCCACTCACGCTTGGGGTGAAGGTGGGGGTTTTGACTAAAGTAAGAAGCAATTTTTGAGAGCCTCTTGGATTTCATATTGTAAAGATTCTTCTTATACATCAGATATCTTAGCATAGTCGTGCTTTCAATGGGGGAAAATCCAACTTCGATCAAGAGGATAGGATAAGGAGTATTTCCCTTGTTCTTTAGATTGTCGGTTATGAATTGCTTTTGAATCATCTCAATATTTCTCCACAACTCTCTCGATATAGTGCAACCCAAAACTTCACATCCGTATAAGACAACAGGGGCGACGAGTGATCAAAGGCTCAGTATTTTAGCTCAAAAATGGAAGTGCTCAGAATTGAATGAAACAAGAACGATAGAGACTGTCTCATTGCAATGAATCCAACGCAACTTTTTTCATTGAAAACCGAGTTCGTATGAAGGAGTTATGGTATGTTGATCATTGTTCAGAATAAGCAAATTTTTATTAAAAAATTGCAGAATAGGTACAGGATGATGACATGGTAGCCTAGTCAGCATTCAGGGAATGTTCTTCAGTTTTAGTCTAATGGAACTGTGACAAGTGTCACTCCGGGATTCGCCATTTTGGTTTGTGAAGGATAAAATTTCTCAATGACCTCTTGAGGTTGAATTTTGGAATTCATAATATTATGTGATGGAAATTATTATTTTTATGTATTAAGGTTGAATTTAATATATATATATATACAAATTCGAAATCATTTCAAACCACATCATATGTTGGCATATGGTGGAGAAAATGTTTTATTATGTGGTATATTATAATGTGGCATAGCAAAGTATTTAAATGGAAATATACATTGGAGCAATGTATTAAGGTTTTTTTGGCATATATAAATCAAATATGTTGGCATACAATCATTGGCACATAAGTTCGGGGTCAAAGGTTATGATGACGCATTTTTATATGCTAACAAAAACAACGAAATTCGAAATCATTTCAAATCACATCATACGTTGGCATATGGTGGAGGAAAATGTTTTATTATGTGGTATATTATAATGTGGCATAGCAAAGTATTTAAATGGAAATATATATTGGAGCAATGTATTAAGGTTTTTTTGGCATATATAAATCAAATCTGTTGGCATCTAATCCTTGGCACATAAGTTCGGGGTAAAAGGTTACGATGATGCATTTTTATATGCTAACAAAAACAACGAACGAGGGTTGAGGTCATGGGTTCTTAACCCACCTAAATCACACCTCCACCATTGGGCCAAGGCCCATTCCATTGAAAAGCATTGTTTCGACATTATATTTAAATGCGCAGTTATGTCTGATGTCGAAATGGAGGGGCCTACCTGTGGGCCATCCCCTCACCATATGACCGAAGTGCGTGATCAGGAGGGCTCCGAATTTAAGAGCGCGATTACCGCTAACTAAACTCCACTAAACCATGTTTATCATTAAGTTAATGACGGGTTTATCTTAGCAGCGGATTTGGCAGAGCACCATTTTTGGTGGAAAACTCCAGTTTTAGTGGAGTTAGCTAGCCAGATTCCAAAATTAGTGGAGAAATTACAGGAGAATTTGTTTTTTCCATAACTGAAGCAATTTTCAACCAATTTGGTGCAAGAAGAGTCATTCTTAGAATATTTTGATGATTTGGAGCATTTGGAATCAGTTGCAGAGGCAGAAGAGGTCATATATAGAGGTTTTTGTTGCCTTGAATATTTTTTAAGCTGAGGGCCACAGGAGGGAAGACCATGCCCAAAGCATCTGGTAACCAAATTGAGTAAAAAAATAGTCATTTATGATATATTTCGATGTTTTAAACTCATTATAATAGGTTCCAAAAGCATTTTATGCATGTAAACAACACTTTGAGAAAATTTGAGCTAATACAGAGGCCCAAGCTATGGAGCTAGACCAAGGAGATGTAGCCTAGGAGGGGTGAAATCCTTCAAAAAAACTTTGTTTTAATGGATCCGTTTGTCATGGTTTGCTATTTTTTATGTTTTTTTTGTTCAACCATTTAAATTCATGCTTTATGTTTTCAAAAAACCTCATAAGACTTAGTTTTAATTCCTCTTTTGACACACATAAGAAACAAGGGAACCTACACATCAAGCATAAGATCAATAAATAAGTTTTATATCTGAAATTGAAATTAGCATAGCAAAACTAACACTCAAATTCAGATCAAGTTGGTATTAGAGCCTAGTTGAAAGGAAAGGTTATTTGCTTGATAGTTGCTTGAAGTTTTGTGCAAGTTTAATGGTTACAATTTTGTGATGATGAAAAGGTTAAAGTTGTATAAAGGTGAAGGGAAGTTTTTGATTACAAGTCTTGATATTAGGACCAGAAGAAGGAGAGCCGAAAGAGCATCATTCTCGCCCAAAATTCCACTCATAACTACACTTGAAGAACCTCAAGTTTTGTCTCAAGAAGTTGAGATTGAAGAGATGAAATTTTTACAAGAAGTTGAATTGATTTAAGAGGTACAAGCATCATAATTTGAGCTTGAATCCTTAGCCATTATGTCAAGTGTTGGAGAGACTCATGGAAATTCAGAAGAGGAGGATGTCAAGAGAGACTTTAAGGACATTCAAAGAATGGTTAAAATCATGTTTGATGCATTCACTACAGAAAGATAAGGAGAAGGTTCTAAGCCTCCACATGGAGAAGGAACTTCATATGGTAAGAAGGATGAAGAGAAGAGTTCAAAGGGTAGCGGAGGAAAGCCACCTCCATCTCCACCATCTTCATCATCCTCATCATCCCCATCTGCATCATCTTCCACTTCCACCATAAAGACCACTCACACTCAAAAGCCACAAAAGGAAAACCTCCATTACTCAAATTGGACATTAAGTTTGAACTACCCATGTACAATGGCGAGTTAAATGTAGAGAGGCTTGACAATTGGATACATCAATTGGAGGTGTATTACAGACTTCAAAACCTTCATGAAGACGACATAAATATCCAGTTGGATTCATTAAGGCTAGAAGGAGCTGCACTAGTTTGGTGGGAAGCAAAGACTCAAGAGGAAATGTGAATCCATGGTAAGATATACATTTCTTGGGTTGAGTTTATTTCTTCCATTAAAAGACATTTTTATCCATTAGCCTATATGCAAAAAGCTATTGTGAGTTGGAAAATTTTTAAGAAACTCAAGGGTCAAACAGTTCAAGAGTATACCCAAGAGTTTAGAAAGAGAGCTTTGTTGTTAGGATTAAATTTGAATTCCCAAGATACACTCTTGAAATACATTGGGATTTTACATTCCTATTTGCAGCATACTATTCTTATGTTTAACCCAAGCAATTTAGATGAAGTTTGTGTGCAAGCCACACACTTAGAGGCAAGGGGAAAACAAAACATAGAGGAGAAAGGTGAAAGTGAGGGTAAAGGAAAAGGAAAGTTTTTTGGAAAAGGAAAAATAAATAGCTTTGTAAAAAGAGAGAAGGAAAAACCCACATGCAAGAACTATTCAAAGACTAGCCATGATGAAGACCACTGTTGGCAACTTCATCCAGAATTGAAACCAAATAGACCGAAAGACAAAGAGAAATGTAAAACTGTTGCTATAGTTGAACATGACTTAGGGTGAGATTCAGGAGATGAGATAAAAATTAAAGCCATGGGTTTTAAAGGTAAACATGATGCAAGCACTAGTTCTTCAAATTGTTCAAATGATACTCATGATGAAGATACAAGAATAGAAATTTTTCATATTAGAGTTGTCTCTAAACATACCAAGATTGATACACCTTTTGACAGTGGGTCACAAGCTAACTTCATTTCTGAAGATTTGGTTAAGAAACTAGGCCTTGAAACTATTAGACATCCAAGACCACATCCTTTGGGTTGGATATGCAAGAATGCAAACTTGCAGGTTACAAGGAAGTGCTTACTAAGATTAGCCATTAACTCAAACTTTCTTGATGAAGTTGAGCTTGATGTGGTACCACTTGAGATATCAGATATTGTATTAGGAAGTCCTTATCTGTATGATAGGAAAGATGTATCTCATCGCCATGAGAAAAATTATCACTTGTTTAAGGACGGTATTGAGTACATAATTAGAGCGCATAAGAAGAAGACATGTTTGTCTCTTGTACATACAAGTGAAATGAAGAGGATAGTGAATGCAACTTAGAACTTGATATTGTTGATGATCAAATAAAGAGATGTATTGAATCACACTTTTCAAAAGGTTGCTTATGTTTGTAATGAGTTTTCTTAAGATGTTAACAGGTTTCCTTTGAAAGAAGGTGAAAAACATTTGCAACAATCAACATTAGTGTTGAGCAGTGTTGAAAACAAGATGTCGGTGCAAGATGGTGCAAAGGTCAAAGAGAAAGTGACAAAGCAAATTGGAAAAGAAGGCATGGGTTCCAAAAATGCTTATTTCTGGTTGAAAAAAGGTACATGGCAATGGAGAAGATACTTGGCCAAGATTCGACGCAAGTACAAAGCGAGATCAGCTAAAAATCGCCATGGTGAAAGTGTGCAAGGTGAGAAATATTTTAAGTTTCCTTTGATTGTTGACCAAGGTAGGAACAAGATGGTTTCTGAAAAAATAGATTTTTGTTCTACAAATTTAGAAATATTGTAGCATGACGGTGTCAATGACAGCAACAGAAGGTCGCAAGAATTGAGGAAAAAGTTGACTTTTGTGAAAATCTCCAAATGATGAAATTGGGAAAATTTCAATGGATAGAGACTGGAAGGGTGAGGGAACAGTCCCCTCATCCACATAATCAGAAATCAAGAGAGATTTTGGGGTCCAAAAGGCTTCTAGTGGGGAGGAATGATAAAAGACTCAATGTTTTAGCTCAAAATGAAAGTGCTCAGAATTGAATGAAACTAGACCGACAGCCACCGACTCATCGCAAGGAATCCAACGCAACTTATTTCGTTGAAAACCGAGTTTGGATGAAGGAGTTATGGTATGCTGATCGTCGATCAGAGCATGTGAATTTTTATTAAAAAATTGCAGAATAGGTATAGGCTGATGACATGGTATCCCAATTAGCATTTAGGGAATATTATTCAGTTTTAGTCCAATGGGACTATGACAAGTGTCACTTCGGGATTCACCAGTTTGGTTTGTGAAGGATAAAATTGCCCAATGACCTCCTAAGGTTGAATTTTGGAATTCATAATATTATGTGCTGGAAATTATTATTTTTAGGTATTAAAGTTGAATTTAATATATATATTATATTAATGTCATATATTATATTAATTTATATTTATACATATTATTATTATATTTTCAAAATTAATAATTATTAATATTCAAAATATATATTTATTAATCCAAATTCAAAATCATTTCAAATCACATCATACATTGGCATATATGGTGGAGGCAAATGTTTTATTATGTGGTATACTAGCAATTGCACCACATGTTGCAAAAGAAACATTGTAAGGAAATAGCATAGGAAAGAGTAGCCCAGAAGAAATAAAAAGGCAATGGCATAGGAAAGAGTAGCCTAGAAGAAATAAGATGTTGCAGAGAACGAGCCATAGTGAAGGAATGAAAGGAAAATTTTTCTTCCATTGAAGCAAGTCGTGGAGGTTTCAAAGATATTGATGATAAGAGTTATCTACCAGAAAATTTTGTTATTTATTTTGAAATAGGAAACTGGGGGTGAAAACATATATGTAAACCAACATAATCTGTTCACATATATAAAAAAAATTGTTATAGATATTGAAATAGGAAATTAGGGGTGAAAATCCTTTGGTGATTAATAATCCTCTGAAACAAGAATGAAATGAGCATGTAACTGAAATAATATATTGTAAATACAAGTACAATATATCTAGCATAGATGTAAATAAAGAGATTTTTTATTAACAAAAATAGAGTTCTCTCCAAGTTCATCTACATATCGGAGTAAAAATTGCATGTCTTAGGTTATTCTAAATTGATCAAGAGTATAGAATTGTTAGGGTGGTGTTCTCTGTGCACTAAAATTCCCATGAGATCCATCAATATGTATGGGTTTCATTGCAACCTTGGATATATTATGTGAGTTGTTGTGATTTTTTGCTTGTGGCTACAACTTAGTTTTGGTTTTCACCTAGTTATCATGATTCAAAACTTTGTTACCTTATTAGATCCTTATAGAATTAGATATATTATGTGAGCTAATGTGATGTTTTGTTTGTCACAATGACTCAAAAATCAATTATTATACCACAATATTGACTTTCTTGTTATTTGTTTTGTTTATGAACCCATTCAAAAAACCATAGGAACATTTGATTTTACAGTGTGATCTCCCCAGCATGGGTGGGGGTTTCAAAGAGTAAATTGAGTGGTTACTGTTAGAAATTTTTGTATAATATGAGAATTTGGATGGTTTGTAGACAATATGGATGTCATAACAGATATATTTTTTGAATTTCTTAGTGTCTCTGGCCACCATGCATCTAATAGGATCCATTTCAACTTAGAACGTCAATACATCACTGTGCAAATGATAACTTGTGACATCCCTAGCCATTTTCTTTGATTGTGGATCAAGTTATAAACTAATAACTTGTGAAATCCCTAGCCATTTTCTTTGATTATGGATCAAATTATAAACTAGAATATACTCTCCCTTCAGTAGACTCTACATTATATTTTAAAAAGTTTCATTATTAATTTAATTTTTTATATATTAAGAAATACTACTCATGAATAATAAAACGGTTGTAACATAAATAATAAATGACAAAAAAACCATGTATTTTTGGAATACTAAAATAGTTGTAACAAAAATAATATAGAACAAGAAAAAATATGTATATTTGGATGTATGAAAATTTAGATACATTTTATTAAGTAAAATTTTAAAAGAATAATGGTTATAAACATTTAAAAATAATTTTATTAAATAAATAGTTTACAACTATATTATTGATGAGAGGGATCAATGAGGTTTTCATATCAAGACATTTGATCCCTCTTGGCTCTTGGTAGATCCAAAGTTATGCCATCTTAATTCCCCCCTTTAGATAAACTACATTCCACATGAATACCATGGGTTGTTTTTATAGTTTAGTATTATTTTATTTTATTATTTTTATTTTTTATTGTATCTTGACCTAGTTAAAATGCTCATTACATTATTTCAATTTTTATTTTTGTGTAATATGACAAAGTCACGAAAACCTAAATTCAATCTAACTTATTAAAAAACAAAAATAAATAATATATAACAAAAAAAAACCATGTATTTTTGGAATAATAAAATAGTTGTAATAAAAATAATATAGAACAAGAAAAAATATGTATATTTGGATGTATGAAAATTTAGATACATTTTATTAAGTAAATTTTTAAAAGAATAATGGTTATAAACATTTAAAAATAATTTTATTAAATAATTAGTTATCAGAGGGATGAGGTTTTCATATCAAGACATTTGATCCCTCTTGGCTCTTGATAGATCCAAAGTTATGCCATCTTAATTCCCCCCTTTAGATAAACTACATTCCACATGAATACCATGGATTGTTTTTATAGTTTAGTATTATTTTATTTTATTTTATTTTATTTTTTATTTTATCTTGGCCTAGTTAAAATGTTCATTACATTATGTCAATCTTTTTATTTTAAAAACAAAAAAAAACTAACATTATAGAAAACATATATAAAACTATTTACTTGTGGATCTAATAGCCTAAAACATTTCAATCGTCTAAATTTTGATCTAATGGCTCAGACATGGACACGGTGGCAGCTAGGGGAGTTGTTTTCAAATAGGAACGCCTTACGACGTAATTATAATGTGGCATGGAAAAGTATTTATTAATCCAAATTCGAAATAATTTCAAACCAAATCATACGTTGGCATATGGTGGAGGAAAATGTTTTATTATCTGGTATATTATAATGTGGCATGGAAAAGTATTTAAATATACATTGGAGCAAGGTATTAAGGTTTCATTGGCATGATATATTATTGTAGAGGCTCAAATACATTTTAAACAATGGCATATTACAAACTATGCATAGTCCTCAATACATCAACGTTGGCACATATAAATCAAATCCGTTGGCATATAAGAGGTCAAAGGTTACGATGCCGCATTTTTATGTAGTGACAAAAAAAATGAACGGGGGTCAAGGTCCAGCTTTGAACCCATGACCTCCACCCACCTAAATCGCGCCTCCATCGTTGGGCCAAGGCCCATTCCAATGAAAATCATTGCTTCAAAATTATATTTAAATGCGTAGTTATTCCCGACGGTGGAATGGAGGGGCTAACCCGCGGGCTAGCCCCTCACCATGTGACCCAAGCATGTGATCAGGAGGGCTCTGAATTTAAGAGCACGATTAGCGCTAACTAAATTCCACTAAACCGTGCTTATCATTAAGTTAATGACAGGTTTATCAGAGTCTGATTTAGCAGAGTGCCATTTTTGGCGGATAGCTCTAGTTTTAGTGGATTTAGCTAGCCAGATTCCATAATTAGTGGAGAAATTTCCGGAGAATTTGTTTTTTCCATAACTGAGGCAATTTTCGATGAAATTGGTTGCAGGAAGAGTCATTATAAGTATATTTTTATGTTTTGGAGTCATTGGAATAAGTTTTAGAGGTAGAATAGGTCATATACAAAGGTTTTTGTTGCCTTGAATATTTTTGAAGCCTAGGGCCACCAAGAGGGAAGACCATGCCCAGAGCATCTGCTAGCCAAATTGAGTAAAAAAATAGTCATTTATGATATATTTTGATGTTTAAACTCATTGAAATGGGTTAAAAAATCATTTTATGCTTGTAAATATCACTTTGAGAAAAATTGAGCTAATATAATGGCCCAAGCTATGGAGCTGGACCAAGGAGATGTAGCCCAGGAGGGGTGAACTCCTTCATAAAAAATTTGTTTTAATGGATCAATTTTTCATGGTTTGTTGTTGTTTATGTTTATTTTTTTCAACCATTTAAATTCATGCTTTATGTTTTCAAAAACACTCATAAGATTCAATTTTAATTCCTCTTTTGACACACAGAAGCAACAAGGGAACCTACACATCAAGCATAAGATCAGTAAATAAGTTTTATATATGAAATTGAAATTAGCACAACAAAACTAAAATTCAAATTCAGATCAATGAGAGTCTCAAAGAGGAATCATTTTTCACTCCAAATGCAAATATCTACCGATTTACAATTTTTTTCAAACTCATAGTAAACTTTCCAGCCTCCAATAATCCTTTTCTCAATGTTATAACTCCAGCTGTGTTGATGAGGAAAGTTAATACCCAAATATTTGTAAGAAGAAACCTACTCTAAACAATGGTTATCATAGACTAAATTACCATGAGTGATCTTTTTTTATTTAATCATCATGAATTTAGTCTTGTCGATATTAACTACCATACCCATCTTGGAGCAGTAGACATGAAGAGTCTTAAGCTTCTTGTCTAGGTCATCATGGATATTTGCAAGAAGAATGATATCATCGACATAAAGGAGAAGAGTAATGATTATACTGTCAAGCTTGGTGTCCTTGCAGCCTGCAATTTCCAGACACTCCTCAAGCTTATCGATGTAAATTCCAAAAAGGGTAGGAGATAGGGGACACCCTTGCTTAACCCTGATATTGCATTTAATATCTTTGGACCACCCTTCGATGGTCCAAAGCCTAGCAATGATTGTTTCTTAAAGGAAGATCACAACAATCTGCATTGCAAGAGGAACCATGATCTCTTCAAGTCTCTTCCAGAGCTTATCTCTAGGAACAGTGTCAAAAGCTTTTCTAAAGTCCAAAAAACTACAGAAGATATCAACTTTACCATTGCGAGATTCCTCTATAATGATCCTGAGAGTGACAATATGGTTGATAGTCGAGTGATGTCTCCTAAATACATCTTACCCTTTATCTCTTTTACCATGGTTTTCAAGCCAAAGGCTAAGCTTCTTTTCCAAAATGAGCCCATATAGCTTGGAAATAATGTCACTAATCATAATGGTCTTGTAGTTAGAGGGAAATATTTCTTCCCCATTCTTAAAGAAAAGCACAATAAGGCTTTGCATCCAAAGCTTAGGGAAGCCATGTTGTGCAGCCAAATTGAGAAGTTTGTGGAGATGAGAAATGATGATATATCTTCCCATTTTAAAGATCTCAACTTGGTATCCTTCAATATATATATATTTACCATTAGCGAGCTTATTAATCCCATACTCAACGTCTTCCAAGGAAAATAACTAAACTAATTTAATATTTTTACTTAAAAATATTGCATTTTTTTAATAATAAAACAAAACTACAAAATCAACATTATTTTTTTCCTTTAATCTAATAAATCTTTAATAAAAAATAAATTTATTAAACTACCAATCTTCGTGCAATGTAATAAATTTGTAATAAACAATGAATCTATTAAACTATCAATCTTCAATCTTACAATGCAATAAATTTGTAATGAACTATAACTTTCTTAAGGTACCAATTCCAATTACAAATTCAACAATCTAATAATTTTAGATGACCCATTCGAATTACAAATTCAACAATCTAATAATTTTAGATGACCCATTCCAATTATAAATTCAAATTCATTTGAATAATAATCTTATTAAATTACAAGTCAAACAATTTAATAATTTTTACTAAACTTATTCCAAAAATACGAAGAATAATTTTAGGAATTTCGCTTCATTGTGATTAAAATCTTTCGGTGAAAATCACATCAAAGTAGATTTCGTCGACGCTTTTCGAACCAGCCAGTGTGGTTCATCATCAGGACAAGATGGAAAATCAGATCAAGTAACCCCTTTAAATAGATAGTAAAGCTCCAACTAGCCGTTTGTAAAATAAGGGCTAGTTTGACTCAAATAAGAAATAAAATCAAAATAATAGTAGTTTATTATTATTTTACAATAATAAATAAATCTACTTTGATGTGATTTTCACCAAAAAAATTTAATCACAAAAGAATAATTTCATTCCACTAACCTTACAAAAATCTAATAATTACATATTCATTTTAAAAAATAACCTTATTAAACTATTAATCAAATTATACTTGAGTTTATTCCTAAAATCGGACCAAAAAACATTTCACTATAAAACCAACAATCCAGTAACTAATAATTGATTGAGCTACCTCATTTAAAATAAACTAAATTAAATTAAAAATATGTTAATAATATCTTAATTAATAAATATATCATATATTAATAAATAAATGGCATGTCAATAATATTATAATTTTAAAAATACAATATATTAATAAATATATCATTTTAATTATATAAAAATAAAAAATAAAAAAACAAAATTGAATAAAAATATTTATTAATAATTTAAAACTAACATTAAATGAAATTAACTATTCACTTGATTTTTCTTGGTTGCTTGGTTTCATGTTGCTACAATATATAAAATCTAAATATATAAATCTGTAGTCAAATTCAATTTTCATAGGAGAAGGCAAGAATTAGTTTCAAAGATCTAATCCAATAGTTAGGTAAAAAGATTTAGACCCCACACATCTCATAATCCAATCCTAAACAAACCTAAATATACTTGAGAATTACTCCAAGCAAATCATATCCTGATTTGGAAAATCTTCACCAAACTTTACAATCTATCTATTCCTAAGGTCGTCCATTTAAAGGTTCCCATATTTACTTTGTGAAGCCACATGCATCACGTGGATATATTTATACGTTATTTAGTTTTACATTGTGATTCACACCCTTACCACTCTCATTTTGATATTTTCTAAGAGATTGTTTGAGAAGAATGGAATTTAAGGAAGATTCATATGCACATTGTTCAAACTAATCACAAAAGTATGATTTGATGAGTCCATTAGTGGTTTGCCTCAATTATTGAAACTTTGAACTTTCGAAAAATATGCCCTAGTGACTTCACTAACAGTATTCCAGAACGAATTGTAAGAAAGATCTATATGAGAATTCGAGTAAATAGTTTCTTTCATTTTGTGATGGAATATTGTGTTTTGAGACCAACTTATTTATTATAAATTTACCGTCACTTGTTGATAGCCACATATTAGGTTAATAAGTTGAATATCTAGTTTTTTTTGGTTATTCTTATGAAATTTTTATGAAATTTTTATTGTTTGTGTTTCAAGTTTCCATTCCATTCAACATTTTACCTTGTTATTTCACGGTTTATTTCTTTTACCAGGTCTCTTTCTTCTTTTTTTATCCTTTACATGTGGTTAAGGTAGTTTTTGATTTATCAACAATTCATCTATAGCAATATGCTTAAGCAAAAAAGTAATCTAAAAAAATGAATTTAACTTATGTTATTATTTTATCAAGTTGCCATGTATTATGTATTAGGGGTAAATTTTATTTATGGGCTAATTTTCTACCTTTTTTCCCAAAACATAATCACTAATTTCCATTTTTTCTAAAATTTATTAATTCAAATTATAACAAATATAACCATACATTTTATGATTTACATATTAAGGTCTTGTAGGTTTCACCAAAAATTTTACACTTCAGAATAAATTCCTATCCTTAAATTTTCCTTGTCATGGATGTAGCAGCTACATTGATTACTAGAGTGACAAGAGTATGAAGTCTTGTGTTATTCTCTAAATTTCTCCATCTATGTTTGAATATTATTTCTATATTTCAGACATAAAAGTCCCAAATTTCAATTTCAACCTCCATATTTGGACCTACTAGCACTTAGGACTAAATGTTTTGGTTAGCCCCAAATACCTAATACCCGTCAAGTAAGTGGTGGGACTTTGTGGTGAATTTTATCTACTTTCTCTTCAATATGTTCTCCCACTCAAATAATCCTCTATACATATCACTCCATGCACTCCCATTCCAATCGATGCATCGATTGGGTTGAATGGACTAATTTTCCCGTCAATATTCTGTAGGTGATGTTTAGATTTTCACTTAGTCGAGTCAGTATGCCAACCATGTCACCCATTCCAATTATTCCATGCATTAGTTCGGTCAACATGTCGATACTGTGGCACCAAGCCAACTAAATTCCCATTCACACATTCCATGCTATCACGTCAATTGTGTCATCATGTCGGTTATTTTTTTTTGTGCTACTATCTATCCACACTCATAAAAAATAGAGACCCAAATTTGGATTTCTCATTGCCATGCTCTCTAGTACAAGTTCCAAATTAATGAAATAATGGGCATGTGCAACTCAGCATGGTGACCCAAAATCATCTACTATGTGGACCGAGCATCTCAATGCCCGTTATAGTTAGAGGGGTGTCATGTAATGTCGCTAGTCTCTTGGTTGTGCACTAGCCTTGGGCTCCAAGGTTGTTATGCTTACTCTCCCACATGAATCCTCCCAAAATACATCATTTCATTTCACTTTACAATTAGTCATTTTCACCTCACTCCACTCCATCACTTCACTTTAGCTTCCCACAAGTCCATAAACCCTACCTATACTTAGTCATTTTAAAAATTTTACTTCTCAATGCTAATTTTGACACTCCACATTATTCTCCTCATTCACATTTTTTATCACCTAAAAAGTGATAAACTTATATTTTTTTCACGCATTCTCATATCCTAAGTTCCCTCCCTTTTGCCAGGGAACACCTCCTATTGACATGTCGTCATATATTTTCACCCTTTACCTAAAAGTGATCAACTTATATTGTTTTCATGCATTCTCATATCCTAAGTTTTCTCCCTTTTTCTAGTGAACACCTCCCAATGACATGTGGCAGTATATTTTCACCCTTTTGCTAGGGAACACATCCCAATGGCATGTGGCAGTATATTTGGGTGATTTGGCATCATGATTGGGCATTGAGGTATTTTCATACATTATCATATGTTAATATTTTCCCCATTTTCTTGGTCACACCTCCTAATGACACGTGATAGTATCTCTAGATCACACTTGGACGCCTTTGGTTGGACATAGGTGACCTGGCATGATAGCTAGAGGTTGATGCGATGACCAAACATTTACACTACACAAAATATACACATGGATTTATGGATCTTCCTACTTCATAAAAAAATAATATAGTGATTTTATTTCCTTATAAATTGTTACAAAATCCTTCCCACAATGAATGTGGGATAAATATGATGGATTTATGAACCAAAGGTCAATATTTATGTGGAGTATATCAATGACTACTGAATCACTAACTTTCAAAATCAATAACTTGAGTTACTAATGGCCAAATTGGGAAGATGCAAGCTTGATGGAAAACTAGTGATGTGAAGAACAACTTGGATATGGTTTCCATGGCTGAAATTACATTTATCATTACTAAAAAATTAAATAATAGTTATTACCACTTATGACTAAGAAACAAATTACTTTTTCCTAAAGAGACTAATTTAAAGGAATTTGAATCTTTTAAAGCAATTCCTTATTTAGGGAATGAATATTGAATTTTATATTTTCAAAGGGACTTAATTAAGTTAGAACATAGGGGCAAAAACCTTAGCCATGAAGAACAAAGTTACTTACTTACCCAGATATGTAACCTCAAATGAGAACTCTAACCCAAAAAATTCTTATTTTTGTGCAAAAAGCATAAAAAAAACCTTGAAAATGAAAAGTGTTTATGTTGTATCGACAATTTTTTTTGGGGTAAATTTTAACATTTTTTTAGCAATGGCAGTGAAAACTAGATTTTTTTGCGCAAAAATGTGAAAAACACCATAAAACAAGAAGTGTTAATGTTGCATCAAAAATTTTTTATTCAAGTTAAAATTTGAATTTTGTTTAGCAACGGTGTTAAAGATAAAATATCATGACTCCCAAAAATATTAAAATTCCAAGAATTTTTAGCCATGGCATTAAAGATAAAATATCATGACTTTGAAAAACTCTAAAATTCCAATGATTTCCAACCATGACATTAAAGATAAAATATCATGACTCTTGAAACTCTAAAATTCTAATTGTTTTCAACCATAACATTAAAGATAAAATATCATGACAAGGAAAAACTTTAAAATTTTGACATTTTCCGACAATGGAATTAAAACCAAATATCATGACTACAAAAAACCTTAAGTTTTCAACATATTTCAACCATGGAATTATGGACCAAATATATGACGAAAAAAACTTTAAAAATGAACATTTAAACCAAAGATTCATTATACCACGAGTCATTTTTATTTTAAAAGCTAAAAATACAACTCTTTAGACATATTAGCCTAACACAACTTGTATCATTGCAATGAAAACTTAAAAATAAACCATCAAATTGAAGTATCCCTGGGCACTAAAAATGCAACATTTTTTTAAATATATCCTATCAAATGGTAACAATAAATAATGTTATGACGATATCACTGTATAATTTAAAAATTCAACATTAACTCCCAATATTTTTTTACTTTTAATCGAAATATTAATACTAGTAGAATGAAACCTAAATTATTTCTCAAATTTATTGTTGCAATGTGATATTCATAACAAATGAATTCTTCATAATTAAAACATATAATCCAAAAAATATAGAAATGAATCATAACTTTATACAAGATCATATGGAAGTTAAAATGTTTATTTCAAATTACCATGCAAACATCATTTACATAAATGATCGGGATTTATGTAGGAACGTAATGAAATACAGAAATATGCATAAAAGCAAAGATGGAGCATAAATAAAACTTAATTTCATTAATAACAAGTGAATGAAATATGCTTCCAGGCAAAATGGAAATAAAGTAGCTAGGGCACTGGTATCTTATCTCTCAGAAGAGATGTGCAGCCATAGGCCTTTGAAATGTGTTACAATGAGGCTTGAGAGCCTATTTATTATTGAGAAAAAAAGGAAAACCCTAAACATCCAAAAACCTAACCCTAGGAGATGAAGCACCAAAACTATGGGCCCCGTTTGGGTAAATTGGTACATCAATCTTCCCGAGGACGTAACTTTGGCATATGATCTCTGTTTGATGCGCAAAATACCTCGTTAGAAATATCTATATGAGAAATACAACTTTTGATATGAGAAAAATCAAAGGAACTTACATGTTTCTCCCGGTTTTTCCAAAAACTTTGTTTAGGGCCTCAAAACTGCTTCAAAATTTCAGGACCCGAAAAACTGCTAAAAATAGTAAAGTGTGCTACAATTAAGGAAACTAAAAAACTAAAAGAAACAATGGTGGGGCCCCAAGTGAAATAGGCGAGTGGCCACCAATATCCACCTGGATAATTCCTCCCCCATTAGGAAGAAATGGTCCCCATTGTGTTGATTTCCTCCATGAGATGGGGAAACTTTTGTTGAACTTGGTCCATCGTGAACCATTTGCCTTGGTGTAGGATTTGGCCAGCTTTGACAACCCAATATTGTTGGATCTTTTTTTGGTGATTGTTATTGATTTGCATGTCTATGATATGATCTTTGGTGGCCTGTTCCATGGAGTCTGGGTTTAAATTTGTTGGTATGAGTTGCTCTGCAATGTTGGAGGTGTCCAGTAGAGGTGGGAATTAGGGTCAAAGGCGGTCACATTGAACACTGGGTATAGACCAAGGAGTGGTGGAATACTTAGCTAGAAGGCATTGCCCCCTATAGCCTTGGTGATGGTGTACGACCCATATCAGAGTGGGAAAAGCTTGTGGTGGGGTCCAGCGAGGCACTCCACACTTTTTTGCCCACCTGGAAGTTGTGTGGCACCCGATGTTGATCATGTCGTTGATTGTAATTAGCATTGGCTCTATTTAATATATCATGAAGATATTTGCGGATGTGCCGAATGCGCTCAATGAAGTTATTCACCTTGTCAGCTTCAGATTGGACATGAGCCGAATCGCCCTTAGTAGCCACAAATGGCATAGCTACGTCATTGAGACATAGTGGCTAGAATCCTAAGCCCACTTGAAAGGGGTTGTGGACAGTTGAGTTATGGAGAACCCAATTATAACTGTGTTGTACATAGGGGATGCTCTCATCCCATGTGCGTGGATGCTTTGAATTTTACATGCGCAGAATGTGTACGACCATCTTGTTGATGACCTATGTCTAGCCATCAATTTGGGGATGGAAAGATGTGGACTTGGTGAGTTTGGAGTCGAGCATTGACCAGAGGCTGGACCAAAATGTGTTGAGGAACCTACTGTCCCTATCTAAGATGATAGATTATGGGATCCTGAAGTTAACCCACACACGTTCAAAGAATATTTTAGTAGTGGCTTCTGCAGTGATATTCTTCTTGCAGGCCGCCATAATGGCCATCTTTGAGAATCTGTCGATGACCACGAAAACAAAAACATTTCTAGGCTTAGTAGAAGTAAGGCATGACATGTAATCCATGGAGATGAATTCCCACGTTTGACTAGGGGTAAGTAGCGGAGTATAGAGGCCTTGCTTGTTGATGGTTGGTTTGGAAATAGTGCAAGCAGTGAAGGATTTGATGTATTTCCCGGCATCATGTTGAAGGTTCAACCAATAGAAATACTTCTATAGTACTGCCACTGTTTTCTCGACCCTGAAATTCCTAGAGACCAGACTGTAGTGCGCTTCCAAAATCATCTTGGCACACTCGCTTGAAGGAACACAAAGGTGTCTGAGGTGACATAGCAGTGCATCTTGGAGGTGAAAATTTGGAACTTGTGTACCCTCCAAGAGTGTCTTGTATGTGTGGGTGAATTTCGAATCTCTCTTATACAGAAGCAGCTAATAAGAAGTCTCGTGCCCACAAGAGTTGATAACAGTGGTTAGTGCCACGATAGGTGGTCAATTGAGGTTGTCTACAACATTATTGGTGTTTCCCTTATTGTAATTGAAGTTCAAATCACATTATTGCAGATATGGGGACCACTTCTGATGGCGGTCGTTCTGCAACTTCCCTTGCTTCTATATGAACTACAGGAGTTAGTGGTCTATGTGGATGAGCATTTCCTTCCCAAAAATGTAATTTTTCCATTTTCAGAAAGCCTGCATAATGGAATACATTTCTTTTTCATAAGTTGGATACTTGCGAAATGTGTCGAACATTGTCTCACTATGATATGCCACTATATGCTCTTGTTGAGTGAGAAATTACCCAATAACATAGTCAGAGGCATTTATCTTGATCTCAAATGGTTGTTGCAAGTCTGGTAATGTGAGCACTGGGGCAGAGAAGAGATGATGTTTCAATTCTACGAACACCTTATGTTGATATTCTGACCAAAATAATTTTGCTTTCACTCCTCCATTGGTGTCTTGACTCAAGGGCCAGGTGATATGAGAGAATCCCAACACGAACTTGCAGTAGAAATTCGCAAGACCCAAAAATCTGCGAAGATCCGTTAGAGTGGTTGGGGCTGGCCAATCCCAAATGACTTAGATCTTGTTTGGATCCACATGCACCACCTACTCATCAATAGTGTATCCCAAATATTGAACCTCGGTCATGCCAAAATTTCACTTCTCCAAATTGGCGCACAATTGTGTTGCCGCAGTGTTTGGAGGTCCTGTCCGATGTGGTGTAGGTTCTCTTCCCAAGTATGGCTGAATATCAGGATGTCATCCAAGTACACTACTACAAATGAGTTAGTGAATGGCCGCAAGATGTCATCCATCAGCCTCATGAAGGTTGTGGGAGCATTCATCAACTCGAAAGGCATGATCAGCCATTCGAAAATGCCCTCCTTGGCTTTGAAGGAACTCTTACACACATCGGAGGATTCGATTAGTACCATGTGATATCCAGACTTCAAGTCAATCTTGCTGAAATATTTCTCCCTTTTTAGTTGGTCCAGAAGGTCATCAATCTGTTGGATTGGGTACCTATTCCAGAAAATGATCTTTTTCAGTACCACATAGTCAATACAGAGTCTCCAAGTCCCATCCTTCTTCTACACCAACATGATCAGGCTCCCACAAGGAGATGAACTCATCTGGATGTGACCTTTCTGCAACAGCTTCTGAATCTACCTCTTGATTTCATCATTCTCCAGAACAAAGCACTGATAGATCGGTCCATTGGGAAGTAGTGCACATGGGGTCAGATCAATGTAGTGCTTGACTTGAAAGTGCAGAGACACCCCTATGGGTGAGCTAAAGATGTCCCCGTACTCCTCCATGAAATTTTTGATTTGTTGTTTTCGTGCGGAGGAGCCCTGTATAGAGGTCATGTTTAGAGTCTTCTTCTTTCCATGAGGGCGGATCATCAGGAAAACAAATTTCCTGGTTTTGGAAATGAGTTTACTGCATTTTTTTGCAGTAACCAAATAGATAGCGGGAGACGCTGGTATCTATGGTATCCTATACAACTTATTTCTCAAAGTAATAATAACAACATGAGGTCGGGACTCAAACACATCATGTCACTTCCACAAGTATGGTTGGCCTAATAATACATCACAAACATCAATAGGAGCAATGTCACATAATACCTCATCCATGAAGGGCTTGATGTTGTAGGGAAGGAGACACAGTTGGCTGACGTGGAGATCTTATCCTTAGTGAAGCCACACGATAGTGTACGATTGTGGTGTATTTTGGTCGGCAAGCCCAACTGCTTCACGGCCTCTGCTGAAATGAGGTTCTTTTGGATCCCACTATCAATAATAAAATGTAGTGGGGAACCCTTTACCCACATCTGAGAGTGGAAGAGATGCTCCTCCTCCGTTGGATCTTCCGGTTCATCCTTCTGGATCTTCGTGGTGGCAACGGTGGCATTGGGCTCTGCATCGATAATCTACTTCCCCTTTTCATTCTCGTTCTTAGGTTCTGATTCAAAGTCGAAGCATGCATCTGATTTAGAAGTATTCATCTTGGCCACTAGTGACTGCTTGGCCCGAAACTCACATGTGTTGTGAGTGGAGCTCTTATGGAACTCACACCACTTTCTCATTTCCTTCTTCGGCTTCGTGGTGTTTTTATTTTCTTGCGGCTTTGGCAGGTTGTATAGGGCTACCATGCCTTGGATTTTTCCTTTGTTCTATAGTTTGGGGGAACCTTTCCCTTGATTTTGATTCATAGGTCCAAATTCTCTCTCCTTCTATTTGAATTTCTGCTCAATCTTGGCAGCATACCGGTATGCCGTACCAAGGGAGGAGATTTCAAGGAACTCCATTTCCTCCTGAATGTATCTCTGTAGACAACTACGGTACTTCAGCACCAAATGTTTCTCCGAATCTTTGATACCAAAATTTTTATGTAGGGTATGGAACAGATTTGTCAACTCATGCACATCTTGATCCATGTGTTGTCGCAACGTAGTCCATTGTATGTACTTGTACTCGTAGCTCCCCATGATATAATATTGTTCCTTGATGGCGTCTCGGAGAGAATTCCAAGTGGGTATGATTGAGAACAGAGAGGGTTCCCCCTCGTCCTTTTTCTCATAGTAGGTTTCCCATGAGTCCTTGACATGGTGGATGACTTTGAGGAGTGCAAAAATAATCTTCTCCCGGTCGGAAAATTCATGAACCGAGAAATATCCTTCTAATAGATTCAATCATCTATCTAAGATTTATGCATCTATTTAGCCCTCAAATATTGGAATGTCAAAGTTTACTTGTACCTTAGAAGGAGTGGAGCCTCTAGAGTGACTGTTGGGTGTAGATGCACCACCAATGGGCAGTCGTTGACGCATTCCTTTGTTTCTCGAGGGCCTCCTCGAGTAATATTTGGATAGGATCTCCTGCTCCCTCATATTTATTTTCTTCCCCCATGGGCGGCTGTTAGGATTTTCTCAAGGCTAATCTTTTAAAGGTTCAACCAGATTGATCCCTAACTCCTTATACTCCAACCTCGTTGGCGACATGCAAAGAAGGATCAAGAAAGAGCAGATCAATCTGATACCACTTATCCAGATTTATGCAAGAAAAAAATGAAATATATAAATACACATAAAATAATAGATGCAGTAGAAATAAAACTTCATTTCATTAATAACAAATAATTGAAATATGCTTACAGACAAAATGAAAATAAACTAGCTAGGGCGCTGGTAGCTTATCTCTGAGAAGAGATGTGGTGCCTACAGGCCTCTAGATTGTGTTACAATGAGGTTCGATGGCCTATTTATTATTGAGAAACAATGTAAAACCCTAAACATCTAAAAACCTAACCCTAGGAGATGAAGCGCCAAAACTATGGGCCATGTTTGGGTAAATTGGTACATCGATCTTCTTGGGGACATAAATTTGGCATACAATCTTTGTTTGACGTGCATAATACCTCATTAGAAATATATATATATATCTGAGGACTACAACTTTTGATGTGAGCAACATCAAAGGAACTTCCATTTTTCTCTCGGTTTTTCAAAAAAACATCATTTAGGGCCTCAAAATGGCTCCAGAATTTGAGGACCCCAAAAACTGCTAAAAATAGTAAATTGTGCTACAATTAAGGAAACCGAAAAAATAAAAGAAACAATGGTAGGACCCCAAGTGTAATAGGCGGGTGGCCAGCAATATCCACTTGGATCATTCCTCCCCCCTTAGGAAGCAATGGCCCCCATTGCGTTGAGTTCCTCCATGAGATGGGGACACTTCTGCTGAACTTGGTCCCTAGTGAATCATTTGCCTTGGTGCAAGAGTTGGCCACCTTTGACAACCTGATACAGTTGGATGTATTGTTAGCAAGTGTTCTTGATTTTCATGCCCATGATACGATCCATGGTGGCATGTTCCATGCAGTCTGGGTTTAACTCTATTTTTATGAGTTGTTCTGCAATGTTGGAGGTGTCCATTAGAGGTGGGAAGTAGGGTCGAAGGCAGTCCACAATGAAAAATGGGTATGGACCAATGAATGGTGGAATACTGAGCTCGAATGCATTACCCCTACAGCCTTGGTGATGGTGTACGGCTCATATCGGAGCGGGTGAAGCTTGCGGTGGGGTCCAACGATGCACTCCTTCTGCAAATGTAGCCACACTTTGTCACCCACTTGGAAGTTGTGTGTCACCCGATGTTGAACATGTTGCTTCTTGTACTTATCATTGATTTTTTCCAATATTTCATGGACCTGTTGGCAGATGTGTTGAATGCGCTCAATGAAGTTTTTCGCCTTGTAAACTTCAGACTCGACATGAGCCAGATCGCTCTTGTAGAGAAGCGACCAATTAGAAGTCTCGTTCCCACAAGAGTTGAGAATTATGGTTAGTGCCACAATCGGTGGTTAGCTAAGGCAGTATGCAACATTATTGGTGTTTCCCTTCTTTTACTTGATGTTCAAATGAAACTGTTGCATATATGTGGACCACTTTTGATGGCGATCGTTGTGTAACTTCCCTTGCGTCTGTATGAAATGCAGGGGTTGGTGGTCTATGTGGATGACCATTTCCTTCCGCAAAATGAAATGCTTCCTTTGTCAGCAAGCCTGCACAATGGAATACATTTCTTTGTCATAGGTGGGATACTTGCGGACCATGTCAGATAATGTCTCACTGTGATATGCCATTGGATTCCCCTGTTGAGTGAATACTGCCCCAATAGCATAGTCAAATGCATATGTCTCGATCTCAAATGGTTTTTGCAAGTCTGGTAATGTGAGCACTAGGGAAGAGAAAAGGCAATGTTTCAATTCTACGAATGCCTTTTGTTGAGATTTTGACCAAAATAATTTTTCTTTCGCTCCTCCCTTGGTGACTTGACTCAAGGGCCAGGTGATATGAGAGAATCCAAACATGAACTTGCAGTAGAAATCAACAAGACCCATAAAGCTACGAAGATTCGTTAGAGTGGTTGGGGCTGGCCAATCCCGAATGACTTGGATCTTGGTTGGATCCACATGAACCCCCCACTCATCAATAACGTATCCCAAATACTGAACCTCGGTCATGCCAAAAGTTCACTTCTTCAAATTGGCATACAACTGTGTTGCTACAGTGTTTGGAGGACCAGTCTGATGTGGTGGAGATGTTCTTCCCAAGTCTAGCTGAAGATCAAGATTTCATCGAAGTACACTACTAAAAATTAGTTTGTGAATGGCCACAAGATGTCATCCATCAGCCTCATGAAGGTTTTGGGAGCATTCGTCAACCCGAAAGGCATGATCAGTCATTCGAACCTCCTTGGCTTTGAAGACACTCTTCCACACATTAGAGGATTTGATTGGTACTAGGTGATACCCAAACTTCAAGTCGATCTTGCTGAAATATTTCGCCCCTTTGAGTTGGTCCAGAAGTTCATCAATCTGTGGGATCAGTACCTATTCTAGAAAGTGATCTTGTTCAGTGCCTGATAATCAATACAGAGTCTCAAAGTCATGTCCTTCTTCTGTACCAACACGATTAAGCTCCAATGGGGCAATGAACTCAACCTGATGTGACCTTTCTACAGCAACTCCTAAATCTACCTCTTGATTTCATCATTCTCCAAAAAAGAGTGTCGATAGATTGGTGCATTGGGAAGCGGTGCATCTAGGGTCAGATTGATGGGGTGCTTGACCTGATAATGCAGAGGCACCCCACGAGTGAGGTGAAGATGTCCGTGTACTCCTCCACGACCTTGTTCATTTTTTGTTGTCATGTGTAGGAGCCCTATATAGAGGTCATGGCCACAATATTATTCTTTTCCTGAGGGCGTATCATCAGGAAAACAAATTCCCAGTTTTGGAAATTAGATTACTGCATTGTTTTGTAGTAAAAAAATATATAGAGGCAGGCGGTGGTAACTCTGGTGTCATATACAACTTATTTCTCAAAGTAACAATAACAGCATGACGTCGAGACTCATACACATAATGTCGCTTCCACAAGTATGGTTGGCCTAATAATACATCACAAAAATCAAGAGGAGCAATGTCACATAATACCTCATCCATGAAGGGCTTGATGTTGTAGGGAAGGAGGCATTGTTGGCTGACGCGGAGATCCCGCCCTTTGTGAAGCCAACCAATAGTGTACGGTTGTGGGTGTGCTATGGTCGACAAGCCCAACCGCTTCATGACCTTTGCTGAAATGATCTTCTTTTGGCTCCCACTGTCGACAATGAACTATAGCGGGGAACCCTTTACCACATATGGGAGTGGAAGAGATGCTCCTCCTCCTTTAGATCTTCCAGTTCGTCCTTCTGGATCTTCATGGTGGAAACGGTGGTGTTTTTCTCCACATTGATAATCTACTTCCATTTTTCATTCCCCTTTTCAAGTTATGATTCATAGTCGGAGCATGAATTTGATTCATAAGCCTTCATCTCGGCCACCAGTGACTTCTTGTCCCAACGCTCACTTGTGTTGTGAGTGGAGCTCTTATGGAACTCACACCACTTTCCTGTGTCCTTCTTAGGCTCCGCGATGTTATTATTTGCTTGCGGCTTTGGAAGGTTGTCTTGGGATGACATGACTTGGATTTCTCCTTTGTTTTGCTATTTTGGGGTACATTTCCCTTGCTTTTGATTTGTAGATCCAAAGTCTCACTTCTTCTGTTTGAATTTCTACTCAATCTCGCCAGCATACCGATATGACGTATCAATAGAGGAGATGTCGAGGAACTCCATTTCCTCCTAAATGTATTTGTGTAGACAACTACGGTACTTCAGCACCAAATGTTTCTCTGAATCTTTGATACCCAAATTTGTGCACGGGGTATGGAACAAATTTTCCAGCTCATGCACATCTTGATCCCTTTGCTGCCACAGTGTAGTCCATTGTATGTACTTGTCCTCATAGCTCCCCACGGGATTATATTTTAATTTGATGGCATCTCGGAAAGAATTCCAAGTGGGTACGACTAAGAACAGAGAGGGTTCCCCTCATCATTTTTCTCGCAGTAGGTTTCCCACCAGTCCTTGACATGGGGGACGGCTTTGAGGAGTGAAAAAAATATCTTCTCCTGGTCAAAAAAGTCATGAACCGAGAAATATCCTTCTAATATATTCAACCATCTATCTATGGCGTCTACATCTATTTTGCCCTCAAATATGAGAATGTCAAAGTTTACTTGTACCTTAAAAGAATTGGCGCCTCCAGACTGACTATTGGATGTAGATGCGTCGTTGGTGGGCAGTCGTCGAAGGATTTGGGCAAAGTTATATATCATCGCGTTCCTTTGTTTCTCGAGGGCCTCCTCGAGCAATATTTTGATAGGATCTCCTACACCCTCATCTTTATTTTCTCCCACATGGGCGGCCATCGGGTTTTGTGAGGTTTATCTTGCAAAGGTTTAAGCAGATCGAGCCCTAACTCCTTATACCCCGACCTCATTAGGACATGCAATGAAGGATCAAGAAAGAGTAGACCGCTCTGATACCACTGATCTGGATTTATGCAGAAACACAATGAAATAAATAAATACACATTGTTATCACTCTTTTAGTTGTAAAACTTTCCTTTATAGGGTCATGCAGGCCATTCACCGAAGGGATGAGATCTCCTAAGCCATTTCAATGTGATATATGAATTTTTTTCATTTTTTGAAGCCTATCCTAAGTTTAATGTTCACGTCCATACATACCACTTCAATCAAATTAGTCCCATATCATGTCAGTTGTCATTCCCATGCATTTAAACTCAAAAGTGCACACCTCTCAGTTTTTCATAATTTCATAGTGATTTACAAAGGAAATCCATAGATTTCGCTATGAAACTGCCTAATAGTTTCGTAGCGAATCTGTCAGCAACTTAACTATCTTCGCTACGAAACTGTATTTTTTTAGCCAAGGTTATTAGAGTGATGTGAGGTGTCAGTTTATGATTAGAGGAGTAAAGTTGGAGGTCTGTGAAGGTCGTTATGATAAGTTTCAAATGTACACAATCGTATTTGAGGTAATCATGATCCTTTTTGGTTGAATGTGCTATGATTAAAACCCTAGCTGTCAGTTGACATTTTAAACCTTACCCCAAAATAGCCTTTTTTCATATTATTTTTTATCCTTGCATGTGAGTCAATTCCTGGAGAGTTTCTTCATCGATCCAAGGAGGTTGCTGTCAAATTCAAATTTTTCAAGTGTCATCAACAAGCAAGGCAACGAAGACTATAAAGCATCCATGGATGCAAGAAAGAAAACGAACAAGGGTGGCCATTGTCTCAGGTATGAACCCATGGATTTGAAATTACTTAATGAAAACCTTACTGCTATGGAGGTTTTCAGGAGGATTGGTTGCTTGCAATTCTGCCATAGGTTGCAGGGTTTTCATGCACAAGTTTCAAAGGATTTTGTCACTAAATTTACTGGAACAACATCAAAGGTTGGGATTATGAAGCTCACAATGACACCAGAGAGCATATACTAGCTACAAGATTCCCTAGAGGTGGTGAAGAATGGTTTAAAGGTACAAAATTCACAATGCAGGATTGTAAGGAGTTTCTCAAGCAAGAAAATAGTGAAGTTGATTTGACCATTGTTATCCCTAGGAGTTTTATGAAGGATAATTATGAAAAATTATTAATGGTCATTCAAAAATATTTCACGTGTGAAGGAATATTCCACATGGTTTACTCATACCATCTCAGACTTCTTTTGCACTTTGTAGTTAAGAGATAACTTGACTTACCTTTCTATTTATACAGGAGTTTAGGGAAAATGTCAGATAGGGTTCAAGTTAAGAAAGAAGGCAATGAGACATCTCTTTTTCATCATGGTCTAATAAAGTTGTTAGTGTTGGAAGAATTGAGAAGGTTAAACATAGATTGGACCTCTTTCCTATTTATGAGTGGTTATGAAATTGATGTGGTCACTCCAAAGAAAACCTTGAAACCTAGAACTACAACATCACCAGCTGTAACAGAAAGAGTTAAAGAAGAAAAAAGATCATCCCCTGCAGAACCAATGGACATAGGAGTAGAACCTCTGCAAGAGACTGACACCCCTCAAGCAGCACCTGCGAAATAGAAACATAAAGTCAGCAAACAAGGCAGTAAGAGGATAAATAGAAGCCAGACATTGGCCAAAGGGAATCTGGAGGATATCCTTCATGCAATTGATATTGAAGAGACACCAATAGTGCAAGCAGAAGATATTGAAGGTGACGGAAGAAAACTAAAGAAAGGTAAGAATGCTAAGAAATTAGATTTTGCAAGTGAAGATGTTGGCTTTATATTTCAGCCAAGGAAACCAATGACCAGGTTTGAAAAGAATGCCATGGAGAGTAAAAATATAGAGAATATTAGTGAAGTTGTACAACTAGTAAGCATCATAGATTTGTCTCCATCAACATAGGAAGAAGTTGTTATGAGGAAGAGAAAGGGAAAAGAGAAAATAATTGAAAAATCAGAAATAGAATCCCTCAAAGAACAACTGAAGGAAGCAGGTAAATAGATATTAGATTTGAAGTTAGAGGCAGAGAAGCACATGTCTGAGAAGTTTCAATTTGAACAAATGATGAAAAGATGGGAAGGTCAAATCTCAAGTGTCTCAAAATCTATGGACAATGCCAAAAGATTGTTGAAGAGGACTCAGCCATTAAGAGGGGTTGTCAAACATACTAGGAAGATGAACCTATACTTGCAAGCTAAAAAATAGAGCATTAAAGGATCAATTGGAAGACCTTCAGGAGTAGCTGGACTTGATTCAAGTTGAGTTGGAGAAGAAAGGGCTGAGGATGAGAGTGGTTGAAGAACCTATAAGCCAGCTCATTGTAAATGAAGAAGAAACTCCTAATTAAGACTGAAGAATTGAGTTGAAAAATGTTTGATGAGTTTCATGGCTTGCAAATAACCTAAATTTTTCCTTAGGAGATCAATTTTTGAAGACAGTCACAAAAACAACAAATTCTAGTTTTTTAGGCAATTTCATAGCATGCTTCAGGCTTGAAGCCAAAAAAACGTTACAAAATTTCTGAAGATGTTATTTTTCTTTGAAATTCAGTTTTGTGAAGGATTAAGGAGGGGGGTTGTTTTTTTTTAAGATATTTTGGCTTAGTGAAAATTCTTGACAAACAAAGGTGGCAGGGAGATGGAAGAAAAGGAAAAAATTCATACACTACAAAACTGCCTAAATTGCCCTGTTTCGTAGTGAGAGGTTTTTTGAGATTTTTAGAGGTTCCCACAGCACACCAGCCATCTGGAGGACATCTAGCCTGTCAGTGGGCCATCCCAGCATAGACTCATTACTCAAAATGAGTGTCACACATCCAACTCAATGTGTAGACCAATTATTAAAATGGAGATTATCCATTCCTAAAAAGTAGGGTTGTGTTCCTAAATCTAGGGGGTACTTTAAATATGTTAGTGATGGTGAATTTTCTCTCGAACAGGTGATATCTATTATGTAAATTTTTTACTGTTTTTTTTTTTTTTTCTCGTTTAGACTAATCCTAATCTTTCCATTTTTTCTCCTCCCATCCCACCCATGGGTTTCGAACCGATGACCTTACAGAACAGAGTGCCTTAACAGTGCACCCCATCACCGACTGTTCTACACCACGTGGGCTGTAAATTTTTTACTGTTAAGAAAATTGAATGTAATAGATAGGAACTAGAGTCCTATTAGGAGTGTGACTTCTTAAAGGATAATTGTGCTTTTTCTGTTCCAAGAAAGTAGCTTCAGTTATGATTATGTGTCAATATTAGAGTTTGAGGATATAGCTAGCTGGGAAAATCATTTGCATTGTAAATAATGTCTATTTATAGACTGCACATCGAAGAGAAAAGGGTTGGAGAATATTGCAGCAAATTTCTACTTGTTATGTTTTTCCATTATCAATAATATATAGTGACATTCTACTTCCAAACCTAAGATTCTAATGAGGTGTTTAATGTTTTGTTGGTTTATGTCTTTTATGTCTAATAACTTGCAATGAATTTCATCTCTAATTACTCAGAATTCATGCTAGCATGCTCTGACTTCCTTTAGGGGTTAAATTTTTGTGTTTTCGTTATGTTGTGTGTATGAATCATCCTTATTAAAAACCTCTATTTTCCTTAGCTTCCATGTGAATAATTAATGTCACTAAGTTCGCTAATGTTGACTCCATAGCCCAATGATAGCAAGCCTTTAATTTTTCAACCTGCAATCAAGCTAAAACAAGTCACAATTCATAGAGCTAGTCATCTAAATAGTATTTCTATTGAAAAATCATAAATCCCCTTTGAGAGAGCCATCTCAAACTGAAGAGGTTAATCTTTAGTTAGAAGTGGTTTGAAAGAGTTACATTGATTTGATTGATGAGCAACCTATCAAGTTCAATTTGTTGATAACACATAGAAAATTAGAGATGCAACAGAAATAAAACTTCATTTCATTAATAAAAAATAACTGAAATATGGTTATAGACAGAATGGATATTAAATAGCTAGCGCGTTGGTAGCTTATCTATGAGAAGAGATTTGGCAGCTACATGCCTTTGAAATTTTTTACAATGAGTCTCAAGGGCCTATTTATTATTGAGAAACAATGGAAAAACCTAAACATCCAAAAGCCTAACCCTAGGAGATCAAGCGCCAAAACTATGGCCATGTTTGGGTGAATTGGTACATCAATCTTCATGGGGATGTAACTTTGGCATACTATATTTTTTTGACATGCACAATACCACGTTAAAAATATCTATCTGAGGAATACAAATTTTTATGTGAGCAACATCAAAGGAACTTCCATGTTTCTCCCGATTTTTCCAAAAAACTCCTCCATAATTTTATCTAGGTCATGATATGTTTTTTTTCAATATAATACTTATAGGAAAATATCACTCCCTCCTTTTCTTTCCTGGTGGTGTTAATCATGGCAAAGTTTAGGACCCAAAAAACTGCTAAAAATATTAAAATGTGCTACACTTAAGGAAACTGAAAGAAACAATGGTGGGGCCCCAAGTGGAATAGGCGGGTAGCCACCAATATCCACTTGGATAATTCATCCCCCCTTAAGAAGCAATGGTCCCCATTGCATTGAGCTCCTCCATGAGATGGGGAAAGTTCTGTTGAACTTGGTCCCTGGTGAACCATTTGCCTTGGTGCAGGAGTTGGCCACCTTTGACAACTCGATACAATTGGATCTTGTACTGCTGAGTGTTATTGATTTGCATGTCCATGATACGATCCGTGGTGGCCTATTCCATGCAGTCTGGGTTTAAATCTGTTGGTATGAGTTTTTCTGCAATGTCATATGTGTCCAGTAGAGGTGGGAAGTAGGGCCGAAGACGGTCCACATTGAACACTGGGTGCAGACCAAGTAATAGTGGAATACTCAGCTCGAAGGCATTGGCCCCTACAGCCTTGGTGATGGTTTACAACCCATATCGGAGCAGGCGAAGCTTGCGGTTGGGTCCATCAAGGCGCTCCTTCTGCAAATTTAACCACACTTTGTCGCCCACTTGGAATTTATGTGGCACCTGATGTTGATCATGTCGTTGCTTGTACTTAGCATTGGCTCTATCCAATATGTCATGAACATGTTGGCGAATATGTTGAATTCGCTCGATGAAGTTGTTCACCTTGTTAGATTTAGACTGGGCATGAGCCGAATCGGTCTGAGTAGCCAAAAATTGCATGGCTACATTAATGGGATATAATGGCTGGAATCCCAAGCCCACCTGAAAGGATTTGTGGTTGGTTGCACTATGGAGAGCCTGGTTATAACTGTTTTGTACTTAGCAAAGGCTCTCATCCCAAGTGCATGGATGATTTTAATTGTACATGCACAGAATATGTATGATCATCCTCTTGATGACCTCTGTCTGGCCACCAGTTTGGGGATGGAAAGTTGTGGACATGGTGAGCTTGGTGTCCAACATTGACCAATGGCTGGACCAAACTGTGTTGAGGAACCTATTGTCCTGATCTGATCTGATAGACTTTGGGATCCCAAAGTGAACCCACACTCATTCAAAGAAGAGTTTAGCAGTGGCTTCTACTGTGATATTCTTCTTGCAGGCTGCAATAATGGGCATCCTTGAAAATTTGTCAATGACCATGAAAACATAGTCATTTCCATGCTTATTAGAAGGAAGGCCCGAAATGTAATCCATGGAGATGGATTCCCACAGTCACCTAGGGGTAAGTAGCAGTGTATAGAGGCTTTTCTTCTTGATGGTCGATTTGGAAACTGTGCAAGCAATGCATGATCTGATGTACTTCCTGACATCCTGAAAAAGGTTTGGCCAATAGAAATACTTCTGCATTACTGCCACTGTTTTCTCGACCCCGAAATGCCCAGCGACTCGATTTTAGTGCGCTTCCCAACTCATCTTGGCATGCTCACTTGAAGGAACACAAAGGTGTCCGAGGTGACATAGTAGTGCATCCTGGAGGTGAAAATTTGGAATTTGCATACCCTCCAAGAGTTTCTTTTATGTGTGGATAAATTCTAGATCGCTCTAGTAGAGAAGCGGCCAATTAGATGTCTCGTGCCCACAAGAGTTCAGAACGGTGGTTAGGGCCATGATTGGTGGTCGGCTAAGGTAGTTTGCAACATTATTGGTGCTACCCTTATTGTACTTGATGTTCAAACGAAACTGTTGCAGATATGTGGACCACTTTTGATGGTGATCGTTATGCAAATTTCTTGTATCTATATGAACTGCAGGGATCGGTAGTCTATGTGGATGACCATTTCCTTCCCCAAAAATTAATGATTCCATTGTTGGAAATCCTGCACAATGGAATACATTTCTTTTTCATAAGTGGGATACTTTCAGACTGTGTCAGAAAATGTCTCACTTTGATATCCCACTCGATACGCCTCTTGAGTGAGAACTGCCCCAATAGCATAGGCAGAGGTATATGTCTTGATCTCAAATGGTTGTTGCAAGTCTAGTAATGTAAGCACTGAGGTAGAGCAGAGGCGATGTTTCGATTCTACGAAAGCCTTCTGTTAAGATTCCGACCAAAATAATTTTTCTTTCGCTCCTTCCTTGGTGACTTGACTCAAGGGTCAAGTGATATGAAAGAATCCCAACATGAACTTGCGGTAGAAAGACCCAAAAATTTGTGAAGCTCCATTAGAGTGGTTGGGGCTGGCCAATCCCGAATGACTTTGATCTTGGTTGTATCCACATGCATCCCCCACTCATCAATAATGTATCCCAGATACTGAACCTCGGTCATGCCAAAAGTGCACTTCTCCAAATTGGCACACAACTTGTGTTTCCGCAGTGTTTGGACGACCTGTCGAATGTGGTTGAGGTGCTCTTCCCAATTTTGGTTGAATATCAGGATTTCATCCAAGTACACTGCTACAAATAGGTTGGTGAATGGCCACAAGATGCCATCCATCAGCCTCATGAAGGTTGCGGTAGCATTCGTCAACCCAAAATGCATGACCAACCATTTGAAAAGGCCCTCCTTGGCTTTAAAGGAAGTCTTCCACACATCAGAGGATTCGATTGGTACCTGGTGATAACCAAACTTCAAGTCGATCTTAACGAAATATTTTTCCCCTTTGAGTTGGTCCGGAAGGTCATCAATTTGTGGGATCGGGTACCTATTATGGACAGTGATCCAATTCAGCACCCGATAGTCAATACAGAGTCTCCAAGTCCCATCCTTCTTTTGCACCAACACGATCGATCTCCCACAAAGAGATGAAACCGGCCGGATGTGACCTTTCTGTTGGAAATTTTTTCATTGATGGCAAAGGAGGAAGCAGAGGCAGAGATAGACAAAGGACAACAGCAGAAGCAAAGGAGAAGACATCAGAGAAGAACAGAGGGAGAGTATATTTATAGGGAGCATGAGAAGAACAGAGGGAGAGTATATTTACAGAGATAGGGCAGCAAAAAGAGAAGCAAGCAATGCAAAGGAGATAGCATAGATGGCAAAGGAGACAAGCAGAAGAAGACTGTTGAAATGAAACGGTCAAGCAGTAGAGGCGGAGACAGAGAAAGGAGGCAGAACCAGAGGAGGCAGAGTAGCAGAGGCAGAGGCAGAGCTGTTAACAAACCAACAGTGAAATGATTGCAGGAGATGCAGAATCGTGTCGAAAGGAAGGAACCGAGGCTCTGTGTATAAGGGGAATAAACCTTATGGTAGCGTTGGTAGCGTTGTATTAACATAACATTGAAACAAGGTTAATATATATCAAAGTGTTGAAGAAAGGTATATAACGAAATCAAGAAGGGTTTATATATATTATAGCTTGAACAGAACTTATATGTATATGAAAATGATGAAGGCGTGAAATTCTTTATTGAAGCGGAACCCTAAGTGAACAGTAAAACCAGAGGTAAGAAAACCGGCAATATCGCGCGGTGTCAAAAGTGGTAAGTGGAATTCTCAAAATGAATGCGATATGTGTCATTGAAGGACACATTTCCTCAGGCGGTTTTGTAAAACAACTTTTTTCGCGCAGGTTTGAAGTGTTAAATCTCATACCAATAAAAAGTGTGATATGTTATGACATCTGTTGGATCATCGGAGTCGATGTGATAAACTATCAGTCGTTGGATACAAGAGGTGTGTTAATGGAGGTGGGCCCCAGAAACGTATATGTGCTAAAATATGTATCGGGTTTGATATCCATTGCAATATTGGATATATATTAAAGTTGAGTGCACATATAGAAATGGGTTATGTGCGGATTATATATTTGTTGCAAGTTAATACATTAGGTTATGTCGAGGGTTAAAGCCATGATCGAAGATTGACTTAGGCTTATATATATATGTTCAAAGGGTGTTGTCAGTTGGAACGTACTAAAAGTGTAGAGTTTATCAAACACATGTGGGCTCCATGGAATGGCTTTGTATTAAAATGTCACGTTGGGTTTAGTTGTAAGTTGATTGATGATTCGAATGAAATGATACAAAGGGTGCGGACCTATAACAACTTATATAATGTGGATATGCTTAACTGAAGAGGATGAATAGTAGAGCGTGGGACCCGTGAGCCACCATATGATATATGTGTTGCATTAATATATATATATATATATATAAACCTTGAGTGAATGCTATAAGCGCGGGTGTATGTAATTAAAAGAGCCGGAACCATTTGTAGCATTAAGACTAAGGTTCGAATAAAGAACATGGCTAAGTCTATGTTGGGAGCGGAAACATTAAACGAACTATGGAGCCCGAGAGGTTATATAAATATATATATATATTAGTGTTGGGTTTAAGTCTGAGCCAAAGACTTAATACTATGTGGACGGATAATATTATACATATAGTGTGGGACCCCCTACATAAAATTCCAAGAATCATAACCCAAGCTGGAGTATACAAAGGTCCAAAGCATATATATATATATATATATATATCTATATGTAGTGCTTTATGGACAAGGGACCAAAGGTATAATACAAAGCATATATATTATATTATTGAGTGCGAGATCAAAAGAACCAAAGGTTCTATCACTTGGTTTTAAAACAAACAAAGTACCATATGGTGGGACCCTCACCAATCGCATCGGAGAAACTTGGCGACGGAACATGTTAACAAAAATTTGCGATTGTGATTGAGTTTTGGACCCGATATGGTTTAAACGACGATGCATATATGTTTGAGTGTCGGTATCTAAGTAAACATTGATACATCGCATCGGCATTTCAAAGTGAACAGTGATTGATCGCATCGGAGAAGGAGCAGAGAATCGAAACATATAAATGGGCGCGATTGCGATTAATAGCAATAGGAAATATTTGAAGAGTGATACATCACATCGGCGGCAAGAAATGTACGATGGTGGTGCATCGGAGGTGAAGTATTATCAAATTGAAAGTTTGATAGCAACTTTGTGATTGGATGAGTGCCATTAGATTCAACAAGGATGGAGCGACGGAGATGGTGTTGACTATATGGTGGGCCCTTGCTAATCGCGCCAGGCGAGAAATCAAAAAGACCGGACCAACGGGAGCATTGTGAATGTTAGATTTATGATTGAAATAAATGAGCGGAGTATAGGTGGCATGTAGAGGTCCATTCAAAAAGATAAGACTAATAACGGGTTTGCTCCAAGTTAATTAATCCAAATCTAAAGAGAGGAAAGGAAAGCACGCGACACACACACACATATATATATATATATGCAAAGCGATATATACATATTTCCAATATGTGGACGATCAAAAAAGCATCGCATCGGGAGAATAGAAAGTTCGGCGAGGGGGGCCGTAGAAATTTTTATGTATTAAAATTTTTTATTATTTGTATAATGCCAAGAGTTGAATTGCATAGTTACATGTATGCTTAGCGATTACACCACGACAGAGAACAGGAGAGCTAGCGAGCTGAAATAGATAGACATAGTCAAAGAAAAGAAAAATGTGCAGCAATCCAAAAGGATGAATGAGTGAGCTGGAGTTCTCATTATAATTAAATGTAATGTTTTAATTGGTTTATATTGTTTGTGATGCATTGGCAAGTCTCTAGGAAAAAAACAGATATCATAATAATGTTAAAATTAGTACCTACGGTTGTATTTTTCTAAGTGGTGGAAATTAAATGAGAAGACGGAAGACTAAGGGGTATGGCTATTCATTCGAATTCCTTTGAGGAATATAGACGATCGTAAGAAAAATCTCTATAAATAATATCATCTTGATATTCATAGTAAGGTTAGAGAGAGTAAGGATAGAGAATGCGAGTATGGAAAAATTGAGCGAGAGAAGATAAGAAGAGAGGAGCGAGAAAGAGATGCTACGGAAACGGTGATATCTAAGGTAAATCGACGAAATTTTCTTTTTTGATAAAGTGAGGAAATTAGACTTCCCTATCGAGTTGAAGCTTGATAGTTGTCGATTGTAGGCCCGGCTGAGGTTGGAGCCTCACATGAGTTTTATTACTACTTAACGGTGGTGAGAGGGAGTTGGAGCTTGCCTTTGCATCACAATAATAATAAGATGTGGTTTTCTCCCTTTATGGGTTTCCAATTATATCTATTGTCTCTATGTGTGTTGCCTATGTTTTGATATGATCTACCCAATCTACTTAATGTTTCTTTGCTCTCATAATAATTTTGATGTCACATTAATTTAATACTTAACAACATATTAACATTGTTCACATATTAAATACGGTTATAAAATTAAATTTTGTAAATAAGTTGATGAAAATTTTAAAGGCTTATGTATGTGTTAAGTGATTCACTCTCGGTTTAACTAAGGATTCAGCAATTGGTATCGAGCCAGTTCCTTTTTGTACCAATTTAACCACGGAAGAGATCCACAGACGGGATGGCTAGTCGAAACAGCTCAGCAATAAATCCCCTTTCTTCATCGGTGCTAATTACGCCTTCTGGAAAATCAGAATGAATGCATACATAATGTCTCTAGGACTAGAGGTTTGGGCTACCGTGGAATTTGGATATGCCCCTAAGGCAACTAACCCAAAGAGAGAAGCTAAACAAGAATTTATGTGAATGAAAAGGCCATGAATGCGTCTTAAGTGGATTTTTTGAGGCTTAATTTATCAAAATAATGCATAGTAAGACTGCCAAAGATATGTGGGATACTCTTGAAAACATCCATGAGGGAAATGAAAAGGTAAAGACTGCCAAACTTCAAGTATATAGAGCTGGGTTTGAAAATTTAAAAATGAATCATGATGAAGATGTTGGTAGCTTCTTATTATTAAGAGTTACGAAATTATTAAAAAATATGAAATCTCTTGGAGAAACCATACCGAGAAAAGTGTAATTGTACAAAATATTCTATGCTCTCTTCCACCAGTTTTTAACTTGAAGGTGTCTACAATAGAAGAAACGTACAGTTAGGAAACCTTGACTATGAACTTGACTACTTGGAAATCTAACGACCCTATGAGATGAGACTCCCACGGAAGAAGCCAAGTACGAGGGAGGCAACTTTTAAACGAGAAAATAAGAAAAGAGAAAAGGAAGATCTGTGTTATTTCTACGATGAAGAAGAGGCCAAGTTTGTCAAGAAACAGACGGAGGCTCGGGTAAATATAAAGGCAAATTCCATTCAAATGCTTTAGCGTGGAAGAGTTGGACACTATGTTGCTAAGTGTCCTCATAAGAAAGCAAGGAATCGAGGGTTCATGAATCGAGAGAAAACTATATCAAATAGTGGCGGGGAAAGGAAAGAAATTCAATAGAAAATCTTACTATGTTCAACAAGATAACGGTGCATGCGAGGCTAGAGATGGAGCCCTCGAATGAATAAGGGACCTCGAATTCTTGTTGATGGCCATAAAAGAACTTGAAGGACTCCTACTAGAAGACGAAGAAGAAGAAGGTAAAATTGACCTTCGAGAGGTTAAGAGTGCCTGGAGGAGATGTGAGACTCAAAGTAAGAGTACAGAAAACAAAATGACATTCTCCTTAAGTATGTAGAGAAGATAAAAAATTCGGGAGTCCTCATGCGGAAGGTAGAGCTTGAAGAAGCCAAGAAGATAGAAGACATGTTGCTTGACAAATCGAGGATAAAACAGGAGCAGAGAAGTTGGAAGAATAAGTAGTATGTACGAGGAGAGAAATTAGAAATGCTTGAAAGTGTCTACAAATTCTTCTCAAACAACAAAGCTCTGGTAAGTTGAACGAAATTACGGATGCTCCAAGATCTCACTTATAAAAAGCGGGACTAGGCTATGAAGGAGAATCTAGTAAAGCAAAAAGGAAAACAAAAATATTATTTTTGTAAAAAGCAGAAAGGTGATAGACGGCTGAGGTAATTCCTACAAAATAAAAACATGTAATGAGGAGACGAGAGACACGGAAAGAAACCTATCTAATAACAAATAATGCAAAAAATACTAAGACAACGAGAAAAAGGATCATATACCCCGAGTATGTCAAATTTGGAAGCCATCGAGAGATTGGCTACTCTGCAACAGAAAAAATGCTACCTATTGTATACCCTGTTTGGGACACATTGTTGTATCTTGTCTTACGAGGAGGAGTAATTCAAACACGACCAAAAAGATGCAAACGGTGAAGATCTTGTCTCAAGCAAACAAATGGAGAAGACAACCTCATCGGGTATAAAATTTTTTTCTATGATTCTTATTTTTATTATGAAATTGCTTCTAAAATAAGTTAAGTGCAGAAAATATGGAAAAAGATTGATGCTCAACACCTCAACAAGGTTTATAAATCAAGGAAATTTTTCTCATACTCACAATTCTGCGAAAATTATGATCAAATGTTGTGTATGCAATAAAATTGGACATATGCCTTCCAAATGTCCTGCGAGAGGATGTGGTTCATCATATCACAAAAATTTCCAAACAAAAGGATGCTACCGGTGGAAAAAGAAGGTGAACAAATGTGACTTGCTCTAAACGCTTAAGACCTAAAAAGCCAATGGTATTTGGACGGTGGCTTCTCAAAACATATGATGGAGACGAAGAAAATTTATAAATTTTGATGAGAAGAAATACGGAAATGTTACTTTTGGAAATGATAAATCGGGGAAAAATCAAAGGAAAGACTCAATCATCTAGATAATGGCAGAGGAAAGGCTGAGGTACTATTTGTAGATGGGGTGAAAGAAAACTATTTGAGTGTAAGTCAAATGTGTGATAAAGGAGAGTTTGTGAAGTTCTTTTTAGAGCACAAGACTATGAAGTCGAGATCAAGCACCACAAGGTAAGACTGCGCTCGAGTGTTCGAACGAGTAATGTTTACATAGTGAAAGAGGAAGATGAAGCATGCCATGCGACGAACTTGAGGAGTCATGGTTATGGCATAGGAGATTGGGACATCTCGGCTTCGATCATATCATCGGAGCGAGCAAGAAGAACGTTATTGGGAACATGCAGAAATAGAAAGGCCTTCCAATACCATATGCGAATCCTATCAATTAGGAAACGGACCGCACATCCTTTAAGGCCAAAGATGAGTTATCGACAAGAATACCACTCCAACTTGTGCACATGGACCTGTGTGGACACAGGCAACTAAAACTCCAAGTGGAGAATCTTACTTCTATGCGATAATAGATGGTTCTCGAGAATGACATGGGTTTTCATTTCTCGGGAATAAATCGAAACGCGGAAAATTCAAGATATTCAAAGCATTAGCGAGAAAATCAAAACGGATGCCGACTAAAATGCATCGGATCGGACGGAGGAGGTGAATTCACAGTTATGACTTTGTAGACCTATGCAATGAACATGGAATAAAGCAACAATTTACTATTGCGGGGACACCTCAACGGAATGGAATGAGAGAGACAAAACGAATTTGTACAACAAATTTCTAGAACCATGATGCGAGGAAGTAATATTCCTCAAACCTTCTAGGCGAAGCGGTACACACGGTAAGATGCATATCCTAAACAAAGCTAATTTAAGGCCAAGCAGTGTCAAGACTCCCTATGAACTTTGGCATGTTAAACTAGCTTCAATCAAGCACTTTAGAATCTTTGGAAGAAAGTGTTACATAAATAATAATGATGAAAATCTAGGGAAATTTTATGCAAGAGCAGATGAAGGGATATTTCTAGGATATGCATCGAAATTAAAGGGCACAAGTGCTACAGCAGACTCTTGAAAAATTGCCAAAGGAAACGTGATGTAAGATTTGATGAATAACTTCTAAACAATACAAGAGGTACGGTACAACGTGATCCTTGAGACAACCATGAAAGAGGTGAAACCGAGATGATGATGAAAGCAAGCAAGACAACGAGAGAGATGTTGAAGCTGAGCTCGAGAAACCCCCTTAAGATACACTCAAAAGAACCATCCGAGAAAGATCAGATCATTAGAGACAAGAGAGTAGGGGTCCGGACAAGAAGACATTCAATTGAACGAACGAGAAGAGGCACTACACTAGCCATGTTATCACAAATAGAGCCAAAGAAAGTTTGAAGAAGCAGCAAGGACAAAGTATTGGGTGAATGATATGAATATGAAGAATTGGACCAAATTGAGAAGACCAATGCAGAGTGGATTTCATAGACCAGAAGGAAAAATGTCATAGGCTCAAAATGGTGTTCAAAAAATAAAATGAATGAGCAAGGACGAGTAATCGAGAATAAAAATCCGAGACTTATCTGCAAAGGATATTCACAAATTGAAGGACTTGATTACGATGAAACATTTGCCCTGGCAAGCGAGAATGGGCCCCATCGGAATGTTTACGGCCTTTGTATGCTACCAAGACTTCGAGGTATATCAAATGGATGTGAAATCTGCATTTTGAATGGAGATCTAAGAAGAAGAATTCTACATGGAACAACCGGAAGGTTTCTCATTAACGAATGAAAGAAGACTATGTATGCGAGATTAGAAGGCCTATATGAAGATGCTCAAGCTCCTGTTCTTGGTACTCAAACTAGATAATTACTTGCAAAAACAAGGCTTTAAGAGAGGAGGAGTAGACAACAATCTATACATAAAAGCCCTTGAAAATGAACTCCTGATTGTTGTAGTAGCCTGTTGATGACATTATGTTTGGAAGCAACATAGATGAGTTAGAAAAAAGGTTTACAACTGAGGAGAGATGAAATCGAGTTTGAGATGTCTGAAGTTGGGCTGAACTATCTAGGACTTCAAATTTAGCAAATGAACACGAGGTACATTCATCTCACGGGAAAAATACTTAAAAATAAATGTTGAAAAAAGTTCAAAAATGGAAGAGCGCAAAAGCGCCCAATAACTCCCGCAGTCACGGGATGCAAGCTATGTGTTGATGATGGATACGATGATGTAGATCGGAACTCTGAGATCCGTGGAAATCTCACCTACGACAACATCAAGACCGGACATCATCTTCATTGGGACTGGCCATTGGAGTAATATCCAAGCGACACCGAAGCCAAAATCATCTTCTAGCAATCAAAAGAATATTTAGATATCTACAAGGAATAGTATAGTTTGGGCTATGGTATCCAAAGGAAAAAGCTTCAGTTTGACATACACGGATGCGGATTAGACTGAGTTTGTGTGGATGATAGGAAAAGCACAAGTGGAGGTGAATTCTATCTAGGAGAAATTCTAGTGGCATGGCCTAAGCAAGAAACAAACATCTATTTCTCTATCTATAGCGAAATGAGAATACACTGTAATGGCCGACATCTTTGCCATACAAGTCATGGATGGAGGCAAACACTCCAAGACATGAAGGTAAAATTGATGAACCTATCTCTGTCAAATGTGACAATGCAAGTGCTGTAAGCATATCGAAAAAATCATGTAACCCCCATTTCCAAAAACTAAACATATCCCAAGTCAAGTATCATTTTCTCCAGAAAAAAGTAGCTCGGAGAAGGTAGTGAAGAAATTTTGGGTATGTGCCAACGAAGAACAAATAACAAATATATTTATGACCCTGCTACAGAGAACCATTTGAGTATTTCGAGAGATAGACTAGGATACTATATCTTCGTCTACTCTACGATATGAAGAGAAAACATCGTTTCAAAGGGGAGAACGAGAAACAAAAATATCATTCCGGGGGAGATCCCGGATAGCAAGGAAAGCTGAAACGGGTCTAGTCGGTGCAACATGGGCGAGAGTTAAGCACTGCCCCCGAGAAATGAGAAACCCTTGCCCGACGATGTGTCAAAGGGAGAAAAGTAACGACAACGGAAAAAGAAAAGGGTCCCAAAGGCAAACGGAAGGAAGTGTGTTGCCATCGATATGCCAAAAGGAAGTTTGTTTGGACTTTTGTCATTGGTGGAAAAAGGAAGAGCGAGCGAAGACGAAGGACTGGCAACGAGAAGGAAGGAAAGACGGCGGAGAAGAGCAGGAGGGGAGAGTACCCCGCAAGGGCATGAGAAGAACGAGGAGAGGAGAGTATATTTACGAGAGATAGGAGTGGCAAAAAAAGCGGCGCAAAGGAGACATGCGGACGGCGAGAGACGGGCGGAAGGCTGGCCAGGTGGTCGAGCGATGCGGCGGAGAAAGGGCGGGCCGGAGGGGCGGGGAGCGAGCGGGGAGGCGGGCGGGTTAACAAACCAACGGTAGAAATGATTGCGGGGAGATGCGGAATCGTGCGGGGAAGGAACCGAAGCTGCATTGTATAAGGGGAATAAACCTTATGGTAGCGTTGGTAGCGTTGTATTAACATAACATTGAAGCAAAGGTTAATATATATCAAAGTCTTTGAAGAAAATTATATAATGAAATCGAAAGGGTTTATATATATTATGACGAACGAACTTATGTATATGAAAATGATGAAGGCGCGAAATTCTTTTGAAGCGGAACCATGAATTGAAGCAGAACCCCAAGTGTGAACAGTAAAACCAGAGGTAAGCAAACCAGCAGTATCGCGTGGTGTCAAAAGTGGTAAGTGGAATTCTCAAAATGAACGTGATATGTGTCATTGAAGGACCCGTGAACCACCATATGATATATGTGCTGCATATATATATATATATATATATATTTGTAGCATTAATACTAAGGTTCGAATAAAGAACATGGCTAAGTCTATGCTAGGAGCGAAAAAATTAAACGAACTACGGAGCCCTAGAGGTTATATATATATATATACACACACACACACAGATATATATATATATATATATATATATATATATATTAGTGTTGGGTTTAAGTACGAGCCAAAAGGCACCAATACTATGTGGATGGATAATATTATACATATAGTGTGGGACCCCCCTACATAAATTCAGTCACCTTTAATGGAGTATATAAAGGTCTGACTTATATATATATCTATATGTAACTTTATGAATAGAGACCAAGAGTATAATAAAAAACATTTATATTATATTATTGAGCGTGAGATGAAAGAACCAAAGGTTCTATCACTTGGTTTTAAAACAAACAAAGTACCACATGGTGGGACCTCACCTAATCACATCGGAGAAACTTGGAAGTGGAACATGTTAACAAAAAGTTGCAATTGCGATTGAGTTCCGGACCCGATATGGTTTAAATGACGATGCATATATGTTTGAGAATTAATACGGTATCTAAATGTATGATGATACATCGCATTGGAGCGATTCATCGCATTGAAGTTTCAAAGTGAACAGTGATTGATCGCATCGGAGAAGGAGCAGAGCATCGGAACATATAAATGGAAGTTGTGATTGCGATTAATCATAATCAGAAATATTTGAAAGGTGATACATCGCATCGGAACAACCCATCACATCGGCGCTGAGAAATGTACAGTAATTGATCGCATCGAAGGTGAAAGAGTGTCGACAAGGCGAAAGTTCGATGGCGACTTAGGTTGGATGAGAGCTGTTAGATTCAACGAGGGATGAATGGCGGAGATAATTATCTTGTATATGGTGGGCCCTTGCTAATGTCGGCGAGAAATCAAAAGACCGGTCCTTAGGAGCATTTTGAATGTTTAAATTTAGTTAACGAAATAAATGGCCAGGAGTATAGTTGGCATGTGGGGTCCATTCAAAAGATAAGACTAATAACGGGTTTGCTCCAAGTTAATTAATCCAAAGCTAAAGAGAAAGAAGCACCAGCCCTGTATATATATGCAAAACGATATATACATATTTCCAATATGGGCGGTAAAAGCATTGCATCGGAGAATAGAAAGTTCGGCGAGTGGGCTGTAAGGGCATTTTATGTATTAATTTTTTTATTATTTGTATAACACGAAGAGAGTTAGATTGCATAGTTACGTGTATGCGGCGGTTACACATAAGCGAGAGAAGCAAAGAGAGCTAGCAGTGAAAAAAGGCAGTCTGATCGAAAAAATGATGCGGCAATGATCAAAAAAATTTGAATGAGTAGGTGGAGTTATCATTGTAATTAAATGTAATGTTTTTAATTGGTTTATCTTGTTTGATGCATTGGCAAGTCTCAGGAAAAAGAACAAATATCCTTGTAATGTTAAAATTAGTACCTACGGTCTATATTTTTTCTTAGGTAGTGGAAAAAGAAATGAGAAGAAAGCTGAGAAGACTAAGGGGTATGGCTATTCATTTCGAATTCACACACGAATACGACCGATCATAAGAAAATCTCTATAAATAATATCATCTTGATATGCATAGTAAGGTTAAGAGAGTAAGGATAGAGAATACGGATATGGAAAATTGAGGGCGGAAGATAAGGGGAAGAGAGGAGCGAGGAAAGAGATGCTTTCTGAGAATAGAGATGATATCTAAGGTAAATCGGCCAAATTTTCTTTTGATAAAGTGAGGAATTTGGAGCTTCCCTGCTCAGGTTGAAGCTTGATGTTATCGATTATGGTGACTAAGGTTGGAGCCTCTGTGGGTTGGTACACAACGAGAAAAACGGTGGTGAGAGGGAGTTGGAGCTTGCCTTTGCATCTAAGCAATAATAAGATGTGGTTTTTCTCCCTTTATGGGTTTCCACTTATATCTGTTGTCTCTATGTGTGTTGCCTATGTGTTGATATGATCTACCAAATCTACTTAATGTTTGTTGCTCTCATAATAAGTTTGATGTCACATTAATTTAATACTTACTACAACATATTAAGACTGTTCACGTATTAAAGTTGGTTATAAGAATGAATGTAAATAAGTTGATGAAAAATTTAAGAAGCACGTATGTATTAAAACCCCGATTCACCCCCCTTCTTAGTTTAACTAAGGATTCAACACTTTCTACAACAACTCCTGAATCTACCTATTGATTTCATCATTCCCCATAATAGAGCATCGATATATCGGTCCATTGGGCAACATGCACCTAGGGTCAAATTGATGGGGTGCTTGACCTGACAGTGCAGAGGCCCCCTTGTGGGTGAGGTGAAGAAGTCCCCGTACTCCTCAACGACCTTGTTCATTATTGTTGTCATGGAGAGGAGCCCTGTCTAGAGGTTGTGACCCTTTGTCTTCTTCTTTCCCTGTGGGCAGATCATTAGGAAAACAAATTTCTCAGTTTTTGAAATGAGCTTACTGCATTGTTTTGTAGTAACCAAATAGATAGCGACATGTGCTAGTACCTTTGGTATCGTGTACAACTTATTTCTCAAAGTAACAATAACAGCATGAGGTCGAGACTCATATACATCATGTCACTTCCACAAGTATGGTTGGCTAATAATACATCACAAACATCAAGAGGAGAAATGTCACATAATACCTCTTTACGCCCCGAAAGACTTGATCTTTTGTAGAGAAGGTGACACGATTGGGCGATGTGAATTCATCTTGGTGAAGCCAGCCAGGTAGTGTACGGATTTGGGTGTCTTGTGGTCGGTAAGCCCAACCACTTCACGACCTGCGATGGAAATGAGGGTTCTTTGGCTCCACTATCCACAATGAGCGCAGCGTGGAATGCTTTACCCACATGCAGAGGGTGGACGAGATGATCCTCCTGCATATCTTCCGGGTCCTCATACGGATCTTCGTGTAGTATCGATGGTGGCATTGGGCTATGCATCGACTCATCCATACCCTTCACCATTCCCCTTGTGATTCGATTCGGAGTCGGAACATGCATCGATTCGAGAAGCCTTGATCTCGATCATGGTGGCCTACTTGACCCCAGCTGTTCCTTGTGTTGTGAGTGGAGCTCTTATGGAACTCACACCAATTTATCGTGTCCTTCTTCGGCTTCTTGGTGTTTTTATTTTCTTATGGTTTTGGTAGGTTGTCTTTGGCCACCATGCCTTGGCTTTGTCCTTTGTTATCGATGATTTGAGAGAACCTTTCCCTTACTTTGCAGTTACAGATCCAAAGTCTCGCTTCTTATGTTTGAATTTGCATCAATCTTAGTAGCATACTGGTATGTCGTACCAAGAGAGGAGATGTTGAGGAACTCCGTTTCCTCTTAAATGTATTTGTGAAATCAATTGTTGTAATTCAGCAACAAATTTTTCTCTGAATCTTTAATACCCAACTTAGTGTGCAGGGTATGGAACAAATTCATCATCTCATGCACATCTTGATCCCTTTGCTACCACAACATAGTCCATTGTATGTACTTGTCCTCATAGCTCCCCACGGGATAATATTGTTCCTTGATGGCGTCTCGGAAATAATTCCAAGTGGGTACGGCTGAGAACAGAGAGGGTTCCCCCTCATCCTTTTTCTCCATGATGGGTTTCCACGGAGTCCTTAACATGGGGGATGGCTTTGAGGAGTGCAAAAATAATCTTATCCTGGTTGGAAAAGTCTTGAACCGAGATATATCCTTCTAATAGATTCAACCATCTATCTATGACATTTTCATATATTTGGCCTTCAAATATGGAATGTTAAATTTTACTTTTACCTTAAAAGAAGTGGTGCCTACAGAGTGACTATTGGATGTAGATGCGCCATTGGTGTGTAGTCATTGAAGGATCTAGGCAAAGTTATCTATCATCGCATTCCTTTGTTTCTCAAGGGCCTCCTTGAACAATATTTTGATAGGATCTCTTGCTCCCTCATATTTCTTTTCTTCCCCCATGGGCGGTCGTCGCGGTTTACGAAGTTGATCTTACAAAGGTTCAACCAGATCGATCCCTAACTCCTTATACCCCAACCTCGTTGGGGACATGCAAGAGAGGATCGAGAGACGGAAGTTTGCTGCGATACCCGCGGTCCAGTTTATGCAGGAACATAATGAAATACAAAAATATACATAAAAGCAAATATGTAGCATAAATAAAACTTTATTTTATTAATAACAAATAATTGAAATATGCTTACAGACATAATGGAAATAAACTATCTAGGGCACTGGTAGCTTATCTATGAGAAGATATGTGTGACCAAAAGGCCTACGGGTGTGTTACAATGAGGCTCGAGGACCTATTTGTTATTGAGAAATAATGGAAAACCCTAAACATCCAAAAACTTAACCCTAGAGAATAGACGTCAAAGCGCGGGCCCCCGTTTGGGTAAATTGGTACATCAATATTCCCGGGGACGTTACTTTATTTACCGATTTTCGTTTGACACGCACAATACCTCGTTAGAAATATCTATCTGAGGACTACAACTTTTGATGTGAGCAACATTGGAGGAACCTCCATGCTGCTCCTAGTTGTTCCAAAAAATGTTGTTTAGGGCCTCAAAACAACTCCAGAAGTTAAGGACCCAAAAAAATGCTAAAAATAGTAAGCGTATTTACAATTAGAGAAGGCGAGAAAAGGCGAGAAAAACGATGGCAGGGCTCCAAGTGGAATAGGCAGGTGGCCACCAATATCCACCTGGATTAATAAAATGTCTTAGACCATTATTTGAATTCATTTAAAGGTTTTGGTACACCATCAAAATCTACAACATCCACAGATGAATGACTAGACATTGATGAAGATTACCCATATTCTTCTCTTTCATCAACTAGTGCTCCATTTGAGTCAACATGTATGCTCACCATTTCATATTTCCAAAGTCTTCTAGATTTACAACTAGTGCTCCATTTGAGTCAACTTGTATGCCCACCATTTTAGATGTCCAAAGTCTTCTAGATCTACAGTTGGCTTCAACATGAAATATAAACTTAACATATCCAAATATAAACCTAACATCTCCAAATATATTAATTTAATTTTATGGCATAGTCTAATTAATGGGAGCCATTTTGTTTAAAATTTAATACATATCTTTTAAAATCATATGTTTAAATTGGTTAATTTGCAAACATAGAGTTGCTCAAGTGTTTAAAGTTTTTCCAGGATGCTAAATCCATTTATAACAACAAGAAATTACAATCTTACTAGAAATTGTATTTCCAGATTGCCAAAATTTATAAGATTCAAAACACTTCGAGCATCAGTAGGCCTTGGGCAGGGGACTAATAATTTTGTTGAACTCAAGTCATTACACCACTTACTATGCGCTCCTTGAAACGAGATGAGACGGGTTGAGATCTTCAGTGACTCAAAGAATGTGGTGGGTGGTTCCAACGGGACTCAACAAATGCAAAATTACATATTACTTCCTTTGCTTAATGAGATTTGATTGTCAAAAGTTTTTTCATGATATTACGGTTTGCCACATTTTACGGAAAGAAACCGAGGAGAGACGGATACCTTATCTAAGCGAGGTGTACGACGAACTCACAGGGACACCAATTCGATGCTTCGAGATGGATAAAGAGTGATCACTCCTTTGGATCGGCCCAGTTTTTTGGATCGATCTTTGTTCTCTTGACTGTTTTATTTTCTTTTACGCAATTTCTTTGTTTATAAAAACTTTATGTTTTTGTCTTGTAAATCCTGCCATTTTATTTATAAAAACTATGGACCCGAATGTTCTACAAAACTTCTCGGCGGTACATTTTCCTCGTCAGGGAGGGCACGAGTTAACGATTGAAGTCACAAAACTTCCTTTTTTGTTTCCTTTTGAGATGATGCAGGATCGGAATAGTGTCCACTACCGATCTCGATTTGACCTTTATCATATTGAAATATCTATTTTAAATTCGAGTTTTTGAAGACTTGGCTTTTTCTCTTTCATTATCTACGTTTCGGTATCATGCGGAGATAAGAAAGACCGGAAGCGCACTTTTTGTTGACAGATCTCTTTTTTCTGCTCTAGCAGCCTTAGAAGTACCCATGGGTACTCAAGGTAGTCGTGATTGCCTTTGTTTCCTTCATCGAAGGAGTTCAGGTTGGTTTATTGTAATGCTTTTGCATATGCTATGTGATTCTCTAATATATAGAAAATCCGATTTTTTTTCTGTGGAAAAAAAAGATTCAAAACACTTACTTCATCACAAGTCTCACATTGTTAAACAACAAAAATAAAAATAAAAGACTAACTTCATTATAACTTTATTTTAAATTATCATTATTATTAATTATAAATAATAAAAAGAATTAATATATGAATTAAACATATATACTTTAAAAAAAACATATAACAAGATTCTTAACCATAGAGATTCACACTGCTTACAAGTTCTCAACTTCTAAATAGGCATTGTTACAGTACTATATATCAATATCATGGCTTCCTAATAACACATGGCCCAAAAAATATAACTCATGTTTATGGCACATGTTCATATGACATTTTCTTAATTAATTAATTTAAATAAAAAAAAACAACAAATAGACATAACTATATTTGAGATAAATCTCAATAAATCTCAATTTTTAATATAAGAATATGCTAAAATATTTCATGAAAGTTAAATCTCTACAATTCACATAATAACTATTGCTAATTAAATTAAAATAATGGAAAATTTACTCTAAAATAGACACGTCCAGGCCCATAGGTATAATAAAAGACCTCATTAATCTAGGGGATTGAGATTCTAAAAATATTCCAAAACACAATAAACAAGAGCTCCATTAATTGTTTATTCTTACTTGTATATATTGAATTCCAAAATATTCTCAAAATCTACAATTCTACATTGAAAATCTTCAAAATTAAAAATTAAAATATGATCCTTCAAAACATAAAAACATTAATTCCTAATTCTTATATATTAATAAATATATTAAATAAAATTTAGATGCTTTTATATTTTACAAAGTAGTTGTTTGCACAAGTCACAAATTCCCTAGATTTTTTGGGATAATCTGGTAAAATAAAAATAAAAAATCAGAATGCTGGAGCGTCTGAATGTATTTTTGATGGAATGTTTAAATTTTTTTTTTTTTGTAGTAGTAGTAGTAGAAATAGATTCAACTTCATCAATAACCCTTGGGGCACTTGAAATCCTGAAATTTCACAGATTTCAGATTTTATCATGATCTTAGAGAAACTTTCATTATTTTGAAATAATTTGTAAATTCTTTAAACTACATGTTTTAGAAACGTTACATTTAGATATGTTAAGCTCGAATATTGAAAAGTTGTTTGTTGGTTTTATCCTATGCATTTGATTGTAATGTGATGATATTGGTGATATTTTTTTATTATTTTTAAACAAATTGCACTGATACAATATATCCAGTAATTTTTTTCCTCTGAAATCAAAAAAAAATTTAAAAATTAAAACATTAACTGAAATCTTTGTCTAATATGTAATACAGATTTAGCATTACCTGGGTACCAAATCACCCATGGAAGCAGTGGTGTTAGATGCAAGAGTGTGAGACTATGGCACTGGAGAAGTTGCTGTTAGAAGTCCCAAGAGAGCTTTGTCGGATCTTGTACCTCAAGGAATCAGTTGAAAGCACCAAACTGACCGTATCCATCAGCGGACGAAGTTGGGATTCTACCTGTGTACACAAAAGACCAATCTATGCAATTCAGTTCTTGTTTCTCATCCCACATTTCAAAAACCCACGAGCTAATCCCGCTATGATGTTGTAACGCTTCTGCCCATCAAGCCGGCTACGTTTGTTTGTGCATGACAATAATTATAAGTTCTCTTGAAACATTAATGGAAGTCAGTCACCAAATAGGATTTTATCTTATTGGGGAGTTACTCATAAACTAGCAACCTTTCTAATACCTCTGCACACCAGTCGAGTAAGTTCACAGAACTTTTATGTTGAATTTTGAATACAAGTTTAACTTCATTTAGAAATTCCTTCCTACCATGGATGTGAAGGACATCTTTTTCACAACTATTTATTTTCCTTCCTCAGTAGTACCCTGGATGATTTAAGCCAAAAAAAAATATTATAATGAAACTTTTGTAAAGTAGTCAAGTTTAATTTTTTAGTTAAACCCAAACTAATATGAAATCGAAGTAAAATTGAATATAAGTTTGATTAACACTGAATATAAAAATATATAACAATTATAATTTTATTTTAATTGTATAGAGATGTGGTGATCTCTCTGTGTCTCTCTATATATAAAATAATAAAGATTTGGTGGCCTATCAATATTTGTCCTCATTAAATGGAAGAGAGTAGAACTAATGATTAGCAATAATATGAAAGAATTTCACATGGCTCTACACCACTTGACCTAACTCTTGGAACTTAATCTTAGTTTTATAATCTATATGTGCACTTAATTATATATTTTCTATTTTGAAATAGAGTTTCTAACATTTAAATTTAATTATCAATAAATATTAAATAAATTGTAAAGCTTTAACCTCCACAAATTATTTTAAAATATTGTTTATAGTAGTCACAAATGATTTGCCATCTTTGTGAGAATATGAACATTGAAAATGAAAATCACTTCCACATCAGATCTCACTTTCATAATCTTTGTTGCAATACCGACCTTCCTAGCCTTTTAACATGTCAAAATTATAGTGAGCTTGGGACACTTCTCTCCAAGCTCTATGAGCACAGGAACACAATTTTAAAACAAACTAAATAATTCGTTTCTTTAAGTCCTATAAACCAAAGTTTGGTCTCAATGAACTTTAACCATCCCATCATCATCATATATATATATATATATATGTCTTTTAATTATTAGTAATATGAAATTTATTATGAGTTAAGTATTTTTATGTTTATCTATAATTATTTTATTTATATGATTGTACTAATTTATTTAAAAATAATTATATTTTTAAATTTATATCACTATATTTAAAAAATATATATTTTTAATATGAATTCATATTAACTAAAAAAATAGATTTTGGATAGTTTTTTCCCAAAATTTATTAAATAAATTTATAATTTTAAAATTATATATAAAGAATAAATTAATAAATTTATAATTTTAAAGTTATTATATATTTACATTTCTGTTATATATATATAACAAAAGAGTTAAATTTTAGATTTTAAGATTTCTAATTTCAAAACCCTTTTATATCCCAATTTTACTATAAAGCCAAATTTTAAAAATCCAAATTCCAATAATATACAACTCTAAAAAAAATTTAAATATTTTAGAAAAATATTCAATATAACGATCTCAATGTTTGCAGGTCTAATAATGTTTATTTTTCCTAGAATTGGATAAAACATAGAAAATGGTATGCAGCTGTTAAGATTGTAACGGTAGCTTTTTGGTATTTTTTTCTCCCATGTTTCACAATAAATTTGTTGAAAAAAAGGGTAATTTTAAACTATTAAATGTAAATGTGATTTTAAGTTATTAAATCTATACACCTCCGATTTTTCAGAGCCATGAATCTATGTCACATTTAAAAATTCATCTTCAACGTTACAATATCGTTAAATTAATGCCATAAATTTCTCCACAAAAAACAAACCAAAACAATCAACTCCAATCCAACGACATGTGGGGTTTTAATAACCAGAAATACTTTTGTAACCTTTTTATTTTCTGTATGTGGTGGACTTTAGTTTTTTCTCACTTATGATTCAGCAAGAGCCGAGCCTACTCCTTGAACCAAAATCAAAGCAAGCCACATACTCAATGAAATTTGAACTGCGGTCTCTTGAGTTTCACTCAAAATAATTTTCCGTCAAACCACACATCACTATTAGTTGCTTCCCACTTACGAATGCACATACCATGAATCCCAAAGCCAAGCCACCCACAGCACCTAAAATTAAAATTATGTATGCCCTTTGTGCTTTATTGGCTAGCCCCTTAAATAAGAACAATACAGCGAAAGAGCCCTTATCCACATACATGCTTGGCAATCACATATCAACTCAATTTTTAATTCAAAGTCACTTTTAAAAATGATAGATTCTGAATTACACCTAATGGTCTATAAAAACGGCTTTCCAAAATCAATTATTTGAGTTTATTTTGATAATAGATTTAGTTTAATGATTTTGTTTACTCGAAAAAGTTAAAATGGTTTGAAATAGTTAAAATATTTTGGTAATTCTATTTGAAATTTAAATTAAAAGAATTTATATGAAAGAAGGTGTTAAATTTGAGAGTTCTTTAATTATAAATAATTTATACAAGTTTATTTTTATGATTTAATTGTGATTAAATTATTAAGTTAATTGTAATTTATTATAGTTAATTTCAAATTTTTATTTAACTTATTCTTACTTTTTTTTTTCCTTCTATATCTCTTCATTTTAACTCTATCCATATTTGTTTATCTTTTCATTTTAACTCTATACATATTCATCAACCCTTTAATTTAACTCCATTGGTTTGATAATTTTATTTAAGTTTATTACAAATATTTTTAATAATAAAATAAAATTACAAAATCAACATTAATTTTTTACATCAATTCTCTTATCTAATAAATTTTTAATAAACAATAAATTTATTAAACTACCACTAAAAAAATTTAATAATTTTAGATGATTTACAGAATGGACATTTCCACATTCATAAACATAATGTTGAGAGCTTATGGAGACTAGTGAACACTTCATCCAAATTTTAGATGACGTTGTTCAAATTACAAATTCAATGAATTTATGGTAAGTGTTAGGTCCCTATATCACTAGTATAGTCCCTTATTAGTGTTAGTGTAAACCTCTTATTGTTATTATTGTACCCTTGTAACCCCCATTTTGTTATTATTGTGCCCTTAAATTATTATTTTTAGGTCGACTATGATTACATTGTGGCCCACTAAGTTACACTGGCCCCCACTGGACTCCTATATAGAAAGGAGGTTTGTAAATTGTATCATCCAAGAAATTGTTCATTCATGTAATGTATTGGAGGTTGCCCCCTCGAAGTGGCTTATTTCTAAGGCGTTGATATCTCTTTTCTTCTCTTTTTGGAGCTGGTTTCCCAACATTTGGTATCGAAGCTTTGGATTCTATGGTTTCGCTGCTCCAAACATGTCATTGTGGCATTTTCGCTATAACTTTTTTTTACGAGGTTTCAGAAGCTGAAATTTTTAGGGTGCGAAGCTGAAATCCTAAGGAAGATTGTCTAAAAATTTCAGAGTTTGGTTCGCAATATTGTCGGAGATATGATCTGTGGAAGTTAGGTATTTTTTTAGGCTTCTAAATACGCCATCGTGGCATTTGCGCTATAACGTTTTTTCTACTGAGGTTCAGAATCTGAAATTTTTATGGTGCGAAGCTGAAATCCTAAGGAAACTCTTCAAAAAATTTCAGAGCTTGGTTCGCAATATTTTGGGAGATATGATCTGTGGAAGGTAGTGCTTTTTCAGGCTCCCAAATTTCATCTCAAAAAGGTGATCGTGGGAAAATTTCAATAACTCTCTCTCTGAGCATTGGATTGGAGTGCCGTAAAAAGTGGTCACAATTACATGGACTGCAGTTTCTTGGCTATCAATTTCAGAGGCGAAGGACGAAACAGTGACACGTGGCAAGTCGTACAAGTTCGCTATACTGAACTAGTCCATAATTAGGTCATTGTGGGAGATTGGACTTAACTTTGTCTTGGAGAATCCAAATCAAGTCAGACCTGTGGCATTCAAAAGAGAATTCAGAGGGCTACTTCAGTGCTTAATTTCAAATATTGAAGAGTCGCAATCACAGATATAATACAATTTCAATATCGAGCTCCTCAAAAGCAAGTAAAAGGTGTGTATTTTTTTCCGAATTGCATAAGTCTTGTTTGAAGAATCAAGTTGAATTGATTGCAAGGGCATATTGTAGAATAGATATCATTATTGGATTATAAAATGGCCCATAAAAAGAATTCAACACCCATTAAGCCTTTGGAAAGCTCTACTATGACTCATGAAGACGAAGAATGGCAACATGACATATCAAAATTACAAGAGCAAGTGCAACAAATTTCGCTCTCGCAAAGAGCAACAAAAAATGACATGGAAGTTTTGAATAAAGGTGTGGAAACTTAGATGGATGGTTTGAAGAAAGGCATGGAATCTAAGATTGATGTCATGGAGGCTGGAATGGAATCTAAGATGGATGACATGGAAGCTAAGATTAATGAGAAAATGGAAAACATGAAGAATGTTCTAAAAGCAGACATGGAAGGTTTGACAAAGTTGATACAAGAAATGTTTCCTAATGGTGAAAAGATAGTAGAAGAACCTCATGATGAGAATAAAATAAATGTTAATCGTGATTTCATAAACTCTAATGTTGGCGAGAAGAACCACCATATTCCAAAAATGGATATGAGGAAGTTTGATGGAAAGGATCCTGTAACATGGATACTACAGATGGAGCAATATTTTGATCTCCATAATGTGCAAAACACACAAAAGGTACGGATTGCAACTTTACATTTAGAACAAAATACATTTGTATGGTATCGATGGCTTTGCTCCCGTAAAAAAATTGTCACTTGGTCAATTTTTACGTAGGAAATGATAGCACATTATGAGGATACAAAGAGCAACACCTTCTTTAGCCAATTGATAAATCTCAAACAAAAGGGTTTAGTGGGGCAGCACATTGAGGACTTCCAAAAATTGAATATAAGGGTAACTGATATTCCAAAGGAACACAAGATTGATCTCTTCATAGGCACTTTAAAGGATAACATCCAACATGAAGTTCGCATTTTGGAACCTGATTCATTGGAGAAGGCATTCAGGTTGGCAAGAAAAGTTGAATGTAAAATTATGGCGACAAGGAAGCCTAACACTCAATTCTATAAAGAAGGAAGTGTTGCTACGCCTAGATTTCCACAACCTACAAGGTTGACACCACAACAATTGGAAGAAAAGAGAGCAAAAGGGCTTTGCTACAGTTGTGATAGCAAATACACTAAAGGTCATAAGTGTGCTGAGAAGAAATTATTTTACATAGATTGTGAAGAGGAAGAAGAAAATGAACAAGAAGAGGATATACACCAGGAACCAGCCCTAGAAGAGGAATAAATGAATCCCACCATATTGTGTAATGCACTGGCAAGAATTACCACTCCTCAAACTCTCAAGATAGAAGGACATATCAAGAAGAAAAAGGTAATAGTGTTGATTGATTCAGGTAGCACCCATAATTTTATTCATTGTAAGGTAGCCAAGGAATTAAATTGTTTCCTATACCCGGCACCAGAATGTCAAGTGATGGTTGCAAATGGAGGAACTATAAATTGCTCTGGAAAATGCCATAATATCAAGCTAACCATGGGGAATATGTATTGACTAGTCCAATGCTTTCCATTCCTATGGGAGGTGCTGATGTTGTACTAGGAGTACAATGGTTACAATCTTTGGGGACCGTAGCTTTTAATTTTCAAGAAATTTTCTTGAAATTTTTTTCAGAAGGAAAGGAAGTCGAATTACGGGGTATTGAAGGGAAGCCAGGAAGGATAATAAGCTCTAATGTCATGACAAAGATTCTAAAGAAAGAACAACGAGGCGTAATTGCACAATTATGCTCACTAGAAGTTCCGACATCAAAATCATCTATTTCTGCAGATCTCCAACAAGTCTTCGACAATCATTCCAAGGTGTTTGAAACTCCCAAAGGACTCCCACCTATTCGTGATCATGATCATGCTATTCATTTGATTCTAGGAAGTGTTCCTCCAAACATCAGGCCTTATAGATATCCTTACGCCCAAAAGAGCGAAATTGAACGTATGATTGCAGAAATGTTAGAGGCAGGTATAATTCAACCTAGTCAAAGTTCTTTCTCTGCTCCTGTAGTATTGGTACACAAGAAGGATGGATCATGGTGAATGTGTCCGGATTATATGGAGCTCAATAAGCTCACCATTAAAGATAAATTTCCCATTCCTGTGATTGATGAATTATTGGATGAATTACATGGAGCAATTTATTTTACCAAGTTGGATCTTCATTCAGGATATCATCAAATTAGAATGAAGACTAAAGATATTCCAAAAACATCATTTCGAACTCATGAGGGTCATTATGAATTTTTGGTCATGCCTTTTGGCCTTACCAATGCACCTTCTACATTTCAAGGGTCGATGAATTCCATTTTCAAACCCTTCCTTAGAAAATTTGTGCTAGTATTTTTTGATGATATACTAATATACAACAGGTCTTGGAAGGATCATGTTGAACATGTTGACAGGGTGCTCAAACTATTGCAGGAGAAACAATTATATGCAAACACATCCAAATGTTTCATTGGAGTACAAGAGGTGGAATATCTGGGTCATATTGTATCTCACGAGGGTGTTAAAGTAGACCCTAACAAAATTAAAGCTATTAAGGAATGGAAAGTCCCCACAACCATAAAGTAGTTGCGAGGATTTCTCGGGTTAACAGGGTATTATCGCAAGTTTGTTAAGAATTATGGGAGAATAGCAGCACCTCTAACAACATTATTGAAGAAAGATGCATTTTCATGGACTCCTGAAGCAATTAAGGCCTTTGAGCATCTTAAAGAGGCAATGTGCCTAGCACCGGTCTTAGCTACGCCAGACTTCACAAAAACCTTTATTGTGGAATGTGATGCCTCAGGAAATGGAATTGGTGCAGTTTTAATGCAGGAAGGAAGACCCATTTCTTTTGAAAGTCGTCCAATCAAAGGAAAGTATTTACAAAAACCTATTTATCAGAAGGAAATGTTAGCAATACCGCATGCACTAAAGAAATGGCGAACTTACCTAATGGGAAGACACTTCAAGGTAAAAACTGATCATGATAGTCTTAAACACTTTTTGGAACAAAGACTATCTTCAGAAGAGCAGCAAAAATGGGTCACAAAGATGTTGGGTTATGACTTTGAAATAATCTACAAAAAAGAAAAGCTTAATGTTGTTGCAGATGCACTCTCAAGAAAGAATGAAGAGGTGGAAGCATTGCTTTGTGCCATTTCTATTATCCAACCAGATTGGATAACCGAAGTAAGAGATGAATGGAAGAAGGAAAAATATGTATGGACACTCATTCAAAAGTTGCAGCAAGATCCTAGTACATCTGATACATTTAGTTGGAAAAATGATTCCTTATGGTACAAAGATCGCTTATATCTTTGTAAGAATTCACAACTAAAACAAAATATTCTTCTGGAATTGCACACTTCTCCTTTAGGAGGACACTCAGGATTTTTAAAAACTTACCACAGGGTGAAGAAAGAATTCTTTTGGGATGGCCTTAAATCTGATATTCGAAAGTTTGTGGCGGAATGTTTGGTTTGCCAGCAGAATAAAGTGGAAACAATTAAGACCCTGGGACTTCTACAACCTTTATCCATTCCAAGTCAACGTTGGGAGGAGATTTCAATGGATTTTATCACAGGTTTACCTAAGTCCGAAGGAAAGAATTTCATCATGGTGGTAGTTGATAGACTTACCAAGTATGCACACTTTTGTGCATTATCTCATCCATTTAAAGCAAGTACAGTTGCTACTACATTTATGGACAGAATTCAAAAGCTACATGGAAGCCCAAGGGTTATTGTGAGCAACAGAGATCCCATTTTTACTGGAAATTTTTGGACGGAGTTATTTTCTTGTTTGGGTACTCAATTAGCTCATAGCTCATCTTATCATCCTCAATCTGATGGTCAAACTGAGATCATAAATAAATGTTTGGAAGGATATCTTCATTGTTTTGTATCCGATAAACAAACACAATGGGTCAAGTGGTTACCTCTTGCTGAATGGTGGTATAACACTTCCTTCCATACTGCAACAAAAATGACCCCATTTATGGCACTTTATGGATATCATCCACCATCCATCACATCATATTTAAGGGAAAATTCGAAGGTTCAAGCAGTGGAAGATCACATCGAGCATCGGCAAGAAGTTCTCCAACTCTTAAAGGATAACCTGAATTTGGCACAAAATCGAATGAAACAACAGGCAGATCAACATCGTAGCGAGAGAAGTTTTGATGTAGGAGATTGGGTATTTTTACGGCTACAACCATACAAACAAATGTCCCTCAAGCAAGTAAAGAAGGATAATAAATTATCGCCAAAGTACGATGGTCCTTACAAGGTGTTGCAAAATATTGGTACTATGGCATACAAATTGGAGCTTCCTGCTTCTTCGCGAGTACATCCAGTTTTCCATGTTTCATGCTTAAAGAAGGTTATAGGTCAAAATCTTCCAGTTCAAACAATATTGCCAGAACTTGATGAGGAAGGAAAAATCATATTGGAACCTGAAGCGGTCATGGAAACAAGAACTCGACAGCTACGGAATCGATCAATTTCAGAGTATCTCATCAAGTGGAAGAACTTACCCACTGAAGATTCTACATGGGAGGATGAGAATTTTATACAGAAGCACCCGGAGCTACTCAAGCGTTGAGGACAACACTTTTTTTGAAGGAGAGGGGCATGTTAGGTCCCTATATCACTAGTATAGTCTCTTATTATTGTTAGTGTAAACCCCTTATTGTTATTATTGTACCCTTGTAACCCCCATTTTGTTATTATTGTGCCCTTAAATTATTATTGTTAGGTCGGCTAGGATTACATTGTGGCCCACTAGGATTACATTATGGTCCCATGGACTCCTATATATAGAAAGGAGGTTTTGTAAATTGTATCATCCAAGAATTGTTCATTCATGTAATGTATTGGAGGTTTCCCCCTCGAAGTGGCTTATTTCTAAGGCATTGATATCTCTTTTCTTCTCTTTTTGGAGCTGGTTTCCCAACAGTAAGCAATTGTCTTATTAAACTACTAGTCAAACAAACCCTAGCTTTATCAAATTACTAGTCAAATTTTACCCAAGTTTATTCCTACAATATGGAGGAGGGACACACTAATCTTATTCCCCTTCCAACAATCTAATAATTATTAATCCATTTGACTTATATAATCACCATAATCACCCATTCTCTAATGAATGCAGGCGATGTGAGGCCATCCATAAAATACTTCTTATGTGCTTGTACAATCTTCTTTTTAAGTTCATCATACGAAATAATGTATGTGTCCATAATCAGATCATCATCAAGAGGAGAAAATTCCTCTTCCTCGACTAGAGCTAACTCTATTATTGGAGGTGGTGGACACCGACTGGTGACCTGTTGTGTAATTGGAATCGAGTCAAAATCTTGATTCTAAGGCTTCGGCTCCTCCTCCATGTTTACAATCTCTATCAATTCTCCAACCTGTTGAGCAAGCTCTATGTCCTGTAGATGTCTGCCCTCATCCTCTGTTGGTGGCTAGTTATTTTCTTTCACTTTATATTATTTTTGCACTAATTCTTCTACTATTACGCTTCACCTCTCTTCTTATTCCTACTTCTCCTTCTCTTATAATTCTTTCTTATGCTTTTATTCCTCTAATCTCCTTTGTTCTTCCCTCTTCCTCAATTCTTCTCTCTAAATCCTCTATTTCCTCTTTGCCTTTGTTGCTAAAGCCGCTTTCATAATAGTTGGATCTAATTTCATCTTACGGCTTCGTTCTCCCCCTGAACTGTAAGAAGAATTTCTCTTTCCCTTATCCTGCGTGGGGTTCTCCCTTTTGCTGGAATTTATTTCATAGTAGCTTCCTTCTACGGAGTCACATGTGAAGTTCCTACAAAACTGACCAAATTGCAGGATTTGGAGGCATTGTAATAATTATTCTATGGGTCTTGCTTCGGCCAATCAAATGTCCTGCTAAGCCACTGAAAATTTATTCCTGCACGGTGGTATTTGCAAATACCATGAGGATCATATGGTTTAAAGTCCTGAGTATCGAATGCAAACTTCTCTATCGCCTTTCCTTTGGTATCCATGACTTTGAGATTCTTGATCTTGTACAATCCAATTTACATAGGAAGAGTTGGACATGGTGCTTTCTTCTTCCTGTGCAAAGCTACTTACAACCCAGTGGAGAGATGTTATGAAACTTCTTTCATGACAAGCTTGTTGGTGGAATACCTTGGAAAAATATGCGGTGATTTATGATGGCCAAATACTCTAAGGAAGGTGTCATTCGGTGAATAAAACCAATATGCAATATTCGATATTTCCTCTATTGCTCTATGTGCCATGCAATGTGGTTCTTCCTCAAATATCATATTATACAACGAAATGAATAAGTGTTCAATTAGATTCTCCATTACTCCTCGATGGCTTCAATTGGACATAAATCTGCAATTAATGTACACGGTAGGGTCTTCGAGTGTCCAAGTCCATTCCATGACAGGGAATTCATTATGTGCAAAAATTGCATCCAGTAAATATGCAGACATGTAGAATCTTCCTTGCTCGCGCTTGGGAGGATTTAGGGCATTCACTACATGGACTCCTAGTTGTCAAGCTAAAAAATCTGACTAGTTGAATGACCTCCCCTCGTTTACAACCTAGTTCAATAAGACTTCCCACCCTTCAAGAAAGGTCCTTGTGCTCTATTGGCCATAGATTCTGCAAGCTAGGATAACCAAGAGCTGGTAGGCCCTTCTGAGAGATTTTTTCTTTTATGTGTTGGTGAGTTTCTATGGAAACTCTAATGGATCTTTCACCTAACCTTTAACAATATCTTCCGTACTAAAATATTTTTTGGTGGCATAGAAGTATGAATCCATGAGCACTTATGGCTCAAGAAAATGATACATGGCATTGTTCAAAGTCATAGGCTTCACATCAATATGTGAAACAATCCATTTGATGACATATGTACATGGGAAGGATGGATATCTGCATGCAATGCTATGTCATCCCGACTACGGAACACTGAAATATACATATTGTTCCTCTAGATCTGCTTTGAAGCTCTTTGCTGAAAAAAATCCATTTATTTTTTTCCATGTAAGATCTAATTCCTTTTCCACAAAAAATTGAGTATTAGAATACACTCGCAAGTTTACTTGCATACTCTCAACTGCTTCCCTAGTACTACTTTATGTGTCATCTTTTGAAGAAGTTATCTTGGGTACCATGGTAACAGTGACTGCTAAAGAGAAGTGCTCAACAACTGTGATACCTATAGGAAGGGAAAGGAACTCATGGAAAGAAAACATTATCTTTTGCAAATCAACTTTCAAAGCTAGATTAGGCAACAAACACACAAAATGATGAGAGAGATTATGAAATTCTCATGATGAAGTGAGGGAGACTTCTTGAGGGAATTGTGCATTGAGAAGTCTCATCAGCCAAGGATGCAGCCTGAGGCTTGAGATTGTGTAATGCGCAGTTCAGCCTTGGCAGTGACACGAAGAGACTACACATTGTGAAGTATCAGTGGCCGAGGTGGTATATTGAGCCCTGGAACTACGCAATGTGTATTTAGGCCAATATTTATTGTGTGTTGCACATTCTCAGAGGCCAAGGTCTTAGCTTCAGCCTTGGACTTGCACAATGCCCAGCTGGACAAGTTGGTGCATGGCCAAGTGAAGTGCAAATATTTCTGGTGAGGGTGTGGGAAACAAGAAGGTATAAGTGACAATGCAAGTTAAAGTGTAGATATAACTAATTATATATGGATCAGTTTGAATCAAGTGCAGAAACTCAACAAACGAAAGGAAAATAAAATATGTGACGAGAGTCATTGAAACGACGATCACTCGTTTGCAAAAATAAGAAAAATTATACGAAAATTATGAAAGGAGAAAGAAAAATTGAACCAAAAATTCTACAAGATAATATAAGTTAATACGCCAACAACCATGAAGAGAAACAAGCAAAACAATAGACACAAAAGCAAAACGACAAAAAGAGACAGAAAAAGTGGCAAAAGACGACAAAAGCAAAACTCACCCGCAAAAGCAACACAAACTCCACCGAAGGCTCCTTGATCTCCTTGGGAATGATATAGCTCCAATATCGAATGTACAAATGAGATCTAGATGCGTCAATTGAATAGATTTGAGCATATTAGGGTTTATGATGTGCATGGCTAAAATCAAGGAAAAAGTGACACTTGGTAGAAATTTCTAAAATGGGTGCCACCTTCGGGAAACTAATAATGAATCCCTATTTTCTATGGATGTTTTTTTTCTTTTTTTTTCTTTTTTTGGAAACTTTCCATGTGCACTTCCAAGGAACATTGTGCAATTATGGGGAACTAGGCAACTTCTTGGCTCAGTGCATTATGCAGTTTATGAGCTCAAGCAATGGATTGTGCAGTTTCTAAGCTTAGTGCTAGGCTACCATCCATGATTGTGCAGTTCTCAAGCTCAAGGATGAGCTTCCATTTTGGATTGCACAATTTCCATCATCAAGGTTGATTTTCCTCATGGCTTGCATAGTTTCTGGAGGCAATCCCATAAATATTGTAAGGTCAAGTCAAAAGGTTAGCTTGTGACTTAAAAAGATCAGATAATTATGAAAAAAAGAAAACACAAGCACGAATGAAAAGAATAAGCCTTGATCTAAACATGAATACTTGATGACATGACAAGATAAGCTCTTTTGGACAGAAGGGAAGGCTCCAAAATCAAAGCATAGGAAAAATTTTGGAGGGTGTTTGTAGCAACTACAACATGTGTTATTCAATGAGTGCCTCCAAGTCCAAAATTAATTTGGACCATTGCATCATGATAATCCTCCACTATTAGATTCCTTTAAATTAAGTGGCATGGTTAAATTCGAGTCACATTTAAGCCCAAATTGAATCTATGTCATTGGATCAAAATAAATACCATTAATGGATATATCTCAGCGCAATTACCTCATTAACTAGTAGGAATATCTAAACCCAAATGAATCTCCATCGTCATATCATATTAGCCATACCCCATTAAAGAAATTTTGAGGTCTAAAATGGGCCTCAAAACAAAAATATGAAAACAAAATAAACTTTATAGGAACCAATAGGATTCAAGATGATGATTTCAACCATTGGATAAATAAATAAAATAATAAATAAATAAATCCACTTTTCCAACTCATATTTTTAACTTATTGCCGTATGGTTTAACTCAAGTTTCAAGTGAGAGGACTCATTGTATGTAAAATTTAATTCCGCATCTAAGGAGTACCCATGTTTCATACTTTCGGTGGACCCTGCTACATGAAAAATGAGAAATACATGAAAAACACGATTGCAATCATGTGTTTTCATGTATTTCTCATTTTTCGTGTAGCAGGGTCCATCGAAAGTATGAAACATGATTACTCATTGGATGAGGAATTATATTACGCATCAAAACAATGATTCCACACAAAATTTGACTAAACCCGTAGGGATATAAGTTTAAAATACGAGTTGAAAAAATAATTTTTCCTTTCTTTCTGTCTATAATTTGATGATGTCATCTAATATTATTTTATTATTTCCACTAGTATCTTATAATATTCCTTAGGAGACCCATTTTAGACCTCAAATTTCTACAATGCATCAAGTTTGTTTGAGGTAATTTGTTAGGTTATGGATCAAGTTTCCCTAAGTCTAAAAATCATTATGGACCATTTATCTACACACACTTTCGATCTCCATATTTGTAAGAATACAAGTGACATGCAATAGTGATAAAGGTGTGGAACAAATTCTTTCCATCATCACAACTAAAAAGAGGATTACATGAAGACTAGTGTGAGAATCAATGAGATCCCCCATCCCATCAAAGGTTACAGAGATGAAAAGTCAACCATGGGCCCCAAGTGGGCCAAAAGAGGGAGAAGGTGGTAACCAAACTAGTTGCATATGTGCCAAGTTTCCATGGAAGGGAATGCATGCTAAGCCTGTGTCAAATTGAAACTAAAGGGGATATTTGTAATGGTACTTTCCATACCGATGAGATGCTACATAATTCCATTGTTATTATTGTATAATACCATTGTTGTGAATTCAAATTAGCATATGGTTCCCTATGAACTAATATATTATGTCATACTCCCCAACATCTACCAGATCAATAGAACTTTATGTAAACTTACCAATGTTTTTAGACTCATAAATTCCCCAGGAATTTTTTAGTCCATGAAAAATGTTCTTAGACATTGAAATTTTTAGGGATTATTAAGCACTCATACTTCTAACTACCTAAAATTATATATCTTAGATAAATATTACCAATAAGATACTACCAAGTGCAAAACTAGGTTAATATGAGAAACTTATAGCTAAAACAATGAAGAGGATAAATTAAGCACCAATTTAGCTTCAAGTGTCATAACTTGCAACTCATGGATCATAATGAAGCATGGAAGCAGTCAACAAAATGATGTGGGATGGTAAAACATAGCCATGTGGCTAATTAAAATCTAGGGAACCAAATTTTCTGAAAATTTACAAAAAGAGGTATTGGTATTGGAGTAAATTGGGAAAAATATGCCAAACTTCAATAAGCCATAACCTTCAACCAAAAATTCATTTTTGGGAAAATAGATAGTCAATATAAATCCATTGAGGAAGAGAATACATTCATCAAACCAAAATTCTAAATGGAGAAATAAATCTTCTCAAAATAACCAAATAATTATATCGATACCATGTAAATACTTAGATATAGGCAAAACATAGCAGAATCAAGATGAAGATCAAGAATATGGAAGATAATTAATGGTTTTATAGCCATGAACACTAGGTCAAAGGAATGAATAACAATATGGGTAATGATAAAATAGAATCAAATGGACATGGTGAGGGTAGATCAAATCATTGAGAGTTAGTGGTTACCATTAGGAGTCTCAAGATGGAGCTACTTAACTATAAAGTTGATAATGAAAGGATATTTAGAGCCTAAAAGGAGAAAAACCACCTCAACACATAGACAGATAAGGGATTTTATTCAATTCAGGAAAAGGAGTGTGTATATTAGGTCAAGGGGGAGGATGCCAAACATTCAAGGCATTCTAGGAGTGTTGGTAGGCATCAACACCACTCACCAAAACATTTATTTAAGAGGGATTATGTTTCCTCGGTGTTTGAAAGTAGTCCAAGTGTATCACCATTCAAAAATCAAAGAAGGATATCTAAAATGAATCATTTGCAAGGAGAGCTTCATAAAACTAAGCCTCCTACATTTGGTGGTGACCAAAAGAAGCACGAGGAAGCTCAAGCTTTGTTTTTGGGGATAAAGAAATATATTCAATTACATAATTACTCATCCAATTTGGAATGGAAAATTGAACTTTAAAATTTTCAAGGAAAGTCATCAAAGATGGTACTGGCTAAAAAATGTCAAGCACTTAGATGATAAGAGGATCCCATAGAGGCAATTCATGGGGTATTTCTGGAAAAAATATTTTTCTAAATAATACTATGATATAAAATGCAAGAGTTCCTTGAACTCAAACTTGGGATCGTGACCATCGAAGAATATGAAAGGAAATTATTTGATTTTTTAAGGTATCTGGACTTCATTAAGGATGAGAAAGACAAAATACAGAGACCATTGAGTCAGTTACTTTCTTTCTAAAGTGATAAAATCAATTTTTATGAGCTTATGACTTTGGATTAAGCTATTAAGAATGATAAGTATCATTATGAGTATAACATGAACAAGATAGCTTTGCAAAAGGATTGGGATGAAAGAAAGAAAGCCATTGTGGAGAAAAGGAAGAAGGAATATAAACATTAATATTTCAAGAATAGTTCTCAAACAAATTAGCAAACTCATCCAACCCAAAGTGAACCAAATAAGTCAAATTCATTAGGAAAAATACCAAAATTTCAGCCATCAGATGTTTGGATTGTGAGGGTGACCATATATATAAGGATTGACCTCACAAAAGAGACAAACTAAACAATATTCACAGTTTTAAAGGAGATGGAACAATAAAGGACATGACAAAAACATGCCCCAAATTTATACAACATTGGACAAAGGGAAGGCTCATCATCAAGCTCATATGATTGATGTTGAGGGTATAATAAATAATTGTTCCATTTCCATTTTAATTTGTCTTAGATCTATAAGTAGTTATATTAATCCTAAATTTGTTGAAAGATTTCATTTGTAAATAATGAAGCATGGAAGGACTTGGTTGGTTCAACTAGTTATAGGGGAGAAAACAAGGATAAATTAAGTAGTGAAAGAATGTAAAATTGACATGAATTTCATAAGCACAAGCATAAATTTAAACAGCATAAATTTGGGTTTGTTATCACTCCACCAATTCTCTGAAGGCTGAAAAGGAGACCAGCAAAGGTAACCATATACCACTTTGACCTAGTAGCTAGCCCTACTAGGTTGAGAGGGCTCTCTTAATGAGATCACAACCAATTGGCTAGAGTGTAAAGTATATTAGGCTAGATATGTGGATTAGGGTTTGGTTGATTTGATGGTTTTGTGCTACATGGTGGCTTTAGGTCTAGGAAGACTAGGTATGGGCTCTGAAAATTAGATTTGCAGAGATGTAATGGGGAAAGGTAGGCATATACTTTAGCACTTTAAAGGTATATTTTTGTATAGGGTAGATTGATAGGGTTTGAAAACGATCATGAATCTCATGAACTCATTTATAACAGAAGAAATATTAACAAAAGTGTGAAAGCTTCTCCAAAACAGAGCATTAAATCAATGAATTATGTTTATTATATTAGAAATCAAACACATGTAGCATGGAAATGGAAATGGAAATGGAAGTTACAACACATTAAAACATATGATAACAGAAGGAAAAACATTGCTAAAGCACATACCACATGAATCCCACTACAATAGTTGCAAATTTTTTCTATTAGTTCTTGCCAAATTCACGAAGTACACTAGTATCCAAGATTCAATTCCATAGCATACAACCTTTGAAAATGATTACAAAGTTCCCCATATAGTCACTGAGGTCGAAATCCTCCCTTGGAGGCCGAATTTCCAGCAAGAAAAGCCAAATACATGCATTTATCCACTATCTACTACATGCAAGGGAGGTTACTCAACCAATTCCTCCTTTTCCTAACCATCATGATACATTTCCTCAAAGAATTAAATGGAGGATAAGACACCTAATTTGCCCTATTTTTACCCATTTAAATTTTCTTTGACCCTTTACATTCATTTAATATTACCTTTTTACTTTTACAAAATTCGAACTGAAAATTGTTAAAATTTACACAGTCAAATTTCATGAAAATTTATCAGTCATTTGCAGATGCGCAGCGAGTTGTTAGAGGCCAATTTTAGGTTCCTTTCTGAAGTCCAAATTCAAATATGAGACCTGTTTTGGAAATTTGGGTGATTTTAGGTGCCTTTTGAGTATTTGATCATGCAAAATGGCCCTTTCTAGGCTGAGATATGGTCATTCTCCGAAGGTGTCTCCAAGTGCGCAGCGAAAGTGAAAAAGAGAGGCAGAATGTTGATTTTTGACCCTTTTTTGGATTTTTCTCAAAATTTTTGCCTTGGACCAAAAAAATGAGCAAATGGGTTTTTAAAGGGGGCCACCATATTTCCAAAAATGTATATTTTTTTCCATTTTTAGGCCTAGGTAAGAAGCACTGCGAGCTTGGACATAGCTAAAATTGCCAAAAACTCACAAACTTTTCCAAAAATGGGGCTCAAATATGGAGCGATATCTCACTAAAAATGAAACGTTTTGCACAACTGAGAGAGGTTTTTGTTCTCTTGCATGTTAGGAAAAAATACCTTCTCTAGTTTCCCAATATTCTTCTCTTATTTTCCACAATATTCTTTTCAAAAATGTAACTTAAATAGGACATTGCGCAGTCAGAAAATAGGTTGTGAGAATGTGAATGGATCTCTCATTTTGTAATACCTTTGTATAGTATGAAGTATGTTATTGTACTTTGGTATCTTAGGAACAAAAACCTCCTCCATGTTCCCAAAATTCGTCTTTTTTTGGCCACAATATGTTCTACAAAAAGATGACTAAACAGAACATTTCTCGAAAATGTGCCTTAAAAGAATTTTTCAAATTTCCCAAATTTTCTCCAAAATTGCTCCAGACTTGCTTAATGGAGATCTGAGATGGTATGATATGCTATTAGGGAAGCATCAGTAATTAAATCCAGCTTACCCTTATTCTTTATACTAATTAGGGTTTCCTTTGTACTGTGATTTCAAGTAAGGCTTATATTCTTCAAGGTCTAGTTTCATGCCTTCGAACCAATTATCACCGTGATTTTGTATTCCTGCAGCATGAGATATGGCATCTACTGAAAATATGAAATCAATACCTGCAATAATAGCCTTTTCTCCTTTCAAAGTGATGGAAAAAATACCTATGAGCTGCTCATGATAGCCCACTTCCTGCCCCCTTTGACAAAACCCTAAATAATCCACATCTTCAAATCACTTATTGATAAATGGAGAGGAAGTGATTTAATTGAAATTGGAGGGCTCAAACCTCAGTATTTTTCCCCTTTTTTATACTTCCTTTTCTTTTATGGTGATGAGTCAACTTCCATACTTTCAAACCCTAGGTGGAAGGCAAGGAAAAATGTGGATTTTGCAGCTATGAGTGGATGAAGTGATAAGATGGGTTTGGGAGTTTCCTAAATTTTTAAGAAAATTTAGGAGCATAAGGAGTGATGTTATTGAGTAGGGGAAAAAGGAAATTTTAGAAATGAGTGAGGGGAGGGGGTGGTAAAGAGAAAAACACAGTCCTACCCTAGAAGAACATAGGGTAGACTATGGTTTATAGGGAAAATGATAGAAATGAAGGGATGAGGCTGTGTAGTGTATGGAGGTAGTCTATCAACTGCGAATAGAGGTGTAGAGGAAAGAAAAATAGGGTTTTGAATATTAATTCATATTTTTTAAACTAAAACCATGAATGTAAACAAATCCTACGAGAAGAATTTTTTGATTTAATTGCTTGGTAAACAGTGCAAGGGAGGATATGAAATGCTTTGACTTACTTCTGGTAGAGGCTGGAGGTTGTAATGTTTGAAGATAAGCTTTGAAAAACCAATTTAGTAACTAAATACCACTTTTGCAAACCTCTTCTGGATGCGCAGCGTAGTTCCCTATACGTAATGCTCGTGCACAACTCAGTGTCTTTGTGCACAACTCCCTTCTCTGATGCGTGGCGTAGTGTCTCTATGCGCAACGAGATTGGGAAAATTGACTTTTGGAGGCCTTCCCAAGGTTCAAATAAAGATCTGAAGGTACCATTGGAAATATTAGGATTTATGCTATCATCCAGTACTACAAAGGCCTTCCCCAAACCCCTGAAAAAATATCTTGAAGTTAAACTTACATTGTTACATAATAGAAAAAATAAATTACATTTTGAAATCAAACTTTATTGAACAAATTTGCCTATTATTACTCCTCATTTTCCAGATTTATGCATGAAATGACTGATTTTGGTGATCTTAACCCTAATTACCTAATGGTGAAACTAAGCTGAATGAATACCATGATGATGTGACTAAAGTGATGTTGATTATGTTTCAATGATGGTGCACTCAACTGAGTTATGAGAATGATCGGCATGTGAAATTTTTGAAGGAGTGGAAATAGCCCTAGACACACTAACCAGTGACCAAATTTTTATTTGAAGACCTACTAAAATGACAAAAAATTGATTTGACACCCTGAAAAAACATGATAAGAGCCCATTTGACCACTAGTGATGGGATGTATATTCTGACACTAATATTGGCTCCAGCTGGGGATGACAGCTCCTTGGAGGTGTCAAGAACATTGTAGACCAAGTAGCCTTACCATTGGGCATGGAGTCAAAAGTTAAAAACCAAACTGAATACTAAAAATTTGACATGATAAACTAACTGACTATGACTGAAATAAAAACTTACAAAACTTATTGATGGTAGCATATCACCGAGACTTGAGGGATTCAAATCCTGATGATAACCACCTACTTGCTGAAGACATATATACAATCATGTGAAGTGATCCTTCCAGTATAACCAATCCAACAGATGGCTACTTACTTGAATTATGCTCTCATTTTCCTCGAGCAGGCAAAAAAACAAAAAATATGCCACTCCAAGTGTTCACTGAACATGTGCTTCTGGTCAATGAAAATAAGAAAATATATCTTCCCTGCCAACTGTAGCAAATCAGTAAAAGGATCTTCAAAAATATGAAGTGTTACCTTGTCTTGAGATCCAGGAAAAACACAAGCACACCCTTCATTTTGATCTGAAATAATACTTGGGTTTTGATCCATAGGAAGGCATAGGGAAGCATGAACTTCTAATATCTAAATGTTGTCTGTAAATTCCTCAAACATGGGAAACTCTGACTCTATCTCTTGCATGTTGTCTATCTTAGGCTCATACTCCTCCAATTCATAGTCTAAATCATCCTTGAACATAAAACATTCTTCAAGATTGTCAAGCATTACATCCCTATCCTCTTCATGAAAGACAACGGTCTCTGTTCGTTGATATCCTTACAGAAAATCATCATCACATTGGCTTATTCACAACAACTTCTTGTATAGTTTCATCAGTCTCATGACTTTCATCATTTAAACTTAGATTTTCATTTTCAATAGTGGAAGAAGTTTAACTAATACATTCTTGACTATGTGAACATTGCAAACCTGCATTAGCTTGGGTTGTAACATGACTGTTCAGGACTTGATCTATCTCATCTTCAGATAGAGGAGAAAACCAAGTTTTATAGCAGCAATTATTGGCTTGATTATTTTCATTTTCACGATCCGGAATAGGAATTTCTCTTTTTTTGGTCCGAGTCTGTTTCATCCAAGGAGGAAGCTATTGATTCTTGTTGGGAAGAAAAATCTTAAAGGGTTTCTATGATCTCATCTTCTAGACACTCTTCATCCCCATAGAAATTTTCAAGAAACTCAATTAAATTTTCAGAAATCTCACAAAAATTATCAATCATCAACAAGGAAGAATTAGATATTTGATAATGTTGCAATAAAACTAAATGAAATTCCTTTAGATAATATAAACTAGAATATGGTAGAATCTCATACCATGATCTCACTTTTTCCTCCAAGGTAGCCATGAACATCTTCATCAAAAAATCTTCAAAAAACTCAATCTGTAGTCTGTGAATATGAGAATTAAATTTGACCAAATGAAAACTAGCATCTTCTCCATCCTGACCTTTAAGTTTTGGCAGCCCTATTTTCCAATCTATAAAAGGAATCTGATTTGGAAAACTAGGAATATGAGCTTGATTCATAGGAGAATACCTTTGAGAAGTTGACCCCATCTTGAAAACAGTGAGGTCACCAGGAATTTATTCAAACTATCGATTCTTGAAAAGTGGATTCGCCGTGAAAATTCTAAACCTTTGGATTCTTCAACACTGGAGTCTTCAAGGGAAAGATACACAACCTTCTTGTGCATGATCACTATTCACCATCAGCAATCAAATTTGATCCTTGTCATTCTTTTTCGGTGTTGGTTCTTTTAGGTGACTATTATAGGCAACCTCCAAGCTTCTCATTTAATTTTAAACCCAGTGTAAGTATTCTTATTTCAAGAGTGCGAGCACGGTATATGAAAGTGAGATCAGAAATAGCTACTCTATATTACTATGAAGAAGATAAATTAATTCTCAAAGTTCAATCAACTCAAAGGGAATGGAATTTGTAAATTACCATTAACTATCCTGTCTAAATAATCCTAGTGAGAATAATCTATGATTGAACAACACACTCAATGAATTGAACAACAGTCCTACTGAATGGAACAACAAACTCAAGGAATTGAACAGCAATTGCTTATTTTAATTTTGCAAAGGAATTATCTTGCGAATTAACTAACTAACATTCTTCTGTATTAAGCACAACACAAAATTACATAGTATCGATGGAAAGAAACTAATTCTTGGTGACATAAAGAATTAAACATAGATTGTGCTAAAGCTCATAAACAGATATAAAGGAATTGAGTAACGATGAAAATGTACAATAGTTATAAAGCTATTACTGTAAACTAGAAACATGAGCAATAAAATTCCTGAGTGGCAGAGGAAACTATATAAGCATCACAGGTGTATAAGTTCAACAAGTAGAAAGATATATCATAGAACACGTTAGATAACTGAACATAAATTCTGTAATTAACGTACAGTACAAAGGTGAGCACGGAAACTCCCAGGGTTGGGCCCAAACCACCAAAATTCCAACGCAATGGAAAACTTAGGAAATGATTATTAAAAATACCAAAATTATTTATTAAAGAAGAGTCAAGACATGAGTACAACTGGACAGTTTTGTCCTGATACATCTATTACAGAAGATAATTCTTATTTCGCCCCCCTTTCTTTCATCCATCCTTGGCCTTTTTAAAGGTGATTTCGCTTAGTAGAATGGTCTTTCCCAAACAATAGCCTGCTAAGCGTGGTTGTCGTTTGAGTTATTTGGATGTGGATCTGTCTTTCCGCCTTTCGCTCATCTCTGGGGGTTACCGTGGCTTCATGTTCTCTATTTGTCAGCTGTCTTTTGGTCTGCGTCGATTCCGCTGCCTCATTTTCCTGCGAATAGAGATGAAATAAGTAAAATTCTTTTTGTTTTGAACATGATTCTTATCGTTATTCTATTTGTCCTGATTTTGCATTAACCCTCCTTTCCTTTACTGTTAAGATGAGAGAAATTCTAAAAATGTATGATAATTCAAAGTAAACGTGGGGTGAAAACATACCTTAATTCTGGCCCAACATACTCCCCCGCTTACCTATTTGCAGGTCCTCATGCAAACAAATGGTTTAGATGCAACTGTGTCAAGGAGTAGGCAAGGTAGAATTCTTCCTTGTATGCTCTGAAACCCTGTTTATGTCTAATTCTTGCAATGGTAGCATTTGTGTGCCCTTCTGGTACTTCGCAGTCATGATCATAACCCTCAGGGGGGTACCAGATGAGAGGGAATCTATACCTACACCCTAACCATGCAGGACCCATGTTGAAGACTAGGTTACTATATGAGAGGAATATGGAGGTGTTCGCTTCGAAGTTCCTGTAGCCAAATGGCTCCCTATTCTTTACATTATTTGTGTAGGCCATCCATCTTTGTTTGGTAGCTATCAGGGCTTCTTCCTGAATGTCTTCGAAATATTCCCGCCCATGCTCTATAATGTCTTTATGTATGGGTCCCAGCTTAGTCCTTACACCCTTTCTTTGCATGAAATTCTTGTGTTGGATGAACAGCTGCAGGGGTTTAGTAGGCTCTCCTCTAACCCACAGGTCTAGGCCATGTTCTCTCTTTTGGAAAATGTTATAGGCTTTGGCCCACCTAATCTGGTTCTTAGCGAACGAGAGGTTGGCCTGGAACTGAACATCTCCTATAAAGGGACTAATAATGTCATCCCTGTCCTCTTCTAGAAATAAGTTTTGCATGTAAAGTTCACATAAAAGGCATTGGACATGTTCATCTTGATCATTGCAGCAATGGAAAAATTATTCTATGGTTTTGAAATTTGTGGGCTTCCCTGCCCTGACGGCCTTGATTTTTAGCAGTAAATAATGTTCCACTAGGAATAGGGCATAGTTGGTGGTTGGTGCCCTACATGCTATTGCATCATAATACAAAGAACAAATCATAGTGATTTTTTTCTTGTCTTGATCCAGCTGGTCTTGTGCCCTTTTTACCTTTGCATGCTCTTCTCTGAGCTGGGAAAATGTTTCATCTTCTGTGGTGGAAAGGTTTGTGAATTTATTTAGTAGTGCCTGATACTCTTATGCTGGTACTACTTCCTTTTTGCACTATGCCAACTCATGTTGTGTTTGAATTAATTCGTTATACCATTTTTGATTGACAACTCTTTCAACTAGAGGAGCATAGGCAGGGGTTTCCTCCATTTGGGTTTCCTTTTCTTCGGTGAATTCTTGCCTAGTTTGAACAGAGGCTTCGATAGTGTCCACCATGTATATTTGTACGTCAATCTCAATGGTGCTTGCCAAGTCAATCTGCATTTCAGCCTCAACCGTATCTAATAGGTCAGTCTTCATTCTAGCCTCAGCAGTATCTAAAAAATTGGTGACCAATTCTGTTTGGGTTTTTGTTGTGGTCAATTCTTTCTTAGGCTTTTGTGCCTTTTTTATCTCTTTCAACTTCTTTCTCAAATGCTTTACCAATTTCCTTAACCTTTTACAGGTTCTGCTTAATTTCTTGAACTTATTTTCAGCTAAATTTTCTTCTGGTCTGGATTCAGTAGAGAGTGGAGGAGAAGCAACATATTTTTCAGGGATGGTGGTGTTAATTTCAGTTTTTCTTGTGGTGGTGTCTTCTAAATTTACTTCGGAGTTTACTTCTGTATGAGGGTCTGTTAGCCACCTATAAAATTTTGTTATACCAAGAGGTGGCTAGACTTTTTTCTTCAAGCCTTCAAGAGATAGTTTCCTTTGAAAAAACATCATCTTTTGAAGTCTTATGATGTTCTTCTTTCCTTTGAATTAATCTTCACTGTTGTTCCATTATTACTCCTAAAAAAATCTATTGCTTTCCTGAAGAAAAAGACTGCTGAAAAACCCCATTTTTCATCATTTTTACCCCTCCTTTCATTCATAAAACAACTCCATTTTAATCCCTTTTCCTCCAAAAAACCCCTCAAAAGCCCTTTATCTAACCTCTAAATCATTCCAAACACCCTTTTAAACCATTTGTTCCCCTTTCATTTGGTTTAAAAATTCCTTTTTCCCCTACCAGAACCCTCAATTTGCCTCAAAAACCCTGTTTTTTAGGCCTAAAACACCCTTTCTGCATATAAGGTTTCCTAAGCCCCCGAGGGCTTAACTCCTGTAACCCCTTTCCTCATAAGACCTTAAGCCCCGCAACCGAGCGCTTAAAGGCTTAAAAAAACTTTCAAAACCCGACTTTCCTTTGATTTCTTATGTTCCCGACGAAAGGTTTAAATAAATCGGGGTCGTCGATCTTTGCAGATCAACAGCCATCGGCTAATCACATCGCAAAACTTTGTGGCATCGCAAGTTTAAAATCGCATCGCAAACTTTCATTTGACCCTTTTCTTGGTCTTTTCCTTTTTTCCGATGCGATCCCATGATCGTTTCTCCACCGTTGATCTGATCTACTCCGCCCAGATCCAACAATCCATATCGCTCCATTCTCCAAACCCATCGTTCCGCCTTTTGCCTTCATGATTAAATCTCCACCTTCGATCTAGTTTTTAGATCGACGGCTCTCGCTCCATCGAAAAATCAGCAATCGCAAATCTCTTATCCTGTTCCTTTGACCTCCGTCGATTGTGATGCCCCGATGAGATCTCAGCTGTTGAATCCACAAGAACCAACGGCTCAGATTTAATCATGCTCCATCATAAGTCCTTCACCTTCACGCCCGTCGATTAAATCTCCACTGTTGATCTCCGAAACCAATCCAACGGTCAGCGTTTAATAGGGCATCGCAAAATCAAAATCCTTAGTATTTTGGCCCCTTTCCTTTTCTCCGATGCGATTAAATCCTAACCGTTGATCTCTCTTAGATCTAACGGCCCGCACTCAATCACATCGACGCATTCCATTGTCACTTTGCTTTTTCCTCCCGCCGATTGTGATCTTGCGATCAAATCTCCGCCGTTGATCTTCTCAAATCAAACTACTCACATTTAAATTTCCATTTGACCCCACCTACCTTTCCGCCCGCGCAGCTTGCCCTCCATTGCATTTTATCCACACCGTCAGATCTAGAGCCTCTCATCCGACAGCTGAAAACCCATTTCGCATAATTTTTTCACCTGAACGTTAACATTCCAAAAAAACGCAAAATGGGCGGTTTTATAAGGGAAACGTGTCGGATAGTTTGTGATATCACGTTTTTTTTGCAAAAATTCAAAACCACCCCAGCGCTGCGCAAAAACCATTCTAGTATTCCGCCAAACCACCTTCTCCACTGCATTGACTTTTCTCCTTTTTAATCTTGGCCATCGATTGTTTTACTCTGACAACCCATATTACATTGAAACCCCAAGTCTTTTGCCTTTCATCTTCTCTCCCGAGAATTTCACCAGTATTTCTCCACCATCGATCTTTAAGATCCGACGGCTCACATTACATTACGACCCCATTTCATTTATCCTCTATCTATTCTCCGAAATATTTCGTCACCTGATCTCCACCATTCATCTTCTTTATCCGACGGCCCGGACTTAATCTTACCACCTTTCGCCCAAACTTCTCCCAAATGACTTGATCGAGCAATCTCCACCGTAGATCTCTGTGGATTATTCTAATCCAACGGTCCACGTTCGTTGTCATGCCCTAACTCCATTTTTCACCTGGTTAGATGTTCTGCCAGGTTTTCTCCCTTTTTCCGCTGCATTTTCTCATTCGCACGGCTTCAAACCGCCTCCATAAACCCTCCAAAGCAGTTTAAACCAATAAAACAAAGGATTTAAATAATTTTTGTGTGTTTTTGTGCAGGTTTAATGAAGTTAAAGTTAAAATCCTCCCACAGATGATTACACTGTTATTGGCCAAAGATGACGATCCTTACAGCCTTTTGATACATGTTAAAGAGTTTCAAAGGGATAATTAAATGTTTTTAAGGGAATCGATAAGTCATGATTATCGGTTTTCTGAGCAAAAAACTCCAATAAACCCTCTGCACACCTGCAAATAGAAAAACACAGTCAGCATTACTTATGAAAGTGTATCAGTGTCAAAGATGAAGATTATGGCTTAATCAAGCCTAAACACAGATCCGAAGATAAATCACTGTGTTTATGAAACAGAGAATCAGATCCAGAACACCTCAGAGCCACCTCAAAGGGGCTAATTGATTCCCCAGCTACCAAATTGACACCTTGCAATCTCTCTGCCTCAAAGGAATACCCAGATCAAATCCCAATCCGAAACATTAAGGCCAAAGACAGCTGAACAATTATTACAAGCAAAACAAATATCCTAACTGTTAGTAGAAGTTATTGTAAAGATAATAAAGTGCCTTAAAGTCAATATTTTTTCCCACTAAGCCTAAAAAGCATAAACAAAGTTAATAAAACAGATTTGTAATTCAATGCTTTCCTGCCTTATGCCTTGCATGGTTCTCAAGGCTAGGAGTTGCATTTAGTATAGAATTCATTACACTCCAATCCTAAAAACTCTTCCACCTCCTCATTTCTTCTATAAATACTTTTGAATAATATGAGAAGTTCGTTGGTTGGTCACTAGTTGTAATACTGAAACTCTCTGAAATAATACATAGTCTGTTTGAAGTTGAGGAAGAAATTGAAGTCTTGGAAGCTTGATGATGTTGTGACATGCTTGTTCTTGAGAAGACTCTATCGTTGGATCCCTAATCTTGGCTGTTGGTGATGTATTTTGAACTGTCTGTTGTTTTTCCTGTTTTCATTATGTTTCATAATTTCTTACTACAGTAGGATAAAAATTTTAGGCTAAGAAATGACTCCTGGAAGCACCTTAGACCTATTTATCCTTCATTGTTTTATGTTTTCTTCTGCTGAGCTATTTTAGAGTCTTTAATCTCTCTCTTTAGTCCTCATGCTTGTTTATTTCCCTAATAGTTCAAATAGTTGGTTCCAGCATGATTTATGGTTTTCCCTACTTGTCTGCTGCCACTTGAAAACTATTATTGAAGTCTCCCTTTGAAGTACCATTGTTTATAGTTAGCCAAGGAGGTATGTTTTGATCATACCCCTTGTCCCTGCTTAAACAATTGTTTTAAAGGTCTTTTATAGTTGTGATCATAGATGTATTAGGTGTTCCCTCTTCTATGACTGCAATTATCAGTGAATCTTTTATGTTTTCTAACTCCTTTGAAATAAAATCTTTGAGGAAATAGGATGTGCTCCCAAATCTTAGATTTCATTTTAAAAGTTGTCTTGAAGTCATTATTTGCTTAAAGTGTGGTTTGTAGAATTCATGGTTAGCCATGTCTATCAAATACCTCTTTATGTTCAAATTATGTTTTTAAGTTCCCTTTGTTGAGAATTAAACTTCTCTTTTCCAAACTATTAATGTCCATCTCATTCATAAACTAAAGAATCATGTGGCCAAGTTAGATTTTCCCTTTGATATCCCATATCCACTTATGAGCTTGTTATCAACTTCATTTTGACTCCATTGCCCAATGAAACTGACACTCCTTCTTTTTACCTGCCTTTCCTAGATCTTTCATATTCTGCAGTACCAATTCAACCAAACAAACAAACCAAACAATCACTTGCACTTAATAACTAGTCTAAAATCAACATTTTAAAGCAAAAAAGACATATCTTTGCTAAAAATTTGAGAGATCCCTCTTTGAGAACGGGAGGACTAGATCCTGGAACTCTAAAGATTGGTTCTGATGTTGCCTTGTCTTTTGGTTAGCCAATCTATCAAAACACAGGACCCCAACATATTGGCGATCACGGTGGGACCTATTGAGTATATAGTTGCTTGAATACCTCTTAAAACTCTTTATACCTACATATCCTTAAAACTGATACTATCTAATGATCTTAGCTTAACAAAGAATACCCTATTGAATCTATGATAGCCTAGCAAATTGTTTTAAACTCTTTAGTCCTACAAATCTCTAAGAAAATCAGTTAGTGAGCCATAGAGTAGAGTATGTTCATTTGAGAACCTTAGAAAAGTGTTAAGATCAGACATAGGACACTCTCATAACCATAGAAATATACAAAATCCAAAAATATTTCAGATTGGCTTCATAATAAACATGGTGGTGGAACCATAAAACATTTTACCTTCACTAAAGCTAAAAATTTTCCACCTGGCGACTCCACTAGCCCCAGTAGGCCTATTACTCATCTAGATCTCAAAATATCTTTAGGAATGAGTTAACCAGCCTTGAGGAAGTTTAGAAGCCTAGTTTCATACTAGATAAGACATTGTGAGAGGCAATACTTTCAAAAAAGTCCTAAAAAACTTCAGCCTCTCTCATTTTTTGAAAAAGCAGTCTGGCTTCACATAGGATCAACCCTAGATCCCATCCAGATCCAAATCCCCCTACCATAGTTGACAATCCAGAGAGGATTTTTTGGCAAACTTCTAGACCTGGAAAACCAACTACTGATAGGAACATCCCAAGAACAAAGTATGCCCCTGAAAACCTTGTTGTCTTGGAGGATTCACACTTTGACTTACATCATACAAAGAACATCTTTAGAACTATGTCTGAAGGTGATTTAAACCAAGCTGATATTGAAACTGCAGATTTGCAGCAGAGCTTTAGTAGAGAAGCCTCACCTTCTACTCCTCCTGATGCCCAGCTTCTTCATCACTTTAGCCTTTTCCATAACAAATCTGCTCAAAACCAGTTTGCTGGCCCAAGTGTTTCTTCCACTCCAATCCATACTACCGCTGTTCAAAACACTCCATTCCAGCCCACTTTCCCTCTTGTCAATCCACCCCTTGTAAATCCACCTTTCCTTCCAGCCATGGCAGCATGGTATGCCCCATTAGTGTTACCACGACCTATGGCTCCCTTACCAAATGATTACCAATCCAAAATCCCTCATTTCACTGAAAGTGAACTTACTACCGCCAAACAACACGTAACTAAAATAAATGATGCCTTTGAGTACATGGAGATAGAAGAAGAGACTATTAGAATGATAATGTTTGCTCAAAGTTTAGAAGGAGAAGTAAAAAAATGGTTTAAAAGCTTAACTCCTAACAGTATCAATGATCTCCCCACTTTGTATCAAACATTCATAAACAGATGGGAAATCAAAAAGAACCCTCTCCAAATACTAGCATAGTATGACAAAATTAAAAGAAATCAAGGGGAGAGTGTTCATGACTACTCCACTAGGTTTAACAGTGTTTACAATTCTCTTCCACCTCACATGAAACCTCCCCTAGGCATGGCCTTAGTAAACTATCCTGAAGGCCTGGATGCTGAGATGGCCTACCAGCTGAGAGAAAGAGACCCCTTAACTTTGTAAGATATGCAAAATGGAGCTCTTGCTATGGAGGTAAATCTAATAGAGAAAAGAGCGAGGATGAAGAATGAAAGGAAAGTATCATTTAGGGAAGAATTTGCACCCTCCACATCTAGCTCGAAAATGGAAAGGATGTTGGAAGAAATGATGAAAAAGATAACCATACTTGAGAAAGCACAACCAAGAGACAATCAGAACAACCCCCAAAACAGAAACAGAAACCAAAATTATAGAAGAGAAAACAATCAAGATAGACAAAGAGAAAATGACCAACAAATTAGACCTCCCTTCCAACAAAACTATGTAGATCAAGATGAGGAAGAAAGGGAGATTGAAAGGTTGGGAGAAGATCATGTAAAATTGATTGGATCAGACAGTGGGGATGATGTCTTCCTCACTGAGAAAGAACAAGGTTTCTTCTCCTCAGATCAAAATTAAAACACCTATGAGAATTCTGATGATTATAGATTGGGGTTTGAAAATGCAATCATGGAGGTGTACAGACAATATGATCTTAGGAGCAAAGGGAACATAGATAATTCAAAGGATAAAAACACTAGCACTGCTATTAAGAAGGATGTAGAAAATCAGCCTAAAAAAATAGCAGAGAAAACCAACATTTTGGCTAAGAAACCAGATTTAAACAAAGAGAAGAGCAACCAGCCAAAGGTTGAAAAAAGAAGCCAGCCAAATGTTGAACAAAGAAGCCCTAGAATTTCAGCTAGTGGCCCTAACAAAGTTTTCCCAAATAGAAATCCAAACAAAGTTCAGCAAATCAAAATTGCTGAAAGGAATTCAATTGAAAAAACAGATGTAAATATGACAAAATCAACAGTTCCTTTCAGCCTTGAAGGAGAGATTTCCAAAATTAATATCACCATACCCCTAGCTGAACTAGTGACCCAAGAAGTGTACAAAAACCAAGTTTTGAAAGCCTTAAACTTAGGAAGTGACACTGATACTTTAAACTTGACAGATGACAAACTTGAGTTGTTGTTTGGCCCAGAAGTTGAAGGAAAATACCAAGAAGGAGTTGTCCCTCCTTTCTATGTCAGTTTGAATATACATGATAAGATATTATACAATACTATGTATGATTCAGGGGCTTCTCACAATTTAATGCCCAAGGCAATAATGGAGAGTCTAGGCCTTGAAATCACCAGACCATACAAAGATTTATATTCTTTTGACTCCAGTAGAGTGAAATGTTTAGGTTTGATCAAAGACCTCTGTGTGAACTTAGCACAAATACCAACAAAGAATTTAGTAATGGACATTGTAGTGGCTGATATACCCCCCAAATATGGTATGCTGTTATCAAGATCATGGGGTGCTAAGTTACAAGGCACAATGCAAATGGACATGTCTTATGCCACCATCCCAGTTTTTAACCAAAACAGAATATTATACAGAGAATTCCCCATGAAATATATGGTGAGCAACATAGATAAACCAAACAACTCTCCCATATATTCCATTCAATCAGGTTTAGATTCCTTTATCTTATACAATGAAGATGAGATCACTCAACAAGAAAAGGAAAATAAAGAGGAAACCAGTTTCCCAAAACAATCAGAACTTCCGTCAAATCAAATACAAAAAATTGGGAATCAACAGCAACAAGAAGATGAAAATAAGGCAAATATACTTTGGACAATAAAATTTGATGGGTCTTGTAATAAAAAAATTGCAGGGGCAGGTGTATGGATTCAAAATACAAACCAGGGTTATTCATATAAACTAGATTTTCCATGTACCAATAATGTTGCTGAATATGAAGCCTTTCTCCTTGGCTTACAGTTGCTTAAACAATTAGAAGCCCAGAAAATATCAATCCTAGGAGATTCTAAACTTATCATAAGACAAGTCAAAGGAGAATATTCAGCTAACAACCCAAGACTGAGAGAATATCGAAATGTTGCCCTTGATTTATTAAAGACCTTTGAAAAATATGAACTCATTTTCATTCCAAGAGCACAAAATTATCTAGCAAATGAGCTTGCTTTCAATGCCAACAATTTCCAAGTACCTCAAATAAATGAACATCTTAACATAAAGGTCAAAAACAGGCCTGCAGTTCTTGACAATGAGGACCACTGGCAAGTTTTTGACACTGACAAACACATAGATGATTTCCTACAATCAGAAAATGATTTTGCCATACTAGCATTAGAAACCAGCCATGAAGAAAATTGTTTGAAGAACGAACAAATCCCAGAAACAGAAATGACATATTCTGCTGATATAAATCACTATGAGAATCTTTTTGAGGCAGAATTAGTTGACAACGCAGACCAGAAAGACTTGGAAGTTTTACAATGCAAGAATGATACAATTCCAAGAGGTATCACACCTTTAGAACACCTTTTTTACTTTAATGATGTAGCCAAAGAACCAAGAATGGAGCCTGTAGAAACAGATGTAGAAGAACATAACATAGGTAGCCTAGCAGAACCCAAAATGATCAAGCTGTCCAACACTCTCCCAGCTCACTTAAAATTGCAATACATAGAGTTGTTCAAAGAATTTAGAGATGTGTTTGCTTGGGAATACAAAGATCTAAAATCTTATAACACTAGCATCATCCAACACAAAATTCCTCTGAAGGAAAATCAGAAACCTTTCAAACAAAAGCTAAGGAGAATAAACCTTGTTTTATTACCTTTAGTCAAGAAAGAAATTGAAAAAATGTATGATGTTGGCATTATAGTACCCATTAGATATTCAGAGTGGGTGTCAAACTTAGTTTCTGTTAGAAAGAAGACAGGGGAAATCAGGCTCTGCATTGACTTCAGAAATTTAAATAGAGCCTCCCTAAAAGACAACTACCCCTTGCCCAAGATGGACCATATACTTCAAAGGGTAGTTGGGTCAAAAATAATATCACTGTTGGATGGGTTCTTGGGTTACAACCAGGTGTTAGTGCTCCCAAGTGATTAACACAAAATTGCTTTTACCACACCTTGGGGCACCTTTATGTATGTCAAAATGCCATTTGGTTTGATGAATGCAGGGGCCACCTTCCAAAGGGCCATGGATATAGCCTTCTCAGAATATGTTGGCTATTTTATTATCATTTACCTTGATGAAATAACTATTTTCTCTAAAACTAATGAAGAACACTTGATTCATTTAAGAAAATTTTTTGAGATATGTAGGAAATTTGGCCTATCTTTGAACCCCAAGAAGACACTCTTTGGTCTCCAAGAAGGTAAACTTCTTAGTCACATAATTTCAGAAGAGGGAATCAAAGTAGACCCTAAAAGGATTGATGGCATATTGAAAATCAGCCATCCAAGAAGCCTCAAAGAATCACAATATTTCATTGGGAAGATTAATTTTTTGAGGAGGTTTATCCCCAACCTTGTTGAGTTATTAAGGAACATAACAAACATGCTTAAGAAAGAGGTAGGTGTGAAATGGACTAGACAAGCTAAACAATCTTTTGAACTGGTTAAACAAGCTCTCACTCAAACACCAGTCTTGATTAGTCCAGATTTCACCAAAGACTTTTATATATTTTCTTTTACATCTGAACATACAATAGCTGTAGTATTACTTCAAAAGAATGATTTGGGGCAAGAACAAGCAATATCCTTTTTTAGTAGGGCCTTAAGAGATGCTCCTCTCAAGTATAACATCATGGAGAAGCAAGCCTTAGCATTAGTGAAAGCATTAAAGGACTTTAGAGTCTACATTTTACACTCTCACATAACTGCTTTTGTTCCACATACTGTTGTCAAGGATATTCTAAGTCAATACCCTGATGGTAAAAGGAGAAAATGGATTGCTACTATTCTTGATTATGACTTAGAAATCAGGCCCACCAAACTGGTTAAAGGGCAAGGATTAGCAAAACTTATGGCTGATTCTAACTTCCAAGCACTAGATATGAACATGGTGGATGTGTTGGAAGAAATAGAAGAATGCACTACTCCTTTCATTGAAGAAACATTTATGAATTCTCCTTGGTATGCTGACATCATTTATGTGCTCCTATATCTCAATGCCCCTCCTTCTTTATCTAAAACTAAAGCTAGATTTTTGAAACAGAAGGCTTTGAATTATTGCATATTAGATAGGGTATTATATTGGAAAAATGATGTTGGAATTTTGCTTAAATGTTTACTTGAGGATGATGCAAGAAAAATCATGCATGAGTTGCATGAAGGAGAATGTGGAGGACACCTCTACTGGAAGACCACAACAAACAAAATCCTCAGATCTGGTCACTATTGGCCCACCCTTTTCCCAGAAACTCAAAAGTTAGTCATGTCTTGCCATAAGTGTCAAATTTTTGATGGAAAAATAAAGCTCCTTCCCTTACCCTTACATCCCATCAGTGTTGAGGCACCCTTTCAGCAATCGGGCTTAGACTTCATTGGGGAAATTCACCCATCCTCATCAGCCCATCATAAGTGGATCCTCACTTCCACTGATTATTTTACCAAGTGGATAGAAGCCATACCATCTAGGAATGCTACTGACTCAGTCATTATCAAGTTCTTAGAAACAAACATCCTATCCAGATTTGGTTGTCCTAGATAATTTTGTTGCCTTCAAATCTAAAAAATGGTTGATTTCTATTACAAGTACCACATCACCTTGGGCCATTCTACTGCCTATTATCCCCAAGGGAATGGATTAGCTGAATCCTCCATCAAGAGCCTCATCAATATCATCAAAAAATTGTTGGAGCAGAATCAGAAATCATGGCACAGTAAGCTGGTTCATGCCTTATGGGCTGATAGATTAACTACAAAGAATTCAATAAATATGTCCCCCTATCAGCTGGTCTATGGCATGGATGCATTCTTCCCAACCTCATTAGGAGTTCCAGTCATGAAACTCCTCCAAGAAGTGCAAACTGAGGAAAATGAAATGCAGAGAAGAATCAACCAAACAATTCATTTACAACAATCTAGAGAAGAAGTCTATGAAAGAACACAGTCAGTCCAGGAAAATATCAAGAATATATTTGATAAAAGGACTAAGGCAAACAATTTCCAAGTTGGAAATGTGGTTCTTAAATGGGATTCAAGAAGGGAAGAGAAGGGAAAACATGGCAAGTTTGAGAACTTGGGGAAAGGACCATATATTATTCATGTTGAGATGGGTCACAATGCATTTTTTCTGAAGGAATTGAATGGAGAGGATTCATATGGAGGTCTTGTCAATGGCAGGATGCTCAAACATTACTTCTGCCAAGAATCGTGAGTTTCAAAACATTTTATTTTTCATTGTAAATAACATATTTTATTTTCCATTGTAAATTATCATTGTCTGAACATTGCATTCAAAGTTAGAAAAATAAAAATACAAAAATAATAGAAAGAGAAAAGAGGGCAGATTTTCAAAACAAGAAAGGTACAGCCCCATACCAAAAAATAAAGACAAAATCAGGAAGTGTGCAAGCTCAAATGCCACTCCTAAAACACACACTTCTAGTTAGTCATACAGCCTAATCATGACTAATTAGCTTTTCAATTTACTGTTGATAGGTTAGTGAAATAGATTAGCCAAACAATTCAATCTTGGCTTATCAGTACAAATAGATTAGGATAGAAAAGCAAAGGTTTAAACAAGCTCAAATCCTGAACCTATGAGATTAATGAAGGACTGCTTCCAATATGCTCAAAGCTTGGACCAGAAAGAAAGAAAAGACAGCTCAAATAAATTCAAAATCAGAGCTGAAGAGATATTGAAGGAAGTTTTAATTTTCAGATCTTAAGCTTTCTCATTTTTTTTTTAATTTTCTGCAAAATAATAGTCTATGTGCAGCTTGTTTTTATGCCATAGATCAGCAACAAGTTAGACTGTTCAATCCTGGCTTGTCTGCTTTTAAATTTCTGTTTTTGAATTTAGAGAATAAAAGTCTGTCAGACAGCCTAATCCTAACAGACAATAGTTAGGTAGAGAAGCTTATGAACTCAACTATTTAAACTGAGTTCATAGAGAAATAAGATTAGAAATAGATTATTTTTTGTTTTTCAAAAAGAATAAAATGTTGTTGAAGAGAGTTTGCTAGTCTAAATGCACTCTGAAAAGAAGAAAAAATGTTAGGATCATTAGGAATGGATAGGTAGAGATTTTGTTTTGATAGAATTCCATTGTTTCATATTACTACAGAGATTATCAAGACAAAGAAAGTTGATGCCCAATGGATAAGGCACTGGTTTACTGAAAATCCAGAGATGAATAGTTGAGGTTTTAGACACCTAAAGAACTAGTTTTCTTCCCCAAGTGGAGCCACTGTTAGCCACCTATAAAATTTTGTTATACCAAGAGGTGGCTAGACTTTTTTCTTCGAGCCTTCAAGAGATAGTTTCCTTTGAAAACCTATCATTTTTTGAAGTCTTATGATGTTCTTCTTTCCTTTTAATTAATCTTCACCGTTGTTCCATTATTACTCCTAAAAAAATATGTTGTTTTCCTGAAGAAAAAGACTGCTGAAAAACCCCATTTTTCATCATTTTTACCCCTCCTTTAATTCATAAAACAACTCCATTTTCATCCCTTTTTCTTCCATAAAACCCCTCAAAATACCTTTATCTAACCTCTAAATCATTCCAAACACCCTTTTAAACCATTTGTTCCCCTTTCATTTGGTTTAAAAATTCCTTTTTCCCCTACCGGAACCCTCAATTTGCCTCAAAAACCCTGCTTTTTAGGCCTAAAACACCCTTTCTGCATATAAGGTTTCCTAAGCCCCCGAGGGCTTAACTCCTGTAACCCCTTTCCTCATAAGACCTTAAGCCCCACAATCGAGCACTTAAAGGCTTAAAAAACCTTTCAAAACCCGACTTTCCTTTGATTTCTTCTGTTCCCCGATGAAAAGGTTTAAATAAATCGGGGCCGTCAATCTCTGCAGATCAACGGCCATCAGCTCATCGCATCGCAAAAATTTTCCACATCGCAAGTTTAGAATCGCATCGCAAACTTTAATTTGACTCTTTTCTTGGTCTTTTCCTTTTTTCCGATGCGATCCCGCGATTGTTTCTCCGCCGTTGATCTGATCTACTCTGCCCAGATCCAACGGTCCATATCGCTCCATTCTCCAAACCCGTCGTTCTGCCTTTTGCCTTCATGATTAAATCTCCACCGTTGATCCAGTTTTTAGATCAATGGCTCTCGCTCCATCGCAAAATTGGCAATCGTAAATCTCTTATCCTATTCCTTTGACCTCCGCCGATTGTGATGCCCCGATGAGATCTCAGTCATTGAATCCATAAGAACCAATGGCTCAGATTTAATCGCACTCTGTCATAAGTCCTTTGCCTTCGCGCCCACCGATTAAATCTCCATCGTTGATCTCTGAAACCAATCCAACGATCAGTGCTTAATCGCGCATCTTAAAATCAAAAGCCTTGGTATTTTGGCCCCTTTTCTTTTCTCCGATGTGATTAAATCCTAACCGTTGATCTCTCTTAGATCTAATGACCCACGCTCAACTGCATCAGCACATTCCATTGTCACTTTTCTTTTTCCTCCTGCCGATTGCGATCTTGCGATCAAATCTCCACCATTGATCTTCTCAGATCGGACCGTCCACATTACTTCCCCCTTTCAAAACCCCGCCCTTCTCATTCTCCCCATCGACGGATCTCCGCCGTTGATCTTCTTAGATCGGACGGCTCACATTTAAACTGCCACTTGACCCCACCTACATTTCCGCCCGCGCAGCTTGCCCTCCATCACGTTTTATCCGCACCGTCAGATCTAGAGCCTCTCATCCGATGGCTGAAAACCTGTTTCGCGTAATTTTTGCGCCTGAACATTAACATTCCAAAAAAACGTGAAATGGGTGGTTTTATAAGGGACACGTGTCGGCTAGTTTGTGATATTGTGTTTTTTTGCAAAAATTCAAAACCACCCCAGCGCTGCACAAAAACCATTCTAGTTTTCCACCAAACAACCTTCTCCACTGCATTGACTTTTCTCCTTTTTAATCCTGGCTGTCAATTGTTTTAATATGACAACCCATATTACATTGAAACCCCAAGTCTTTTGCCTTTCATCTTCTCTCCCGAGCATTTCACCGATATTTCTCCACCATCGATCTTTAAGATCCGACGGCTCACATTACATTACGACCCCATTTCATTTATCCTCTATCTATTGTCCGAAATATTTCGTCACCTGATCTCCACCGTTCATCTTCTTTATCCGACGGCTCGGACTTAATCTTACCACCTTTCGCCCAAACTTCTCCCAAATGACTTGATCAAGCAATCTCCACTGTAAATCTCCGTGGATTATTCTAATCCAACGATCCACATTCGTTGTCGCGCCCAAACTCCATTTTTCACCTGGTTAGCTGTTCTACCAGGTTTTCTCCCTTTTTTCCGCTGCATTTTCTCATTCGCACGGCTTCAAACTACCTACATAAACCCTCCAAAGCATTTTAAACCAATAAAACGCAGGATTTAAATAATTTTTGTGTGTTTTTGTGTAGGTTTAATGAAGTTAAAGTTAAAATCCTCCCGCAGATGATTACACTGTTATTGGCCAAGGATGACGATCCTTACGGCCTTTTGATACATGTTAAAGAGTTTCAAAGGGATAATTAAACGTTTTTAAGGGAATCGATAAGTCATGATTATCGGTTTTCTAAGCAAAAAACTCCAATAAACCCTCTGTGCACCTGCAAATAGCAAAAGATAGTTAGCATTAATTGTGAAAGCATATCAGTGTCAAAGATGAATATTATGGCTTAATCAAGCCTAAACACAGATTTGAAGATAAATCACTATGTTTATGAAACATAGAATCAGATCCAGAACACCTCAAAGCCACATCAAAGGGGCTAATTGATTCCCCAGCTACCAAATTGACACCTTGCAGTCTCTCTGCCTCAAAGGAATACCCAGATCGAATCCTAATCCGAAACATTAAGGCCAAAGACAACTGAACAGTTATTACAAGCAAAACAAATATCCTAAATGTCAGTGGAAGTTATTGTAAAGATAAGAAAGTGCCTTAAAGTCAATCTTTTTGCCCACTAAGTCTAAAAAGTAGAAACAGAGTTAATAAAACAGAGTTGTAATTCAATGCTTTCCTGCCTTATGCCTTGCATGGTTCTCAAGGCTAGGAGTTGCATTTAGTATAGAATTCATTACACTCCAATCCTAAAAACTCTTCCACCTCCTCATTTCTTCTATAAATACTTCTGAAGAAGATGAGAAGTTCGTTGGTTGGTCACTAGTTGTAATACTGAAACTCTCTGAAATAATACATAGTATGTTTGAAGTTGAAGAATAAAAGGAAGTCTTGGAAGCTTGATGATGTTGTGACATGCTTGTTCTTGAGAAGACTCTATCATTGGATCCCTGAGCTTGGCTGTTGGTGATGTATTTTGAATTATCTGTTGTTTTTCATGTTTTCATTATGTTTCATAATTTCTTACTACAGTAGGATAAAAATTTTAGGCTAAAAAATGACTCCTGGAAGCACCTTAGACCTGTTTATCCTTCACTGTTTTATGTTTTCTTCTACTGAGGTATTTTAGAGTCTTTAGTCTCTCTCTTTAATCCTCATGCTTGTTTATTTCCCTAATAGTTCAAATAGTTGGTTCCAGCATGATTTATGGTTTTCCCTACTTGTCTGCTGCCACTTGAAAACTGTAATTGAAGTTTCCCTTTGAAGTACCATTGTTTATAGTTAGCCAAGGAGGTATGTTTTGATCATACCCTTTGTCCCTACCTAAACAATTGCTTTAAAGGTCTTTTATAGTTGTGATCATAGATGTATTAGGTGTTCCCTCTTCTATGACTGCAATTATCAGTGAATCTTTTATGTTTTCTAACTCCTTTGAAATAAAATCTTTGAGGAAATAGGATGTGTTCCTGAATCTTAGATTTCATTTTAAAAGTTGTCTTGAAGTCATTATTTTCTTAAAGTGTGGTTTGTAGAATTCATGGTTAGCCCTGTCTATCAAATACCTCTTTATGTTCAAATTATGTTTTTAAGTTCCCTTTGTTGAGAATTAAACTTCTCTTTTCCAAACTATTAATGTCCATCTCATTCATAAACTAAAGGATCTTATGGCCAAGTTAGATTTGCCCTTTGATATCCCATATCCACTTATGAGCTTGTTATCAACTTCATTTTGACTCCATTGCCCACTGAAACTGACACTCCTTCTTTCTACCTGCCTTTCCTAGACCTTTCATATTCTGCAGTACCAATTCAACCAAACAAACAAACCAAACAATCACTTGCACTTAATAACTAGTCTAAAATCAATACTTTAAAGCAAACAAGACATATATTTGCTAAACATTTGAGAGATCCCTCTCTGAGAACAGGAGGACTAGATCCTAGAACTCTAAAGATTGGTTCTGATGTTGCCTTGTCTTTTGGTTAGCCAATCTATCAAAACACAGGACCCCAACAGGGTCCTGTATGGGAGAGACAATGTTACCCTTAGGTGTCAAAGGAACTGTTTCCATGCTTGTGTTCTGCTCCAAGGGGATGGTGTCTCTTGATTGATTTCTGGATTCGGCCTCCTCCTATGCATGTTCCACCTCATTCGCTCCATCATTCTCGAGAGGGGAAAAGGCCCTAAAATCATGTGGTTCCTCTTGATAGGGTAATACATCGGTGTGGTTGGAGCTGCTCGCAGTGGAAGATTGGTCTAATGGATCTTCTTGTTCTCCATCTTGCTCAAATAAGCTTTTAGTTTCATGGGATGCCCTCATTTGCTCCAAGACTCACGCCATCTCCTCCTCATAGTCTTGTAAGGGTATATTTTGAGGGCTTGATGGTAGTGAGCGGGATGTCCCTACCTCATCTATGAAGTTTGAGGTTTCTTGAAGTCTTTTGGACCATTTTTTCCTGTTTGGTTCTGAAGTTGAGGCACAGGTCCTTTTCCTTCAAGGTATGTTCATCCTGGGGGGCTCAATTTTGGTCCCACCAGGGTTTTCCTCAGGTACCTGTGCAGCAGAGTTAACAAAGTTGTCCCAGACTATATTTTGCTTGTCCAAATCATGTATGGTGATTATTTTTGTTGAGATTCAACCAGATGATGAGCTTAGTGAAAAGTAAGCACCTTCACTAAGTGGGGCTCACAGGCTATTTTTAAGTGTATGTCTATTTTTAGAAATGGCGAGCATATTCTATAAGTTGTAGGATGTTATTTGTAGATGGTTGTTCAAATGTGGAAAATAGATGAAATTCTATTTTTATAATATTGGGCAAAGTCTATTTATAGATCGTTGATCTAAAAATAGATGCATGTCGATTATTATTAGCTCTTAATAGTAATCTGACAATAAATATCAACTTATTCTCTTGGAGCACTTTATTTCAGTGAACAGATTTAGAAAATCAGTGGGATGAAGGAATTACGCAATTCCTAGGGTTATTGGTGGCTCATGCATGGAGGACTCAGTTAGAACTGAAGTGGCAAAGTTATGACAGAGTTGGAAGAGTAGTTTATGGAGTTGTTATTTAGTTTAACTCAGTTAATGGAGTTAAACTCAGTTGAGCTATTTGTATCTAGTCTAACTGAAAGATAAAATAGCGAGATTTAATTTTATTAATTATTTAATTAATTCACAACTAATAACTCACTAACAACTGAATAGAAACAACAGTTAACTACAGTGCATGTCAGTTCCAGTGGAGACCTAATGGAGAGATAGGTGAAAGGGTGAGATGGACTATCCGTTGTGACTATAGAGATGCATTCAATGCATCTGACACACATTGGAGTTGCCAATGAGGATTGTGCAGTCAAGGCAAATCCAATTTGAATTCATTCAGCACGGATTGTGCGGAGGCAAGCTATCAAGAGGTAAGAAATTGGTGCATGGAGATGCAAATTTCTGCATGGCAGTGTGTAATGATTATTGGTTGTACTGAGAGCTTCACGTACTAAGCTTTGTATGAGATTATTACATGATTCCATTGATATACATAATATATGATAGTTGGGGTTTTTAGCTTTAAGCTTTCCCGTTAAACAACGGTGTTATGTGCGATTGAATTTATTCACATGTGTTTGCAGTTGAGTTTTAAATTTCCGCAAGTTTAACAGTGGAAGGATTTTGTATTTAGCAAGAAGATAAATATTGTTAGATCAGGAGAATCTGGTAATAAATCAATATTAATAAATTTCTACATGTTATCGGAGAAATATTGATCAATGGAGATTGCAATTGTGAATAAGTGCTGAGTTTTGTGTTGGTGGACAATTCGAATTTGCTGCAGAAATTTCTTGGTGCGACAGTTGAGTATTCATTGAAATGTCTTTCAATGGGTTGCGATTGGAGCATTCCCTTGAGGGTAGCTCGAATTACATAGCCCGGAAGGATAGGATGGAGGCGGTTCTTGAAGATAATGGGTTGAAGGATTTCATCGATAGCGATGTTCCTAAGCCTGCTTCTAGCGATGCTGTAGGACTTGATGCATGGAAAAAGAAGGTCGCAAAGACAAGAAGAATTCTGTTGGAAGGTGTGAAGGACCATATTGTGTCAAGCCTTCACGTGAAATCCACTCCATTTTCAATGTGGAAGGCTTTGAAAGATCTTTTCCAAAGCAGCAGCAACCAGAGGAAGTTGGCACTTAAAGATAAGCTCAGAAAAATAAAAATGGAGAAGGGCGACAGTATTCCAAAATATCTCATGAAGTTTGTCCATTGTAGGGATGAACTGGGAAGTGTGGGGACTACTATTGATGATGATGACTTGGTGACCTTGGCTCTCCTTGGGCTTCCGAATATTTGGCATAGCTACGAAGACTCTGTCAATGGATGAGAGAAATTGTCGGGTTGGGAGCGACTTTGGTCGGATCTTGTGCAGGAGGAGATAAGGTGAAGTACCAAGGATGGCTCTTCATCGAAGAATGATGATGAAGTGAATTTCACTTTGGCTACCAAAGTAAAGAAAGGAAAGGGGAAGAAATACCATCCAAAATCCGAGGTTAAAGTCGAGAAGCTGGATTTTTCCAAAGTGAAGTGTTTTCACTGTCATGAACAAGGGCATCTCGCCACTAACTGCCCACAGAAAAAGAAGAACAAGAAGGATGCTGGAGCTGCAGTTGGAGAGGCCTTAGCCTCGCAATTTGAACTTTATTTCTCTTTGATCGCATGCTTGGTTTCAAGCTCAATGGGATCGGTGTGGTATCTTGATAGTGGTGCGTCTTTCCATATGACAAGAGACAAGGAGTTGTTTAGTGACTTGGAGGAGAAGGATCTCCAAATGCATATAGAGATGGGAGACGATGGTAGATACAATGCGATCGGAATTGGGACCATTACCTTTGAGAGGGATTCAGGTAAACCATTTCTGTTGAAATATGTTATGCATGTCCCAGGTCTGAAGAAGAACTTGGTCTCGGTCGCAATGTTGGAAGACAGAGGTTATGACGTTGTTTTTAGAGAGGGAAAAGATTTCCTGCGACATAAAACAATGGTTAAAAACAAGAGGATAGGGATTTGAGTTAAGAATATCTAAAATCTGGAGGGAGATGGTTGCGCTGTAATGATGGGCAAAGCAGAAGAAGTGGTGAGTCAGGATGAGGGCGAATTGTGCCACAGGCGATTGGGCCATCTTCACCATGACGCCTTGAAGATTTTGCAGCAAATTTCTACTAGACTTCCCAAGGGTACTCTTGCACAGACAGATCAGTGCAAGGGATATACTATGGGTAAGTTTTTGAAGACAACCTTCCATGAGAAGGAGAACCGTGCTTCGGTGATCCTGGAGAGAATTCACACAGACGTGTGTGGACCTTTATCGATTGATTCAACAACAAAACACAGGTATTATGTTATATTTTTTTATGACTATTATTGTAGATGTTGGATCTTATTCATGTAGAAGAAGAGCGAAACATTCTCAAAGTTCTGTGAGTTTAAATCATTGGTGGAGAAGGAGTTAAGGAAGAAAGTGAAGGGCTTGTGGAGTGATAATGGTGGCGAATATATCTCGAATGAATTCAAATACTTCTGTAGAAAAGAATGAATTCGAAGAGAACTCATAGCGCCTCATAACCCACAGAAGAATGGGGTCACGGAGAGGAAGAACATAATGATCGTGGGTGCTGCACGAGCTATGTTGCATGACTAGGGCCTACCGATGCACTTGTGGGCGGAAGCATGCAACACTGCGATTTATGTGCAAAATCGTTGTCCTCATAGAGTACTTGACATGAGTACACCTGAAGAATATTTTACTGGTAAGAAACCTGATATTTCTCATTTGAAGATTTTTGGCTCATATGTTTACATTCATGTGACAAAGGATGCCAGGAAGAAGTTGGAGCTGACTGCAGAAGTTGGGATATTTGTGGGGTACAAAGAAACACCCCATAATTATCGTGTGTATTTTCCAAACAATCAAATGACTGTGGTGTGACAGGATATAAAATTCAATGAGGTGAAAGCCATGACGTTGTCGCTTGAGAGGGAGCTACACTTGCATGCGAAGGAGGAACTTCTTGTTCCCAAAGATGAGCCTCTAGATGTGAATCAGCCACATGAGGAGATTCATGGAGTGGAGTTTTATTTCCTAAATCTACCTCAGGCTGAAGGAAGGCAGAGTCTAGGGTAACATCAAACCACGCTTAATCTGGTAGCTAGCCCTACCAGATCGGGAGAGGGCTCTCTCCTAGTCAATCTCAGCAAAAATAATCAATGAGGCTTGAGATGACTTGAAATAAAGGCTGATTTTAGGCTAGATATATACGTAAAGGAGTTTGATTTGATTTTGAGGGTGTTTGTTGGAATCAAAGGGAAAAGCAGATTTTGGGTCCGGGAAATGATCAGTTTTGCAGAGGGCTGAATGGGGCAAGAAAGGCAATTGTTTTGATGCTTCGAATTGAATGAAATGAATAGCTCAGACCGGGGAGGAGTTGAAGAGGGAAAGAGGCTTTCAGGAATCCTCTTCAAACAGTTGAAAACATAGAAAATTAAACAAAACTTCAAGGCATAGCACTGCAAATCTAATGGATTCCACCTTTATTACTTGTTTGTTTAACTTAAGAAGAAAGGAGAAGGAAAATGATACACATGAAACATCAGTAAACTTACAATCACAGAGAGAAATACATCATCAAAACAAAGAGCCACATGGATCCCAAAGAGTGTTGTAAACCCTGGTCTATTCCTTTGCCAAAATGCAGAGATGAAATGTACAATGGAGCTCCAAGCAATCCCAAGTGTCCAACCTATGCCAATGACTGAAAAATTACAAGATATAGACAAGCATAACTCATCCCCATTCCTCTAGGGGTCGAGCTCACTATTTTAAGAGTTTTTTCAACAAGATCTAAACTAAGAACTGGAAAATAGGTAGTGGAACATCTTGCCTCTATAAGATAGGAAACTAATTCATTCAGTTGCAATTCACCTTTTGATGAATGAATCTACTTTCATGAGTAAAAATTTGCCAAAATTACATCAAGAGCCATGAAATTACATCAAATTACATCAATATTTTTACATTTGGAAATAAGAAAGTCAAACTGGCCAAAATTAGGTGAAAAACAGAGTTACTGAGTGAAAAAGGAGCCAAAATCCCCAATGCGTCGCGCCTGAAATATCTATGCGTCACGCCAGTTTGGAGCCAGTTTTGATGGCCTTTCCAGTGTCCAAATTGAGTACAGGATAGCTCGTTCAAAATATATGCCTGTCTAATTTCCAACCCAAGTTTAATTTCTGAATTTGGTTTCCATTTACCCCTCCAAAAATGAGTTTTCCCAACATTGCTTCCTGTGTGTCCAAAAAGGGGCAGAAAGGTCAATTTTAGGGTGTTTTTGACCCCTATGGAAACCCAAAAATTGTCAAAATCTCTGGGTAATGGGTAGGCATGCATAAAGTTTCATGAAAAATTCAAAAATTTAAATTTTTCCCCAAGAGGAGCTCCCAATCATAACCGCACGCCAAGTGGTGCGACGCGTCGGGCAGGAAAATCTGTGTTAAGGCCAAAAAAAATCAAAATTGACAAAATGTGTCCCAAATTTCTTGAAATTTGGGCTGAATTTCCACCATCTGCGCTATGCTAGGCCAAGGAAGCTTCAGCCAAAATTTGGAGTCTATCATGCCTTTTGCGACGCTTTAATGCCCTCTTTAACTTAGCCTTCAGGATCTTGATTCGTGCCTTGCAGACATGATTTCTTGCCCATTAATGATTCTTCATGTGCCTCAACATGTTATTTTCCTTGTTGGCATTATCCAAATGAACACTGACCCTTTCAAGCCAAGTTTTGCGATCAACCTCAATTTCTTGCTCAATGGATGTCATCTCACTTTAGCTCCTTTGGGCAGCTTGTCGTTTTGCTTTCATGTTTTGGAGCTCCATGAATGAATGGGACTGATGAGGGGAGGATTTGATGCTAGCTGTAGTGTTTTAGGGAATGAAAGGGTTTAGGGTATGACATCTAGGGTTTGGGATGGCAATTAGTGTTTGTGGATATTTAACTAGGATTTGGGATAGTGGGATTAGGGATTTAGGGTTAGTTGATTAGGGATATGGGAAATGTGGAATGGGTAGATGAGAATGTAAAGAGAGGGAGAAAATTATTGAGGGAATGAAGGAGTGAGGGAGTGAGAAATGGCTAGGAGTGGAATTTGCAACAAGAAATACAACTCATAAACCCTACGCAATTGTTTTTTGACAAAAAATGCAAGGAGGTAGGGTTTTAATTTATATCCATTAAATCACCATAAGCACCATGAGAAATTCATTCATTGGTCATGGAGGGACGTTAACTTACTTGGGAAATGAATAATTTAGCAATTTGAGAGTCTTTGGAGGAATATTTGAATGGATTTCATGCTTTTTAGCCCAATGCGCCGCGCCATCTCAATGTGTCACGCCAATTCATTTTTTGCACTGTAGAGGGCTGCCCAATGCACCTCGCCATCTCAATGCGTCGCGCATTTTTGAAGGAGAATTTTGGAGACCTTCCCGGTGTCCAAATTGGGCGTGGGATAGCTCGTTGGAAAGCTTGCTGAGTCTACTTTCCAACCCAACTATAATTTTCAATTTGGAGTTCATTTGCCCTATCAAAAATCAAATCTCTCAAGACTGGTCAAAATGTGCAAAATGAGGCTGCCTCAAGGAAGAGTGTTGTTGCAGTCAACTTTTTAAGGTCTTCCTCAACTCCAAATTGAGCTCATGATAGCTCAATCAAGCAAGTCATTTGGCCAACCAAGCTAGGAGAAAACTTGATTTTCCCAAGGTCACTTCAGAGGTGCATCAATTCTCCTGAGGCAACGGTATTTTTATCTAAAACCATGACACCTGTGTAAAAGTTGAAGGACGTTTTTCTTCCTTGGAATATTTTGGACAAAAACCTCTCTCAGTTTTTCCAAATTCATCTTTTATTGCTCAGAAACATCATTGGAGTAAAACCTATCCTGATGTGTGGAACAAGGGATTTTTCGAAATGAAGTGAAATGAAGGGGATAAGGGGCTTCTAAATTCTTGAGATAATTTTAGGAAGTAGGGAGGGATGTTAGGAAGTAGAGGAAAGTGGAATTTCAAATATTGAGAGAGGGGGAGGGGTCCAAAAGGGCAAAACACAGGCCTAGCCTAGAAAATTGCCAAGTTATAGCAAGAAATTAGGGTTTGTGCGAAAATGAGGAATTTGGGGGATCTCAGTGATGGGAAGTGTTTAATAAGGTAAATTAAGGATAAGGAAAGGTGTATGAACATCAGGATACAATTTTTGCTGATGATTTGACCATCTAAGAGAAATTACCTTCAAAACCCTAGGAGAGGGAAATGAACCTTACCTAGGCACAACTAAAGCATGAAAAAAGTGTAAAATGACCCATTGGAACTTGACATGATGATGAAAACCTCTGAATGATGGTACACTTAGCTGAATGGTGACATGGACCGACATTTGGACAACTTTGAAAGGAATGTTAGCAAACCCTAGACCTAATACCTAGTGACCAAATTTTACTTTAAGACTCACTGAAATGACAAAATTTGACCTTGACACTTTAAAATCACTTTGTAAGAGAATTTTTGATCACTGGAAGAAGGCTGCAAAGACTGACACTAACATTGGCTCTAATGGGGATGGTAGCTCCTTGGAGGTGCCAAGAACTACAGATCTTTGGAAAGCAGACAGTGCCTTCATCCATTGGGCAATGGAGTCAAAAACTCAAGATGAAATGCATGACTAAAAACTAATGACTTGACGACACAAATTGACTCTCACTCAACTAAAAACTGACTCGATACTTAAACACAACCGACAAATTGGAACTGATGCTCAAAATGGAGCTTATTCAATAAAACCTACTCTAACAGTTTCATTCATCACCTGATCAAGTGAAATGAAACAACCAATGCAACCAAGTAAGTATTCCAACTACTGTTTGAATTCTCTGCAAGTGCTTGCTTATGAACAACAAGAGAGAACTACTAAAAGGCAACTCCCATGAAAACTTCTGAACAGATCCGTTGAATACTATGGATTCTCTATCCACCTCCAAAAACATTGCATAAGGATCTTGAATTTCATGCACACTGGGACTTAGCTCATCCAATGGATTAATTTTCTTCTCCTCATACCATGAATGCAAACTTTGTTCTGAGCTTTGTGACGAGACTCCTGCTAAAAATGACAAAGAGACGGGCTGCCAGATCAATTTTGTATCAGCACACGTTTCAAGCTCACATATAGTCAATGGAGAAAGGATTTGAATGCATACATCATCCAACACATCAGCTATTGGATCATGAAAAAATTGAAAAGACTGCTACAACCCATTTTCTATTCGTTCCGATGAGATTACATGATTTCCTATAGGCTACTCATTTGAATATTTACTATGCAATTTACCCTTCAAAAACTGAAATGATTCAAAATAAAATGGTACGGAATCATCTTGTATCATTTGATCATATGTTCCAGCTTCCATGTCTTCATCTACAACTTGAAAATCAATAGCATTCGGGGGATGAAAATCTGGATATGAGAAGTCTTGAACAAGGTTTTCATTGCCCTCAAGATGGTCTAGATCAAGACTTATCGACAGTTGATTTCTGATTGCATGGAAGTTGTCTCTGATGAACTGAAACAAATCAAAACAAAAAGGAAAAGATCCTTCACTTACTTCAAAATTTGATGCACTTTCCTCGTCACTGTCATAGCTGATATGCATCGGTTGATCACTGTACTTGAGCTGCTGAAATTGAACTTCCTCCTTCCACAAACTAACTTCTGATTTGTCTGCAAGATTAGCTTCTGTTTGGAGAACATAATCATCATCATACTGGTCAAACTGAGGCAAATCATCAGTATAAAACACATCATCAAGCATACATGTCATATCAATAGCTCTCTATTCTCCAAGATGATCTATAAAACAATCACAAATCTATGACAACTGGGATAAGAAACAAAATGTTTTGGATCAGCAACTTGTTCTTCTTCAATCAGCGAGCCATGGGCTTGAATGTTATACTCATTCCTTGTGGTGATATTTTGCATCATCTCTTCTATTGCACTTACCAACATGTAAAGCTTTACCTCTAGAGATGTCGATTTCTCTGGATCTATGTTTTTCATCTCTTCTTCCTTCAACTTTGCCCTTCAGATCAGCAAATGAGCCTCTACATCTACTGCACTATTCTACATCTCTTCAAGTGTTGCAAGTTTCTTTTCTCTCAGCTGAAACTCCATTTCTGGATCAAAATCACCTGGGTAGTGTAAGAGAGCAAATCCAGGAGGAGGTCTTATATTAACTGGCATCGAATAATAAACTTGGCTAAATCTGGTAGAAAACTATTGTACTGTCTCCCCTGGCAGTCTTTTCAGCTGGTTATACTCTTCTATAATCAAGAAAGGGTTCTGTCTGACCACCCACCTGTCGAGGAAAACTTTGACGAACTACTGGAAATCTGAGATGCTCGCATCATGCAAGGTTTTGAACCAACTCTTGACTTTGCCTTGCAAAGAAAGAGCAAAAAGCCTAATACTAACATCCTCTTCATCAACTTCAAAAAGGTCAAGAAAAGACTCAAAATTCATAACATGTCTCTCAGCAGTGATGTTGTCACGTTCACCATCAAATCTTGGTACATATAGATCATGATTTTTAGGGAAAGCATGGGATATAGAAGGTAAAATCAGAGGCTTGTAACGATCTGGAATTTTACAAGGTATAGGGGTATGTAAAAATGTTGTAGAATCAGTCTTGGTCTCTTGAGGTTCATTAGTTTGAATATGGTCATCACAAGATTCAGAAGAAAGGTCTTGATCAAGCTCAAAAGCATGCAAATATTTGGCATTCACAATCTTCAAAGGGAAGGAATCAAATGCAGGCCGAGGATCTTTTCTCAAATACAATATACTTTGCAAAGCCTTCTTGAAATTCTCAGGAAAAGAGAACAAATAATTTATGACAAAGAACAAAATGTCTTGGATGAAATTCCAACTTGAATACCTGATCTTTCCATATTGTCCTTTCATGTTTCTGCTGGTCGGGTTCATCCTCCAGTGGAGTCCTTGGATCTGATATCGAAACTGATTTAGAGTCGCCAGGTGAATGATTTCAACCTTGAGGTGTCTGATCGTTGTCCACCATCAACAATCAGATCTGAACTTGATTAGATCTTACTGAGGAAATCAGATGTTCAGTTCATAAACTAGACCGGAGATTAACTGAAGCAGCATTCATCTACTTTCGCTAATGCAAAGCAAGAGCATTTCGAAGGCTACCTGGCTAACTTCAGGCTCCATCTGTAGTTTATAAAGAAAACAACAAAAATTTTGTCTCCCCAGTATGGTCGCCACTATGTTATTGCCTAAATCTACCTCAGGCTGAAGGAAGGCAGAGTCTAGGGTAACATCAAACCACACTTAATCTGGTAGCTAGCCCTACCAGATCGGGAGAGGGCTCTCTCCTGGTCAATCTCAGCAAAAATAATCAATGAGGCTTGAGATGACTTGAAATAAAGGCTGATTTTAGGCTAGATATATACATAAAGGAGTTTGATTTTATTTTGAGGGTTTTTGTTGGAATCAAAGGGAAAAGCAGATTTTGGGTCCGGGAAATGATCAGTTTTTCAAAGGGCTGAATTGGGCAAGAAAGGCAATTGTTTTGATGCTTCGAATTGAATGAAATGAATAGCTCAGACCGGAGAGGAGTTGAAGAGGGAAAGAGGCTTTCAGGAATCCTCTTCAGATAGTTGAAAACATATAAAATTAAACAAAACTTCAAGGCAGAGCACTGCAAATCTAATGAATTCCACCTTTATTACTTGTTTGTTTAACTTAAGAAGAAAGGAGAAGGAAAATGATACACATGAAACATCAGTAAACTTACAATCACAGAGAGAAAGAAATCATCAAAACAAAGAGCCACATGGATCCCAAAGAGTGTTGCAAACCCTGGTCTATTCCTTTGCCAAAATTCAGAGATGAAATGTACAATGGAGCTCCAAGCAATCCCAAGTGTCCAACCTATGTCAATGACTGAAAAATTACAAGATATAGACAAGAATAATTCATCCCCATGCCTCTAGGGGTCGAGCTCACTAGTTTAGGAGCTGTTTCAACAAGATCTAAACTAAGAACTGGAAAATAGGCAGTGGAATAGCGTGCCTCTATAAGATAGGAAACTGATTCATTCAGTTGCAATTCACCTTTTGATGAATGAATCTACTTTCATGAGTAAAAATTTGCCAAAATTACATCAAGAGCCATAAAATTACATTAAATTACATCAATAATTTTAAATTTGGAGATAATAAAGTCAAATTAGCCAAAACTAGGCGAAAAACAGAGTTACTGAGTGAAAAAGGAGCCAAAATCCCCAATGCGTCGCACCTGAAATCTCTATGCGTCGCGCCAGTTTGGAGCCAGTTTTGATGGCCTTCCCGGTGTCCAAATTGAGTGTAGGATAGCTCGTTGGAAAGATCTACCTGTCTACTTTCCAACCCAAGTGTAATTTCCGAATTTGGTTGCCATTTACCCCTCCAAAAATGAGTTTTCCCAACACTGCTTCCTGTGTGTCCAAAAAGGGGCAGAAAGGTCAATTTTAGGGTGTTTTTGACCCCTCCGGCAACCCAAAACTTGTAAAAATCTCTAGGTAATGGGTAGGAATGCATAAATTTTCATGAAAAATCCAAAAATGTAAATTTTTCTCCAAGAGGAGCTCCCAATCATAAGCGTGCGCCAAGTGGCGCGACGCGTCGGGCAGGAAAATCTGTGTTAAGGCCAAAAAAAATCAAAATTGACAAAATGTGTCCCAAATTTCTTGAAATTTGGGATGAATGTCCACCATCATGTGCTATGCTGGGCCAAGGAAGCTTTGGCCAAAATTTGGAGTCTATCATGCCTTTTGTGACGCTTTAATGCCCTCTTTAACTTAGCCTTCAGGATCTTGATTCGTGCCTTGCAGACATGATTTCTTGCCCAATAATGATTCTTCATGTGCCTCAACATGTTATTTTGATTTTTGGCCTTCTCTAAATGAACATTGAACCTTTCAATCCAAGTTTCGCGATCAACCTCAATTTCTTGCTCAATGGATGTCATCTCACTTTGGCTCCTTTGGGCAACTTGCTGTTTTGCTTTCATGTTTTGGAGCTCCATGAATGAATGAGACTGATGAGGGGAGGATTTGATGCTAGCTGTAGGGTTTTAGGGAATGAAATGGTTTATGGTATGACATATAGGTTTTTGGATGGCAATTAGTGTTTGTGGATATTTAACTAGGATTTGGGATAGTGGGATTAGGGATTTAGGGTTAGTTGATTAGGGATATGGGAAATGTGGAATGGGTAGATGAGAATGTAAAGAGAGGGAGAAAATGATTGAGGGAATGAAGAAGTGAGGGAGTGATAAATGGCTAGGAGTGGAATTAGTAGCAAGAAATACAACTCATAAACCCTATGCAATTGTTTTTTGACAAAAAATGCAAGGAGGTAGGGTTTTAATTTATATCCATTAAATCACCATAAGCACCATGAGAAATTCATTCATTGGTCATGGAGGGATGTTAACTTACTTGGGAAATGAATAATTTAGCAATTTGAGAGTCTTTGGAGGAATATTTGAATTTATTTCAGGCTTTTTAGCCCAATGTGCCGCGCCATCTCAATGCGTCGCGCCAGTTCATTTTTTGCACTGTAGAGGGCTGCCCAATGCGTCGCACCATCTCAATGTGTCGCGCCTTTTTTCAGGAGACTTTTAAAGACCTTACCGGTGTCCAAATTGGGCGTGAGATAGCTCATTGGAAATCTTGTTCAGTCTACTTTCCAACCCAACTATAATTTTTCAATTTGGAGTTCATTTTCCCTGTCAAAAATAAAATCTCCCAACACTGGTCAAAATGTGCAAAATGAGGCTTCCTCAAGGCAGAGTGCTGTTGCAGTCAACTTTTGAAGGTCTTCCTCAACTCAAAATTGATCTCATGATAGCTCATTGGAAATATATTTGTGTCTAGCTATCATTTGACTCATCAAGCAAGTCATTTGGCCAACCAAGCTAGGATAAAACTTGAGTTTCCCAAGGTCACTTCAGAGGTGCATCAATTCTCCTGAGGCAACGGTATTTTTGACATTTATCTAAAAAAATGACACCTGTGTAAAAAGTGAAAGAGGTTTTTCTTCCTTGGAATATTTTGGACAAAAAACTCTCTCATTTTTTCCAAATACATATTTTATTGCTCAGAAACATCATTGGAGTAAAACCTATCCCGATGTGTGGAACAAGGGATTTGTCGAAATGAAGCGAAATGAAGGGGATAAGGGGCTTCTAAATTCTTGAGAAAATTTTGGGAAGTAGGGAGGGATGTTAGGAAGTATGGGAAAGTTTAATTTCAACTATTGAGAGAGGGGATGGGGTCCAAAAGGGCAAAACACAGGCCTAGCCTAGAAAATTGCCAAGTTATAGCAAGAAATTAGGGTTTGTGCGAAAATGAGTAATTTGGGGGATCTCAGTGATGGGAAGTGTTTAATAAGGGACATTAAGGATAAGGAAAGGTGTATGAACATCAAGATACAAGTTTTTCTGATGATTTGACCATCTAATAGAAATTACCTTCAAAACCCTAGGAGAGGGAAATGAACCTTACCTAGGCACAACTGAAGCATGAACAAAGTGTAAAATGACCCATTGGAACCTGACATGATGATGAAAACCTCTGAATGATGGTACACTCAGCTGAATGGTGACATGGACCAACATTTGGACAACTTTGAAAATAATGTTAGCAAACCCTATACCTAATACGTAGTGACCAAATTTTACTTGAAGGCTCACTGAAATGACAAAATTTGACCTTGAAACTTTAAAATCACTTTGTAAGAGCATGTTTGATCACTGGAGGAAGGCTGCAAAGACTGACACTAACATGGAGGATTCCACTCATGTAGAACCAAACATCAGAACAGGCAGAAGGAGTACCATAGAAGCTGAGAGACTGAAGCTTTATGCGACACAGAATGTAGGAGTTCCTACACCACAATTAAGGCAGAGACAATCACTTGAAAAATTTACTGGATACATGGCTCTTATGAGAAAGTGTATCGTGACAAAGCCATCATCTTTTGAAGAAGAAGCGCAGGAGCCCACATGGGTAGATGCCATGGTGGAGGAGTATGACTCCATTTTCAGAAACAGTGTTGGGGAAATTGTTCTAGGGCCGGTGGGTAAATCAGTGGTATATTCGAAATGGATCTACAAGGTAAATAAAGCTGCTGATGGGAGAATCGAGAAGTATAAGGCAAGATTTTTTGCTTGGGGCTTCTCACAGATCAAGGGGATTGATTATGAAGAAACCTTTGTACATATCACACGGTATTCTTCCATAAGGACCATCCTTGCTCTCTTAGCGCAGATGGTTGGAACATTCATCAGATTGATGTGAACACTATGTTCATTAATGGGATCATTGAGGAAGAAGTGTACATTGAGTAGCCTGAAGTATTTTAGATATTCAGCAGCGAGTCACATGTTTGCAGACTCAAAAGAGCATTGTATGGGCTAAAGCAAGCACCACATGCTTGGTACACACAGATCGAAAACTATTTCATTGGACTTGGTTTCACCAAGAGTGAGGTGGATGCAAACCTGTACCAAATTGTGGTGGAGAGTAAGCTTTTAATCATTGTTCTTTATTTTGATGATTTAATACTAACAGGTAATGAGCAGTTGATACACTCATGCAAGGCAGATCTTGCAAAGGAGTTCAAGATGAAGGAGTTGGGCCTCCTTCAGTATTTCCTTGGATTGGAAATATGGCAACGAGAAGGTGAAATTTTTGTGTCTCAAGGAAAGTATGCTCGGGAGATACTTGGTAAGTTTCAAATGGAGGACTGCAAGCCCATGGATACTCCTCTTCCAGGAAATTGGAGGAAAGAGGATGCTACTGTTGTGTCTCGATCTAGTCTCCTAAACTGAGCTCATTTAATTGTCAACCAAGATTTGTAAACTGCTGAAGTGAAGTGTACCATATGTACCTAGGTGCTTGTTTCCTAATGCGTTGTATGTGGTGTTTTGTGATGTTTTTGGTCTTTTGTGATGATTTATGATGTTTTTGGTCTTTTGGTGATTTATGATGTTTTTGGTCTTTTGGTGATTTATGGTGTTTTTGGTCTTTTGGTGATTTTTATGTTTACAATGGAAATGTCTAAAAAACTAATGGAAAGGGTTGGTGGTCAAAAACAGAGTTAAGCCTAATGTATGGAATGGTAAATGCAATTGGAAACAATGAAGCAGAATTTGAACTATGACTAAATGAAAGCAAAAGCTTGATAATGACTTTTTAGGCAAATGACACAAACTAAACTTGAGAAATGATCACTAAATATGCAAATCCTCTAACTAAACAATTAAACACTAATGATGCAATACTCTGTCCTAAGCTCTTTTATTCTATGATTAATTCCTAGTTCTATTCTGCAATTTAATTGAATGTCACAGAACTTATACTCAAGAAGTTATTGGTTTCTTGTTCAAAGTAGTTCTTTTGAGGAAGAGCTCTGTTTATAAGATGATGAGGAGATTGCAGAGAGATTTCAGACCTTATAGTGATGTTGTCTTCTGTTCCTATGGCTATGGATCTGTTGTAGTTTTTAGAACAAGAAGATGTTTGTGAATAATGAAGGCTGTCTTGTTAATCCTAACAACTAAAGTGATCTATTGTGCAATGGATGACAGTTTGAATATGAGATGCAAGTGCAATGAGTTATTCTAAGAATGAACCTAAGATGCTACTAAACTAGAACAATGTTGAACTATAAGTCATCATCAAACTTTGAAACAAAGTAACTGAACATGAATTAAATGCAATGAAACTCCGGAGCTTTCCAACTATACTAACATGCATTATTCTATGAAGTTACACAATCTATTTGTTCATCATTAATGATATTTTGGAAGAGTTCCTTCTTTTGGAAGAGGTAAAACAATTCTGACTGTGTACTTGGATGCAATTGCAAGCAAATAGACTGAAAGCAAATGAAAAAAAAAAAAAACTAAGTTATCACATCCATACTCTACTCGTCATTATGATGTCTTGGGCAAGCGTTTAAGAGCAAGAACAGAGATGATACTTAGTACAAACACACAACTAAATCATTCATTATCACGATCATGTCTTGAACTTCTGAAGGGTGTCTTGGAAGAATTTCTTCTTGTGGAAGAGTGATTAGAACAAGTGTAACTGTGATAGTGAATAGCAAAACTACAACTAAATCCTACAGTACCACAGCTATTCATCATTCATCATTATAATCTGTTGGAAGAGTGTCTTCTTGTGGAAGAGCTGGAATGAATATAACTACAGTAGCTAGTTAAAACAACTATAAATTCAACTCCTAATCCTACAATACCATAGTCATTCAACATTCGTCATTATAATCTATTGGAAGAGTGTCTTCTTGTGGAAGAGCTAGAATGAATACGACTACAGTAGCTAAAACAAAACAACTACCAATTCAAATGCAAAACATAAAGGCAGCTAGGAAAACTTATCTAATTTACGCAAAAGAAATCTGTGCAAGAGGCAGGGGCCCTCTACCACTTGACGGCATTCAACTCCAAATTAAATCACGCCTTCAAAATAACTTTGTCTACTCCATTAACGATGCAAAAGTTTGAACATGACACTCTGCGTTTTCAGGAATGTATCACAGAGTTTGAACAAAATCTAGCAGCAAATCTAACATAAAATCTCTCTAACTCTGCTCTCGGTCTACTCAAGAGTTTATAAAGCAAATGCAAGTAACAATAATTACAACAATTTAGGAATAATGTCTTTCCTTATCCGAATCATATTAGGAGTCTTTGAGGTGGCTACGTGAAGAAGAAAAGACATCTGGACTGAGACAGTCCTAGTAGGAGTCTTCCTTCATAAATGTGTTCCCACGTGTATAACCGTACCCAGAATCCATTTCTTCCTCCATGATGAGCAACGAACCATGTAGACACGACGTGGATCATGCCCATATGTGGTTTTTCTCAAGAGGCCACCTGGAACATACTCAAACATAAAGGCAGCTGCAGAATCGCCGGTTAGCTACGGAATGTCTGCATTCTGCAGCTAGTTCCGGTCAAAATGCTTAACAATGGCAAAAATCACAAAATTCAACAAGTCAGTCATGTAAATCATTCTAGAAGTAATTTTAACTATATTTATTGATTAATTGGGTTTAAGATAGAAATGGACAAGGGAAAATGAGGTAAAATGAGGTGAAGGAAAGCACAAATTTGAGGCTCAACAGCTACATCGATAGAGGTAGTGGATTCCACTATTTATCGACAGTTGGTGGGTTCGCTCATGTATTTAGTTAATACAACACCAGACATATGTTATGTGGTGAACCAAATTTCACAAGCGATGGTTAGGCCTACCAAGCTCTTTTGGAAGGTAGGCAAGCATGTCCTGAGGTATCTCAGGGGCACATCTGAGTATGGCTTATGGTATAGATAGATGAATGAGGTGAAGTTGCATGGCTTCATAGATGTAGATTGGGCAGGCAACCCAACAGACAGAAAGAGCACATCATGAGGGGTTTTCAGTATCGAATCTACAACAGTTTCTTGGTACAACAGGAAAGAAAATTTTGTGGCACTCATTTCAGCGGAAACGAAATACATGGCAGCAAGTGAAGCTGCATGTGAGGCTATCTAGATGAGGAAGATCCTAGTCGGTTTGTTTGGTTCACATTTAGATCCTACAGTGATCCATTGTGATAATTAGAGTTGCATTAAACTCTCGATTAATCATGTGTTTCATGATAGATCTAAACATATTGATATCTGGTATCATCGTATCAGAGATTGTGTGTAGCGGAAGATCATGTTGCTTCAGTACATTCCTATGGAAGATCAGGATGCAGATATTCTGATGAAGGTGCTCAGCAGGAGAAAATTTGAATACCATAGAGGCAGGATCGGGGTGAAGGATAATCCCTATCTTGTTGAGAGGGAGTATTGAGATTCAACAAGATGATGAACTTAGTGAAAAGTAAGCACCTTCACTAAGTGGGGCCCGCAGGCTATTTTTAGGTGCTTGTCTATTTTTAGACATGGTGAGCAAATTCTATAAGTTGCAGGATGCTATTTGTAGATGGTTGGTAAAATGTGGAAAATATATGAAATTCTATTTTTAGAATATTGGGCAAAGTCTATTTATAGATCGTCGATCTGAAAATAGATGCATGTTGATTATTATTAGATCTTAATAATAATCCGACAATAAATTTCAACTTATTGTCTTGGAGCACTTTATTTCAGTGAAAATATTTGGCAAATCAGTGGGCTGAATGAATTACGCAATTCCTAGGGTTATTGGTGGCTCATGCATGGAGGAATCAGTTAGAACTAAAGTGGCAAAGTATGACAGAGTTGGAAGAGTAGTTTATGGAGTTGTTATTTAGTTTAACTCAGTTAATGGAGTTAAACTTAGTTGAGCTAGTTGTATCTAGTCTAACTAAAAGATACACTAGTGAGAGTTAAGTGAATTAATTAGTTAATTAATTCACAACTAATAACTCACTAACAACTGAACAGAAACAACAATTAACTACAGTGCATGTCAATTCCAATGGAGACCCAGTGGAGAGATAGGTGAAAGGGTGATATGGACTATCCATTGTGACTATAGTGATGCATTCAATGCATCTGACACACATTGTAGTTGCCAATAAGGATTGTGTAGTCAAGGCAAGGCCAATTCGAATTCATTTAGGGGTCTTCTTCAGCAGGGATTGCGCAGTGGAGGCAAGTTGTCAGGAGGCAAGTAATTGGTGCATGGAGATGCAAATTTCTGCATGACAGTGTGTAATGATTGTTGATTTTACTGAGAGCTTGATGCAGTAAGCTTTGTATGATATTATTACATGATTCCATTGATATACATAATATATGATATTTGGGGTTTTTAGCTTAAGATTTCCCGTTAAAAACCTATGTTATGTGCGATTGAATTTATTCACATGTGTTTGCAATTGAGTTTTAAATTTCCCTAAGTTTAACAGTGGAAGGATTCTGCATTTAGAAATAAGATAAATATTTTTAGACCAGGAGAATCCGGTAATACATCAGTATTAATAAATTTCTACAAGTTTGATTAGCCCGTGGTGATTGACAACTAATTGAGGGTTCTTAGCTTTTCTTATTCGAACAGTAGTGTCATGCAATATAGAATTTAAGAAAGCAGGCAGGTTAACTGAAATCTTTTTTTTAAGAAAAACTAATAGTTTAAGTTGACAGGGTTTTACCACGTCTTGGAGTCCATCGCATGTAATGAATCTTTGGATGAATTCCGTCAGTTCCTTCCACGACCGATGTAGAGAGGTAGGGTTAATCCCTTTTCCTTTTCGCTCCAATGGCTCTTCTGGTTCCTAATATGCTACGACTACCTCTCATAAGGTAAGGTGTTTCTCTATCCATCTCTCTCCTTCCGTTGGTATTCTGGAGACTTCAACAATAATTTCTTCTGTGACCAGTATAACTCTTACCCTGAGTCTGGTTTTTCCCTCCTGTAGGTTTTGTAGGAACTCAATTGCTACCTCTGTATCAAATCCTTCTAATCTGTGTAAATATGGCAGCCAGCCAGCTTGGTGGAGGGTAGCACTAGCTGCATTTGAAATCGGGAAGTTCAAAGGTTCATTCCAGAGAGAGTTTCCTCCCATGGATGATGTGTTTCCTTGAGTTAATTTCTCCTTCTGATTGTGTTCTCTTTCATCTTTGTTGTTTAGGATGAACACTGTATGCAAGAGAAAGGGAAATTGAAACCTTCTACAAGTAACTTCATACCTTAATTGCGATGCTCCTTTGGTCTTATTAGCGTATCCAACGGAATTTGTGCAGTAAATTCGCATGCTTCCTTATTTATGAATAATTACACCCCCTCTGCCAAAGTAAGGGCGTCCATGTCCTCATGTACAAGAAGGATTTGATCAATCATGAATTCATATGAGGGAATGTCAGGATTCAGTAATCATAGCCTGTACGTGAGAGCGTAGGTTGTGGCTTTGGAGCTCGATGAAAGAGGAGTAATTGGGTAATTATGAGCGCATGCAGTGTAAAGGTCAGATTTGGAAGTTTTCATAAGTGTATCTCATGTGGAAGTGACCGGAGAGGGAGAGAAAACAGTATAGCTATTATTATGATAGGATGTCATTCTTTAATGATAAAGTGTGACGAAAGTAAGACTGAGATAGGTAATGATTGGTGTCTTCATCCCAAAGTTCAAACATGTAAGCATATCTCGCCTATAGTTACTTATGTAGTAGATTAGCATTATCACTAATTCGAGTAGTGTTCTTATATTAAGAATGGAAGAAAAATGGGAGGTAAGGTATATGTAAGAATAATTGGCTATTGTTGAAACATACTCTCATACCATAAGCAGAGATACTCCTGCCAGCAGGGGTTCATAGCCTCGACAGGGTTGCTATTTTAACCTGAAAAAATGAGCCAGGATCCTTATGTAAAATTAATTATTCTGCCAATTTTGTGGAGAGATCACCGTAATGGTATGATATCTAGATAGCCACAGTTCCACTCACCAGATTTGTAGCAGAGTGATCAGGCCGGCTCGTGATGAGACCTCCTATCCTTCAAGCAGATGAGAAGGTCATTACCTTGGTGTGATGGCCATTGTGGGAATGTCACTTGCTAAACTCTTATGAACATGGTAGGCTAGCTCGTGATGAGACACCCTATCCTCTCTTGAAAATTTTCATATGACCATAGTAATTTTTATTTTTTTTTATTTTTTTTGAAACATAAGCATTTTGATTTATGAGAAGGTCACTGTGCTGGTATGATGGCTATATAATCACAGTTCCATTCACTTGTAACAGAGTGATCAGGCCAGCTCGTGATGAGACCTCCAGTCCTTCAAGCAAATGAGAAGGTCATTACCCTAGTATGATGGCCATTGTAGGCATGTCACTTGTTAAACCCTTATGATCATGGTAGGCTAGCTCGTGATGAGACCCCCTATCCTCTCTTAAAAACTTGCATGTAAACATAATAGTTATTCTTTATACATGAAGGGAGGCTCATTAACTCCTTAAGAGTTAGGGATGGTGAGAGAAGTAAAAAGAATGCCAATACAATTAATATCCCTTATTCCTATTTCTTCATATTGGAGGGAAATACTACTCGAAAGTGAAAGAAGATATATCATCATAAGATCATGTATTGTATGATAACATATTTGAGTTGGGAATGACTTAGCCTTTCATTTCATATATGTACAATGTCGGCTTCCAGTTTAGAGATTATAGTGTCAAAGAATCATCATATTGGTAATTTTTACTGCTTCCCTCTTCTCTTCAACTGCCACTTCCTACTCAGAGATTCCTTTTATAGCTAGGGTGTGGATCGAGGGGAGGATATCGACAAAGGAAAGAATAAAATGCGAAAGAAAGGTTGTTCAATACGATTGAACAGTAGTTGTTAAATGGGATTGAATAGCAACTATTCAAAGAGTTTGAACATCAAGGAAAAAATAAAACACAAAAACACTGTTGTTCAAAGAATTTGAACAGCAAGGAAAATAAAAACACAAAAACAGGACTGTTCAATTCGATTGAACAACAGTTGTTCAATTGGATTGAACAACATTCGTTCAAAGAATTTGAACAGCAAGAAAAATAAAAACACAAAAACATGGTTGTTCAATCCGATTGAATAGCAGTTGTTCAATTGGATTGAACAGCAACCATTCAAATAATTTGAACAACAAGAAAAATAAAAACACAAAAACACAGTTTTTCAATCTGATTGAACAACAGCTATTCAATTGGATTGAACATCAGCCTTCAAAGAATTTGAACAACAAGAAAAATAAAAACACAAAAACACGTTTGTTCAATTCGATTGAACAATAGTTGTTCAATTAGATTGAACAGCATTCGTTCAAATAATTTGAACAGAAAGAAAAATAAAAACACAAAAACATGGTTGTTTAATCTGATTGAACAACAACTATTCAATTGGTTTGAACAACAGTCATTCAAAGAATTTGAAAAATAAGGAAAATAAAAACACAAAAACACGGCTGTTTAATCTGATTGAACATCATTTGTTCAATTGGATTGAACAACAGCCGTTCAAAGAATTTTAACAACAAGGAAAATGAAAACACAAAAACATGGTTGTTCAATCCAATTAAACAGCAGCTGTTCAATTGGATTGAACAACAGTCGTTCAAAGAATTTGAAAAACAAGGAAAATACAATTGCGAGTATGATACAATTGCGAGTATGAATAATGTACAACAAAATAAGAACTATACATTATTTACAAATGATGGTAGCAAACTCTCATGTACTTGAGGTTGTGGGGTTATCACCCCCTTCTATCACAACTTGTATGGTGGGAACATTTCGTACCTGCTGGAAGAAGGACTCCTTTGTGAGAGGTTTGCGATAGAGGTGTACTCTTTTCCCATTGACTCGAAATGTAGAACCAAACCCATCTATGGTGGTCAAGGTGAGGGTACCATTGTTATGCACTTCTTGGATTTCGTATGGACCGAGCCACCTTGTCTACAATTTTCTCAGAAAATCTTGGAATCTGGAGTCATAGAGAAGTGCCCAATCTCCTTTCTGGAATGTATTCTTTTTGATGAGGTTGTCATGCCACTTAGCTTGTTGTTGTTGTATGATCGTTGTGTGTTGTAGAGCCAGTAGCCATGTTTCATCTAATTCATTTATTTGCTAGAGTCTTTTAATCTAGGCCTCCATCAAGTCCAATCCTACTTCCTTGGCTGTCCTTAGATTTTTGACTTCGAATTCAATGGGAAAAATGGGCTCTCTTCCAAATACTAAATGATATGGAGAATATCTAGTGGTTTTTCACTGTTGACACCTAATCCTATGGATGGGTGTGCATATGTATTTTTGTACATTATTTATTATTAGGAAATAAGGAAGGCCAAGAGTCATTGGGAGATGAATCCCAATAGCCTCACCTCCCATCTATATAAGCATGTACATTCCCCAGCTAATACACATTCTAGTTTTGAGGAGTTACCTCCTGGTTTGACATGGTATCAGAGCCATCCCCACTATTGGCATTTCTGCCCTGTGGTGTAACTCCCTATCCTTTGCTCAGTCAATTTTATTAATAGTTTTTGTTGCTCATTAATTGCTAGACTGTTATTCTGCATTTTTTTCCCTATTTAGCCCTGACATTTGCAACTCCAGCTCCTGCAGCTCCTGAAGACTGCAGGCTCTGTCATTCTGCAAATTGCAGGCTCTGCCATTCTGCAATTCCAGCAGTCCTGCAACTCTGTCATTCTGCAGATTCAATTTCAAATTTTTTTTGTAACTCCCTTTTGGGCCTCCTCCTCTCCATTCATCCCTGCGCTCCTCCATTTTTCTCCTACCCAACGCCTTCCCTTTCCCTGCCTGCATTCCCATTCTCCATTCCCCATTCGTTCTACACTGTACGCTGTCACACATATATATACAACGCTCAATTTTTCAATACGGCCTCATTACCACGCACTTCGCTCTAGCATTTCACAACAGGCAGTTCACTCCAGCGTTTTATTATAGCGTTCTCACTTGCTGTCTATATTATAAGCGCTCTCACTGCATTTACCATACTATTTCCGCTCCACAACAGTCTCACACAACCACGCTCCACAGCAGTCTCCGCGCTATTTTCCAATATGCTCCACAGCACTCTCACACAGCAGTCTCCGCACCCACGCTACCACTGTCCATACAACATTCCATATATATTAAATGCTGTCCATTGTATATACATAATACGCTGCATAACGCCCTCTGCATATAAACTTCTGTCCGCCTGTCGTATGGCTGCAATTTAATACATTGTGTAAACGTTGTCTATTTATATTAACGCTGTCCATATTACATTATTGACATCTATACGCTGTCTATTTACATTAACGCTGTCCATTATATTGTGTGCGTTGTATTGATTATATTGTGATGCGTTGTATTGTATGATATGCGCTGTTGTATTGTATGGTATGCGTTGTATTGTATGGTATGCGCTCCATTTTTATATACGCCCTTCCACCACATATTACCACCCTTCATAATATACTGCCCATCTTTAAATACCACTCCGCCATTCATAATTCCGTACTCTCCCCAACCATTCCATATCGACCCCCATACATTTTTTCCCAAACAAAAAAAAAAAAAAATTATATATATTTTTTATGCAGAATTCAGTTTATAGCAAAGAGTATTTTTTTAAATCCAGTCTTCAGCAAGAGTGTTTGAGCAGAATTAGTTTCCAGCAAAGAGTTTTTAAACTCAGAGTATTTCTCCAGCAAGATTTTTTATCCCCTTTATTTGAAAGATTTCAAGAGTTGAAAGTTTTTATAGCAGAAATTTGTTTCCTCTTCAGAAGATTTTTTCCAGCAATCTAATGCATTCTCTCATCTCAATTGTTGGGGTGGTTCTCTCCGGAAAAGAGAACTATCTTGAATGGTCTCGGAAGATTAAACACACACTCATTTTTAATGAGCTGTGGAAAGGAATCCGTGAAGGACAAGCAGAAAATCCACCAGAAAAGCCCACTTCAGACAAAGAGCTTGCCATTTGGGAAAACAAGAACTGCAAGGCCTATGCCTTGATTGCAGCCTCAGTAAGTGAAGAGGTGAGTTGCCATATTTCATCATTCTCAAATGCCTATGAAGCCTTGAAGAAACTAAAAGAACTCTATGACTCACATTCAAAATTAGAAAATGTTCAATTGATGATTAAGCTGTTCAGTCTTGAAATGAAGAATGATGATCCCCTTGCTTTAGCTTCAGAAGTAAGATCTATAATGCATGACAATGAAAACACTGGTGTAAAAATGGACATATCTCTCATAGCATATGTGAAAGCATTATATCCGACTTACTCACATTATCTTGAGTCTTTGCAAGCAAGTGGAAACTTTGAGCATATCACCTTTGATAAACTTGAGCATAAGTTTGCAGAAAGAGAGAAAGCTTTTGGGAAGATGACAGTCCCTTCATCTTCCGAAGAGGCTGCATACTTGGCACATAGAGAAAAGAGTCATACTCCAGATTCATCCAGAGGAAGAGGTGGCAGAAGAGGAAGAGGAAGAAGGAACTTCACAGAAATGGGGGGCAGACAAGCTGACAAATCCAATCTTCATTGCACACGGTGCAATAGAGATGGACATGATGCATCCAAATGCAGAACACCATGGGACAAAATTGAGCAGCACATAAATCAAGACAAAGGTAAAACCAATGACAAAGACAAAGGTAAAGCACCTGAATCCGCTCACTATGTTCTAGCACATTGTAACAATGGAGTAACTGAAAACCTATTTGATGTTTCATTTACTTCATGGAGAGATGATTGGTTGCTAGATTAAGGAGCAACATGTCACATGACATTTAGAAAAGATTTTTTTGAAGAATTCACTGACAAAGTTGATGGAGCAGTATATTTCGCAGATAAATCCAAACTCAAGCCATCGGGGCTTGGCACAGTCAGGCTTAAACTGCCTGGTCTTCCTGATCATATCCTACATGAGGTTCTATACCTCCCTGAGTTGAAGAGAAACTTGCTGTCCCTGGTCGAAATCCGGCAGCAAGGACACTCAATTCACTTGTTTGATGGCAAGGCAGAGGTCAGAAAAGCATCGGATCACTCACTTGTCATGGAGGGAATAGAAGAAGGGAGACTCTTGAAGCTGAAAGGTTCATCTGCTCATGCTCAAAACTTTGCATTCAGTTCACATCATGATGAAGGTACATTCCCATCAAGTCTTTTATGGCATGCTAGATTTGGACACTTAAACTATGACAGCCTTCGTTTGTTGAAGAAAAATGGTGTTGATGGACTGCCCACAATTCCTAGAAAACCTAAGGAATGTGATGCTTGTATTCTAGGAAAGCATAGCAAACAGCCATTTCATGATTCACACTCAAGAGCACATAGGAAACTTGAACTTGTTCATTCAGATTTATGTGGCCCTATGCCTATTGCTTCTGCAAATGGAAACAAATACATGATGACATTTATTGATGACTACACAAGAATGTGTTGGATTTACTTACTGAAGAATAAGTCTGATGCTTTTCAAACTTTCAAGAATTTTCATGCATGGATTGAAAATGATGCACAAACACATATTGGCTCTCTACGTACTGATAATGGAAAAGAATACACCTCAAATGAATTTGAAAATTATCTTCGTCAGCATGGAATCAAACATCAAACAACTATGCCATATAATCCACAACAGAACGGTGTAGCTGAAAGAATGAACAGGAACCATTTTAAATATGGTCCGCTCCATGTTATTTTTCAAGAATGTAAAATTGATGTTTTGGGCTGATGCAGTTCTATGTGTTGTTTACATAAAGAATAGGTGTCCTTCAAGTTCAATTAGAAACAAAAATCCTTTTGAAATGTGGCATGGCCACATTCCTTCGGTAAAGAATTTCAGGGTCTTTGGGTCCACCTATTATGCCTTGATACCCAAGGGTCAAAGGAACAAACTTGGTGCTAGAAGCAGAAAATGTATCTTCTTGGGGTACTCCAATACCTCCAAAGGATATCGTCTCTATGATGAAACAAATAAGAAGTTTGTGATAGCAAGAGATGTCATATTTCTTAAATCTTACAAGAGTGACAAGTTTGTTGAGCGTCAACTTGATCGCCTGGACAGATTCACACATGCAAAGTCTTTCCAAGAATTTGATAATGTGATTCCACACCTTGAAGGGGGGATTCCGATATTGAATCAAACTGTGGAATCATATCCTGAAGCACTCTCTCCCCCGCATGAAGAAACAACCACGGATGACACATTGGATGATGTGATTGACAGAATTGGGAGATTGAATCTTGAATCAATCCCAACTCAGTCAAGTGACCAGCCAGGGCCATCTCAGAAAGGTCCCCCCCAATGGCTGACAAAGACACTGGAGGATGTTCATCCCGATGAGGTTGGAAAAACAGGAACAAGAAGTTCCACTCAAGAAATCGAAGGTGATGTAGATAATTCTGATTCCCCTGTTGATATGGATATTGCTTATAACTGTGAATTGAGTTTGTCTACAGATCATGAACCAACTTCCTTCAAAGAAGCCGCTTCTCATGATGAATGGAAAGAAGCCATGCAGAAGGAGTATGATGCCTTGATAAAGAATGGCACTTGGAAGCTGGTTGATCCGCCTTTGGGAACGAAACCAATTGGCTGTAAGTGGGTCTACAAGGACAAGTACAAAGCAGACGGCTCACTTGACAAGCACAAGGCCAGGCTTGTGGCAAAAGGATTCGCACAGAAAGAAGGAGTCGATTATGAAGAAACTTTTGCTCCCACAGCAAAATGGACCACCATTCGGACTCTCTTTGCCTTAGCAGCTCAGAATGGATGGAAAGTCCATCAGATGGATGTAAAAACAACCTTCTTGAATGGAGATCTAAAGGAGAAAGTTTATATGTCCCAGCCAGAAGGATTTGTGATAAGGGTCAAGAACACAAAGTTTGCAAGCTTATAAAATCCTTGTATGGCCTCAAGCAAGCACCACGAGCCTGGTATGAGAAATTGACCGAGCATCTTCTGAAACTTGACTTCAAACATTTTGATCTTGATGATGCAACTTTGTTTGTTAAGAAAGTTGGAAAAGCAGTTGTATATCTTGTGGTATATGTAGATGATCTTTTGATAACAGGAAACAATGAGAGCTATATTGCATCCATGAAGAAAGAGTTGAAGAAAGGTTTTGAAATGATTGATTTGGGTCATGTTCATTACTATTTGGGTATTGAAGTAATTCAACATCCTAAATTCATATTTCTTTCTCAAAAGAAGTACATTGGAGATCTCTTGAACAAATTTGGCATGGATGACTGTAAACCCTTGAGCACTCCAATGGAACAAAACTTGAAGCTCACATCTATTGAAGGGAAGGAATTTGAGGATGCAACTAAGTATAGACAGCTTGTAGGAAGTCTTATCTATCTGACCACCACCAGACCTGACATTTCATTTGCTATTGGAATCCTCTCAAGGTTCATCCAAAAACCTTGTGAAGGACATTGGTCTGCTGCAAAAAGAGTGCTAAGGTACTTGAAGGGGACTCAAGACTTTGGACTCAAATATACACAGGTAGGCGACTTCAACTTGATCGGATACTCTGATTCAGACTTTGATGGCGACAAAGAAACAGGGGTGTCTACTACAGGTTATACCATGAGTCTTGGATCAGGAGCTGTCTCATGGAGATCACGCAAACAGTCAGTTCCAGCAGATTCCACGACCGAGGCAGAATATGTGGCAGCAGCTGAAGCAACAAAGGAAATTGTGTGGCTCCGGAAAATCCTGGAAGATTTGCAGATGAAACAAATGTATTCCACACCACTCATGATCGACAACACTTCTGCAATAAAGTTGGCCAAGAACCCAAAGTTCCATGATCGAACAAAGCACATCAAACCAAAGTACCATCTAATTCGACATCATGTTCAGGCCAAAACCATCCATCTACATCATTGTTCCACAAATGAGCAAACTGCTGACATCTTCACCAAAGCACTTTGGAAGAGAAAAGTTTGAAAAGTTCAGATCGATGCTTGGGCTCACCAACATCCCTTCGGATTAAAGGGGGGAATGTTGACACCTAATCCTAAGGGTTGGGTGAGGATATTTTATATTGTATATTAAATAATATTAGGAAATAAGGAAGGACAAGAGTCATTGGGAGATGAATCGCAATAGCCTCACCTCCATGTATAAATACATGCACATTCTTCAGCTAATACACATTCTAGTTTTGAGGAGTTACCTCCTGGTTTGACATTCACCATGTTGTGAGATAAGCCCACAGGGCCTCTGGAAGTTTAGTGGCCCAATCTTGGTGATGTGATGATAATATTTTAGTAAGGATTTCTTCAAGGACTTTGTTGGTGCTTTCGACCTGTCCATTCGCCTACGGGTGGTAAGGAGACATGACTCTGTGGGTGATGTGATGATTCCGTAGAGTGGCTATGATTTTATTACCTACGAACTATGCCCCTCCATTGGTTACCACTTCCCACAGTAGACCATATCGCACAAATAGCTCGAACAAAAATTTAATCACAAATTCCTCCTTGGCTCTTGATAAGGCCACTGTTTCTACCCATTTCGTTACATAGTCCGTGGCAACCAGTATGTAGGTTTTCTGATTCGATTGTGGGTTGAACGGCCCAATGAAGTCTAGTGCCCACCGTTCGAACGGTTCTATTACCAATTGTGGTTGCAATGGCATTTCATCTGCTTGGCCTGGGCGGCCAATTCTTTGGCAGCTATCGCAGGCTTGGACATATTTTTTGCATCTCTGAAGATCGTGGGCCAATAATAACCCAATTGTAATAATTTATGTCCCATTCTGTGATCTGCGAAATGGCTACCACATGGTTCATCGTGACAGGCCCATAGGATATCATAGATCTCGTCTTCCTAGATGCATCTGTGTATATGCATGTCGGCCCCTATGTGGAAGAGGTATCCACCGATCCAGGAGAACCTAGCACTGCATTGTACAATCAGCTTCCGTTCCCTTGATGTTAAATGCATGGGCAGTTTCCCTACAGCCAACTAATTTGCTACGTCTGAGTACCATGGTGTTTTTATTGCTATGGCAAACAGATTTTCATCAGGAAAATGATCTTCGACTACTAGTGTGTCATCTGTTTTTGGAACTCTCGATAGGAATTCTACGACCACGTTTTCTTTTCATGGGCGGTCCTTGATGGTTATGTAAAATTATTCCAAAAGAAACAACCAACGAGTTATTCTCCCATTTTTGTTTGGTTTATTGGCTAAATATTTAATGGCAGAGTGATTAGTATACATGAGTACTTGATAGCCCATTATATAATGTCTAAACTTATTAATAGCATAAATGACTGCCAATAACTCTTTTTCTGTCACTGTGTAATTTAATTTTGTAGGAGTAAGATTTTTGTTGATATAATAAATAACATAGGGCTTTTCATCTTCTTCTTGACCAAGAACTGCCCCTATCGATGTATCGGATGCATCTGAAGAAATATGAAAAGGCAGCTCCCAATTAGGACCGCGTAAGATCGGTGCTGTCGAGACCATTCGTTTTAAATCTGCAAAAGCAGTGTCACATTTATCAGACCAATGGAATTCGACGTTTCCAGTTAGAGCATACAAAGGTGCAGCAATTTGTGAGAAATTCTTTATAAACCTACGGTAATACCCTGCATACCCTAGAAAACTATGCACCTATGTCTGTGTGCAATGTGTGGCTAATAAAAGGAATACCTCTATTTTTGTCGGGTCTACCAGTATTCCTGCTGCAGAGATATAGTGCCCCAGGATTACGCCTTCGGTCATCATCCTATGGAATTTTTCATTGCTTAGGCATAACCTGGTGGCAATACATCATTCCAGTACTTTTTCTAGCATTTCTAACGCTTGATCAAAATCATCACCATATGGGGTGAAGTCGTCCATGTAAATTTCAAGCCCTTCATTTATTAAGTCACAAAAATGTTGAGTATGGCTCTTTGAAAGGTTGTTGGGGCATTGCATAGTCTGAATGGTAACACCCTGTAGGAAAATGTACCCCATGGGCAAGTAAAGGTTGTTTTATCCTAGTTTTCAGGGGCTATTTGGATTTTATTGTAACCGTTGAACCCGTCAAGAAAAGAAAAGAAATGCTTCCCTGCCAATGTATCCAAGACCTGGTCGATAAAAGGAAGGAGGAAGTTTTCCTTCTGTGTTGCCTTATTCAGTTCTCGATAATCCACACAGATTCTCCATTTCCCATTCTTTTTAGGGACGACTACTAGAGGGGAGACCCACTTGCTGTCTGAGATAGGATAAATGAAATTTACGTCCAGTAGTTTTTGCAGTTCTTCTTTTACCACTTCTTTTAGATGAGGATTTAACGTACACTGGGGTTGATAAATAGGCCGAGCCTCCTTTTCAGTATAGATTTGATGGGTGCATAGCTGGGGGTTTATGCCATTCATGTCTAGGTAGTCCCAAGCAAATGCTCCCTAATACTTCTGTAACACCTTTATGAGCTTATGCCTTTGGTCACTATCCAGATTTCCATTAATATTCAAAATTTTCCATGGCTCAATTTCAACGAGTATGTTGTTGCTTATAGCGGTTGTAGGTATATGTTGATTATCAAGATTTTCTAAGAGATCCTCTTGCATTTCCTCTTCAAGAACTATTTTCGACATTTGGAATTTCAAGTTTTCGGATGTAGGCGATTGATTCATAAAGTTATTGATTACATCATCCTCAATTTGATATTTAAATTCAAGAGCCTCGATTAATGTCAAGGGTGGACGGATATTTTGCTCCCAATATCTATGTGGATTATTGTGAATGTGTAGCGTGGGTAAACTTGGTTTGGCAGGTGGATAAATAATAATGTTCTTTATGGAATCTCCCCTCGCAATGGTCATGTTGCATGTTCGGCAACCTATGCAAGCATCAGTCGTTGCTAACCAAGGTCGTCCAAGAATCAAGGGGTGTCCGTCCATTCAATTTTTTGGATTAATAACTAGGAAATCAGCCGGATACTCCCATGAGTCTACAGAAACTAGGATGTCTTGCAATATTCCTTCTGTCTTGATAACCGACCTGTCGGTGAGTTCCAACAGCATAGATGTGGGTTCTAACACTGATATGCCTAATTTTTCGAAGGTCCCTGTTGTTAAGATGTTAATGGCCACCCCTAAATCGACCAAAGTGTTTGGAAAGGAGTGGCCGGAGATTTGTACAGTTACTCGTATTTAATAGGGGCCTCCTTACCCAATAATAAGTCAGAAAGTGTTCCTACCACATGAACGGTGGGAGCAATCTTTGCTCTTTTTTCTTGCTTCCTTCCACACAATTCTTTAATTGTCTTGGCATAAATGGGGATGTCTTGTATGGCCTGTAGAAGAGGAATTTTGATGCAAAGGTTTCTTAATTCTCCCAAAATATCAAATTCTGGGGAAGCCATTGGTCTAAGCAGTGTTAACCTTTCAGGGAAAGGAGTTGAAAGAATCCTATGATTTTCAGGCTTCTCTTGGTCAACCTTTCCTTTTCTTGCTCCACCTCTAATTCAATTACATTTATTTGTCTGGGCTCTGTTGGAGTCCCAGATTCCAATTGTGGTGGGATAATCTCTTGAATTAGCGAGATAATATGTCTTGATCTCAGCCTTAGTTCATTACATTTCTTCTGTTCAGTTTTGGGGTTGGGATTTTCTATAATCTGGATTAGCTGAACCAGCCAGTTGTTGGGGTTAGGATTGGGTTGGACTGGTAACTGAGGATGGATGATAGGCTGAGGGTTGTACTGGACAAGGTATGGAGCTGGAAGTGTAGGTTGATTTTGAATTCCTGTCCCCATTGGTTGGTGGGCCATTTCCAAAGGTCGTTTAAAATTTTGAGGCCAATTGGTTTGAGAGGGGGATGTTGACCACCGAGTTTGATATGGGTTGTTTTGCCAATAAGAAGGAGAACAAGGAAAACTTGGCCAATTATTCCCCGTAGAGGATTGCATTGGCCAAGGCGGTATAAGAAACATCTGAGATGGCCAATTGGATAAAGGTGGTTGATTTTTCCAAGCTGATGAGTGGTTTTGTTGGTTAAACTGTGGAGAAGGAAAGAATAGAGGCAGGTCTTGAGGCATACCGAGTCATGTTTGCCATTGCCGATGCTGGTTCATCAAGTAGACTGGTTATGTTTCTTCTTCTGCTTCTTTGTAAACTTCTTTGAGTCCTAGGAGTGAAGGGAAGTGATCCGTAGCATGATCCTCAGTGCATATAATACAAGTCTAAATCGTGTCTAAGGGGCATTCCCTTTGGTTGTGCTTCTTCCAACAACGTGGGCAGAAGATAGCCAAGTTCTGTTCCACTATATCTTGCTTATGCTTGGCTTGTAGGACATCAATATGTGTTGTCAAAGTACCTAAAATGTCATTCTTGAAGTCTTCCAAAATATTACCAAACTATGCTCTGGTTACGTTGCCACCAAACTGCTTGAGATCTTTCTTTGCTGAGTCTCGCCCAATTGGCTTATTTCGCGTACTGCCCCGAGAGCACCTGATACAGAGTGAAGTAATTTCATCATATTCTTCTTGATAGATGTCCCCTCTTCCCATTATATTGAGTGTTTCAACCCATTCTTCTTTCATTCCCTTAATTATTGTTGCTTTCAGGATGTCTTTGGATAATGCAGTATATGGGGACCTTTGCAGATTATACTAAAATATTTCAACATACTCTTCTAATGTCTCATTGTCTTTTGCAGACATATTGAATATTTCATGTTTTAATTCCCGAGTCCGGTAATAATCTTGATATTTAGTTAGAAAAATGTTCTTCATTTGGTCCCAGGTATTGATCGTTCCCCCACCAAGTCCCATGAACCAATGTAATGCTGCCCCCTTCAAAGTAGAGGGGAATAATTTCAGTTTCTAAGGATCAATGGTATAGTCGTATCCCCTACATAAGATGTCAAACTCAAATAAAAATGCATCAGGATCTTCCGAGGTCAACCCATGGAAGGTGGGGATGTTTTGCAAGGGAATGGCTTTCATAGGGGTGTTAGCAGCATGGTCAACAATGGGATATTCCAATGTCAATGTCTACCTTTGATTCTGGTTTTGATTATTTTCCATTTGATCAAAGATATGCAAGTATTATTGGAGGATTTCTTGTTCAGGAGGAGTGATCTTAGCGGGATTGAGTGACGAGTGGGGAGGAGGCTTTACAGCACTCCCTCAATCTGGAATACCAATCATCTTTATTTTGACCACCTTTTCATGGGATTCAGGCTCTAGAGCTCCTACTTATATTACCCCACTATTTTCTCCTTCTCCTTCTTGTAAATTGCAAGAACCTCCCTCTCTCGAAGGGTCAATACCTATGTGTTCAGTATTCTAGAGGCTTTGTTCATACCCTTCAGTTTCACTATGAATCTCGGCGTGGGTTGCAAATGGTGAGGCTGCTCCCTGAGGGAGAGTAGTAGGACTTTGAGTGGGAATGATTTCGGGTCCTACAGATGCTTGGGATTCAGCTCTCTTAACGATTTCATCTATGTATGTCGTTCTACCAAGGATTACCAGTCCTTTGGGTTTCGTAGACTTTTGTGAATTATTTTTATTTGTCTCTATCCTTTTCTTCTTAGTCATAAAACAGGAGAACCTATTCTACTAACCTTTGATCAATTATTGAGACGTGGGTGAGGGGGCAAGTGTTTTGCTTGCTAGTACAAAGGTTCTTACCTCTCATTTTTAATACCCAATGCTTCACAGCAATAGAGAACAATGAATGAAGGACTTCGCTCTTCGACACTCCCCCCGGCAACAGCGCCAAAATGTTGGTTCTTTTAGGTGACTATTGTAGGCAACCTCCAAGCTTCTCATTCAATTGTCAACCTAGGGTAAGCATTCTTATTTCAAGAATGCAAGCACAATTAATGCGAGTGACATTGGAAATAGCTACTCTATATTACTATGAAGAAGATCAATTAATTCTTGAAGTTCAATCAACTCAAAGGGAATGGAATTTGTAAATTACCATTAACTATCCTGTCTAAATAAGCCTAGTGAGAATAATATATGATTGAATAGCACACTAAATGAATTGAACAACAGTCCTACTGAATGGAACATCAAACTCAAGGAATTGAACAACAATTTTTTATTTTAATTTTGCAATGGAATTCTCTTGCGAACTAACTAACTAACATTCTTTTGTATTAAGCGCAACACAAAATTCCATAGTACCGATGGAAAGAATCTAATTCTTGGTGACATAAAAAATTGAACAGAGATTGTGCTAAAGCTCAAAAACAAATATAAAGGAATTGAGTAACGATGAAAATGTCCAACATCTATAAAGCTATTACTGGAAACCAGAAACATGAGCAATAAACTGCCTGAGTGGCAGAGGAAACTACACCATCACACGGGTAGAATTTCAACAAGTAGAAAGATATCTCATAAAACACATTAGATAACTAAACATAAATTCTGTAATTAACGTACAGTATAGAGGTGAGCGTGGAAACTCCCAGGGCTAGGCCCAAACCACTATAAGTCCAATGCAATCGAAAACTTAGGAAATGATTATTCAAAATACCAAAATTTTTATTAAAGAAGAGTCAAGACATGAGTACAACTGGACAGTTCTATCCTGATATGCCTATTACAGAAGATAATCCTTATTTTTCCTCCCCTTCTTTCGTCCATCCTTAGCCTTTTTAAAGGCGATTTCGCTTAGTAGAATGGTCTTTCCCAAATGATAGCCCGCTGAGTGTGGCTGTCGTTTGAGTTCTTTGAACGTGGATCTATCTTTCCACCTTCCGCTCGTCTCTGGGGGTTACTGTGGCTTCATGTTCTCTGTCTGTCAGCTGTCTTTTGGTCTGTGTCGATTCCGCTGCCTCATTTTCTTGAGAATAGAGATGAAATAAGTCAAATCCTTGTTGTTTTGAACATGCTTCTTACCATTAGTCTATTTGTCATGATTTTTCATTAACCTTCCTTTCCTTTACTGTTAAGACGAGAGAAATTATGAAAATTTATGATAATTCGAAGTAAACATGGGGTGAAAACATACCTTAATTCCAGCCCAACACCCAGGAAATATTTGTCACCTCTCTTCCTCGGCAACGGCGCCAAAATGTTAGCACTCAAACAATTCTCTGAAGGTTGAAAAGGAGACCAACAAAAATAACCACATACCACTTTGACCTAATAGCTAGCCCTACTAGGCTGAGAGGGCTCTCTCAATGAGATCATAGCCAATTTACTGGAATGTAAAGGATATTAGGCTAGATATGTGAATTAGGGTTTGGTTGATTTGATGGTTTTGTGCTGGATGGTGGCTTTAGGTCTAGGAAGACTATGTTTGGGGGAAATATAAATGGAAGGTACAATACATTCAAACATATGATCACAAAAGAAAAAATGTAGATAAAGCACATACCACATGAATCCCACTACAATAGCTACAATTTATGTCTATCAGTTCTTGCTAAATTCACAAAGTACACTAGTATCCAAGGTTCAATTCCACATCATCCAACCTTTGAAAATCATTACAAAATTATTGATATAGTCACTGAGGTCGAATTCCTCCCTTTGAGGTCGAATTTCCAGCAATAAAATCCAAACACATGCATTTATCCACTTTCTACTACATGCAAGGGAGGTTACTCAACCAATTCCTCCTTTTCCTAACCATCATGAGACATTTATTCAAAGCATTAAATGGAGGATAAGACACCTAAGTTACCCTATTTTTACCCATTTACATTTAATTTAACCCTTTGCATTCATTTACTATTACCTTTTTACTTTTACAAAAGTCAAACTGAAAATTGTCAAAATTTACACATTGAAATTTCATGAATATTTATCAGTCATTTGAAAATTCCCAGTGAGATGTTAGATACCATTTTTAGGTGTCTTCCTGAAGTCCAAATTCAAATATGATACCTGTTCTGGAACGTTGGGAGATTTTTTATGTCTTTTGATTATTTAAGCATGCAAAATGATCTTTTCCAGGCTGAGATATGGCCATTCTCCCAAGGTGTCTCCAGGTGCGCAACGAAAGTGAAAAAGAGAGGTACAATGTTGTTTTTTTACCCTTTTTTGGGGATTTTTCTCAAAATTTGTGCCCTGGACCAGAAAAATGAGCAAATTGGTTTTTATAGGAGGCCACCATATTTCCAAAAATGTATACTTTTTCCATTCTTAGGCCTAGGGAAGAAACGCATCATGAGCTAGTTGTGCTTCTGGACATAGCCAAAATTGCCAAAAATTCACAAAATTTTCCAAACATGGGGCTCAAATACAGAGCGATATATCACTAACCATGAAATTTTTTACAAAATTTAGAGATTTTTTTGTTCTGTGGCATGTTAGGAACAAAAACCTTCTCCATTTTCTCAAGTTTCTTCTCTGATTTTCCACAATATTCTCTGCAAAAGGTGACTTAAATAGGACATTGCACAGTCAGAAAAATAGGTTGTGAAGATGTGAATGGATCTCTAATTTTGTAATAACTATGTAAAATATGAACTATTTTATTGTACTTTGGTATCTTAGGAACAAAAACCTCCTCCAGTTTCCAAAAATTCCTCTGTTTTTGGCCACAATATGTTCTACAAAAAGATGACTAAACAGGACATTTCTGGAAAATGTGCCTTCAAAGAATTTTTCAAATTTCCCAAATTTTCTCCAAAATTGCTTGAGACTTGCTTCATGGAGACCTGAGATGGTATGCTATTCAAGAGGGAATCATCATTAAGAAAATCCAACTTACCCTTCTCCTTTTGACTAATTACGTTTTCCTTTGCACTATGATTTCAAGTAGGGCTTGTATTCTTCAAGGTCTAGTTTCATGCCTTTGAACCAATTCTCACCATGATTTGGTATTCTTGTAGCATGAGATATGGCATCTACTAGAAATATGAAATCAATCCCTATAATAGTAGCCTTTTCTCCTTTCAAATTGATGGCAAAAATACCTGTGAGCTGCTTGTGACAGCCACTTCCTGCACCCTTTGAAAAAACCCTAAACAATCCACATCTTCAAAGCACTTCTTGATAAATGGAGAGTAAGTGATTTCATTGAAATATGAGGGCTCAAACCTCAGTATTTTTCCCCCTTTTGTATACTTCCTTTTCTCTGATTCAGTTTCCATACTTTCAAACCCTAGGTGGAAGGCAAGCAAAATAGTGGATTTTGCAGCTATGAGTGGATGAAGTGATAATATGGGTTTGGGAGTTTCCTAAATTTTTGAGAAAATTTAGGAGGGTAAGGAGTGATGTTAGTGAGTAGGAGAAATTGGAAATTTGGGAAATTAGTGAGGGAAGGGGGTGGTAAAGAGAAAAACACATTCCCACCCTAGAAGGACATAGGGTAGACTAGGGTTTATAGGGAAAATGATAGAAATGAGTGTGGTTGAAAAGGAAATCTCCATGAGCTGCTTGTAGCAACTTCTCCTTGAGATTGCAAGCTCTAGATAAGAATTTCCTACCATGGTAGTAGATGACCCCATCTCTAACTGAATATCCCTCCTCACGCAGCTGGTCATCCAATATCATGCAAGTGAAAAGATCCTTGGAATACTCCACCAACAGCTGGGAGTTCCAATATGGATCTATCCTCCATAGTGACAGCATTGATGATATCTCATGAAGAACATCTGTCATATGTTCATCCTTCTCTTTGACATCTCCCATGCCAAAGATGCAAGTTGGAAGGATGCTATCCTTCCCTGGCTGCTTCTGCCACAGCGCAGAATCTGAAATGAGAGTGGGTAAAGATGATGTTGAGAGAATGCCTCTCTCCTCCTTGAGTCTATCCAAGACTCTTAGCGCTGTACAATGAACTCCCAAGGTCTCCACTCCTCTGAAATCAATGAATGGTGCCTCAAAATGTGAAGCATCTCTCATCATCCACTGATCTGGTGGTCTCCTTGGTGGAATGTATCCATGCAATGAGACATCCTCATCAAGATTAGACTGCATATATGTATGGACAGACTTGTCCCTACTCTCACTTCGCAATCCAGTCTCCCTCTTAGGTGTATCAACCTCATAAATAGACATGGGTGTGTGCTCCTCATCACATAATGTTGGTCATCCTCCCTATCTCTTCCTTGTATCTCCATAGGTTCACACCCTTCTATCAAAGGCACATGTAAATCATGAGTTGTGCCTTGATCTCCACATGTGAGATCCTGGGGAATTTCTTGCAATGATACAAGAATCCCTCTAGTTGGAGCAAGATCTCCCTCTTCCTCTGCATGAGGTGCTAGATAAACTCTAGACATGACAACGTTGTTGCCCTCCTCCTCATTAACATGTATGGACAACCTCCCAAGTATTGGATCCTCTTTTGAAAAAGAGATCCCCATGCCCTCTTGTTCAAGAATACGAGATAGAGGTTGTGCCTCTAACAAGGTATGCCGCAAGATGTTAGTTTCCTCCATGGGTTCTGGAAGTGGATCTGAGTTTATAGTTTTCTCCATCACATGCAAGGGTTTTGTTTGTTTATGTTTGTTTAACTTCTCCACATGTGTTGTAGAAAGTTTTCCATCAAACCTTCCCACCAATGCCTTAATAAACCTTGCATAAGAAGAAGTATTTTCATTTTTCAAAGTGAAAGACTCAAATATCCACCATGCATAGGCCTTACCTCTAAGATGCAGCGCTGCAACTCTGATGGCTTCATCTTTATAAATTTGGTGTTGCTGCAAAAAGGTGTCAAGTTCTTCCACCCAAGCTCCGGCTGAACATGTAGGTGAACCATCAAAAGTAGATAGAAGAAATCTATCCATATTATGCTACTTTCTTCTCTTCAGCTTGATCTTGCAAAACTCTGGAAAAGTAACATGATATCTAAACTTATGAGATTGAGATCCATACTCTTGCAGAAAATCACTAAGAGTTTCCCTCCTAGTCATTCCTTCTTCTTCCATCTCTCTCATGGAAAATATGGGCATGTGACTATGTTATGCATCATTGTGTGTGGCTGCATGCTCACACTCATGATGTGAAATTCTAGAGTTTGATTCAGATTCAAACCCTGTGGGAGATTCTATGCACATCTCCCTTTTGATCTTCCTGTTGGGAGTAAAACAGCGAAAAACAGTAAAGAATTTTCTCAGAGAAATAAACATAAAAGGTCAGCAAAAAATCATTAACATAAACACAAATGTTTAACCGGGAAAAACCCCAAACTCTGGGGAAAACCCATCCTAATGAAATTTCATTAGCATTGGCCAAAACCCTGGCCAATCCGGCCAAGTGAGCCTTCACCGCTCACCTCCAGGCCTCTCATACAATGAAGTCTTCCCAGCCTTTTATAGGCTCCATTACATGCAATACCATAGGCTAAAAACTATGGGTGCAAAAACCATGTGCCCCAAAACCACCACTGTTTACCCTAGTCCACATTGACTCTACCCCGAGTCATGTTTACCTAACAATTCCCCCCTTAAACTTGACTTGGGGCTTCTTTGACTAAATCCAGCCAAACCTGCTAAGTGAGACAACCCCGCTCACTCTAGCTCTTCCCCCCTCAAATTTTTACCCAAGGTAATTGTTAATTTGGCATCCCCCCTATCACCTAGGTCTAACCCAGACTTTACCAGTGATTTACCCAGGGGTACGCATGCCATACCAGGTCTTACAGTAGTATGCCCATTTACATGTAAAAAATTAACTCCATTATAATAATTTTTTTTTTTTTTGTTTCATTGTTGCTGGTCTTTAAATTACCATTCTCTACATTCATTCATGATTTAAAAAATCTGGCGCAGCCAACCACCATCATAAAAAAAAGAATCGGCCCAATAAAAAACCACCAGCAGCGGCCTTGTAAAACGCTCTGTTGCCAAGCCCCTCGCTGCCACGATCCCGCTCTCCAATTCGGCGCTCGATCTTCGCTGCAGAGGCCGCAGATCCACAGCCCATAGAACCGCTCCCGCACGCGGGCTATGTAAGCGGCGTGCATTCCTCTGCAAATATGGCGGTCTCAAAGCTGGCGTACATTCCTCTGTCAGCGGTAGTTCCACACCAGATCTGCCAAATTTTATGCAGACCCGTCCTCGCCACACGCAGATCTATTCAGATCTAATGCCTCCTTTACTCGCAGATCGTCTTTTGATAACACTGATCCACAACAGATCTGCCTACTTCACGTGCAGATCTAGATCTTCACGCATCAGATCCTTCTTTTGTCTTGGGTCCAATCATTTCACAGCGAACCGGGCACTGTTCTCAGCTCACGACAAAGCACGGCTGCAACTAATCAACACAGCTCCTTTGCGACCTCTTGCTGAACACGGCTTCTCTTCTAATTCGTTTTTCTCGGCTGTAACATCCGCCATTCTAAGAAAAAACCGAAAAATACAATTCAAAACAAACCAAAAAACCATCTCCGGCCGTCAAAACCTTCGAGGGGATACGCTGTGGTTTCTACTATCACCAGATCCACAGTCCACGCAAGAATGAATTCATAATTTTAAATCCCATGCTCGATGTTTTTGGACCTTGCGCATAGCAGCGTTCATCAATTTTCGGACTATAATAGATCTAATCAGATCCAGCATATTCACACGCAAATCTGATGCAGATCCGTCCTTTTACGTATCGCTGTCTAAGAGAAAATTTCATAGATATAGCAAAATCACTAAACTCGGTAGCTCATTCCAGATTTCAGATCTTCATCGCTCTGATACCAATTGTTGGGAGTAAAACAGCGAAAAACAGCAAAGAATTTTCTCAGAGAAATAAACATAAAATGTCAGCAACAAATCATTAACATAAACACAAATGTTTAACCGGGAAAAACCCCAAACTCCGGGGAAAACCCATCCTAATGAAATTTCATTAGCATTGGCCAAAACCCTGGCCAATCCGGCCAAGTGAGCCTTCACGGCTCACCTCCAGGCCTCCTTTACAATGAAGTCTTCCCAGCCTTTTATAGGCTCCATTACATGCAATACCATAGGCTGAAAACTATGGGTGCACAAAACCATGTGCCCCAAAACCACCACTATTTACCCTAGTCCACATTGACTCTACCCCGAGTCATGTTTACCTAACACTTCCTAAGATATTCTTTAATGCTCTGTACAGATTTAGGAAGAAGCTTTGAAAGCATGTCCTCCTTCTTTCCTCCAAAGAATGGAGTCTTCATCTCCTCTTTTCTTGATAGCATCATGGCTGAGTTCCACAAGCTGAGCCAAGATTTTTCTCCGATACCACTGTAATATCCCAAAATAGGGAAATTCTACAACAATGAGAATATCTTAAGATATTCTAAAGTTGGAGATCCAGCAATACATAAACATAAACTGGAAATAGCAGTGAGAAACATCATACCAAAATTTATGGAAACCATGGAGCCATTTTATTATGTAAATCAGCAGCAAACATGTGCAATACAACTCAAATGATCAAGGAAAACAAGCCTCTCATGAATACATGTGAAAAAGATGGAATGTTGCTCTATTGCAGAATGCTCATGAACATGTACTGCGCAGTCATAGAAGGTACATTGCTACATGGGAATGTGAAATATCATACATCTGCATATATATGGCTCATACAACATTGGGAGTGAAGATATATCTTCCCAAACACTATCTCAAGACAATCCTGGAAGGATTGGCTGAGATATGCAAAACTGAAAAATGTCGGAGTTGCAGGGTAGCAGCTGCAACTCAAGAACTGGAAATGGATGGAGATGGATGAATATGTTGCATCAAATAAATAGATATCCTCCAATGGATCTTTTGAGTGAAATTTTGATCCTAACATCTGAAGATCTCACCCTCTGAAAATCACTGCAATCCCTCACTGCAAATACCAACTGAAAATAACGCAGTCATTAAAGGATAATGCGCTGTAGGTGCAAGAAAAAGTGTTGGCCAAGTGCCAAGATCTCCAATATGCTCCAAGGGATTCCCAACTAATATCTCAAAGGAAAGAGAGACTCCTCCTCTGAAAAACAAGTGCTGGAAGTGGTGTTGTGGACCCTCACTACAACACCCTGCAACACAACGTTTTATTGCAGCAGAAATAACGTTGTAGCTGAAGGAGGATGCTTGGCCTCAAGCCTGGATGTGAGGCAAATCAGTACACTCCTCCAAGAGGCCTATCAAGGAAGGAGAAGGATTCCTAAACAGGAAATCCTTGTGCTAAGTAGCACTGTAACTCTGCTAAACAGCAGCAGAATGCACAAAGTCTAAACAAACAATGAAATCAATAATCTAAATCATGAATAACAATGGCTTCCTTGCCCTCATTTTAAACAGGTGAAAGCCCTCTCTCCATCGTTCCCACTCATTAGGGTTTCCTTCACCAAATAACCCTCTTCCCATTCATATTGTATTTTCTCTCAAGGTGTTCTCCACCTCCTATCCCAGCGATGTTGACTTGGTCAAACTTGACCTTGTCTCCATGCAAATGTCCTCTTTCACACATAAGGGTGTGAAATCCAGCTCTTATGACTATCCCCTTTCACATTATGAGGGACTTTATTCATTTTTTTAATATGCATGGGCTTCCTTACCCATTTTTTTAGCTCCTAGGTGATAAAAACAAAATTTAATATTCCATTTAGCTATGTGCTAAAGTGGGAATATTACAAATGACCGGCATGTGAAATTTTTGGAGTTGTAATAGCCCTATACACACTAGCCAGTGACCAAATTTTTATTTAAAGACCTATTGAAATGATAAAATTTTGATTTGATACCCTAAAAAAACATAATAAGAACCCATTTGATCACTGGTGACAGGTTGTATAGACTGACACTAACAAGGCTCATATGATTGTGTAATTCATATCTATTGGATGGATATGAACCATTATATAATGGACTACTGTAATATGGATTTCACTTACCTTGATGGAGAGTGGAAGCAAAGACCAATGCAAGGAATTTTCAGGCTAGATTCTATCATGAATATATAAGTCATGCAACTAAAGAATATTTTTAGAAAAGATTTCCAACTTTTTTCATCCCACATGGGAGTGGAAGTCAAGGACAAGGTACCAAGCATTGAATATCCTCTAGTTGATAATATTGCTACCATGGATATTGACTTTTCCATATGTTTTGTCCCTGAATATGTTCCAATACCTAACAAATTATACAATATGAGCATCCCAAAGCTTAAAAATTTTAAAATGAAACTAGAAGAGATTTTAATAAGGGGTACATATGTCTAAGTATGTCACCTTAGTGTGCCCCAATGCTCTTTGCTAAAAAAAGGATGGTAGAAACGTTGGTCCCACTCAGGAAAATCATTTCTACCTACCTCAAAATCACCTCCATCTCCTCGTGATCTCTTCCTTAATTGATTTGACAACCCAGGTGGCATGCAAAACTCCACTTCTCCTTCACTTTAACTTTATGAGGGTGGCCTAGTTAACTAGCGACCTGTTTTCCCTTTTAACTCTCTATTCTCGACATTAATTCATTTTATAAATATGATGCATAGCGAGAGGGTGAGAGAGTCGTGCCTGAGCCTACCCACTGCTGAGGATTTGTAGAATTTCTTTGATGCGGGGAACTGGAGTCTGGTGATAGCCATAAATGTTTTTTTCTTTTTCTATGTTTTTTTATGCATATTTTTTCTGAGTGATTTGCTTATTATTTTTGTTTGTTGATTCTTTTTGCAGGTGTTGCTTGGAGATCCTCAGGTGTTGTTGCTAGCATGGCCTTCATTCTGGAGTCCTCTAGTGATCATCTAGAGCCATCTTCATTAGCCACCTATTGCACTTTTGGCTTGTTGTTACACGTAAAGGATTGCTACAAGAAGTGATCATCTTCCTGTATCAGTCCTCTGTCTATTGCTTTGGAGCTCCACTTAGCTAATAAATTAGGAGAAGTAGTGCAGGGATGCTAGGGATGGAGTTATGGAGTGGATGGAGTGGTGGAGAGATGAGGGGAGAGGTCCTGAGTAAATATTTTGCTAAACTAGCTCATAGTGGTGAAAGAGAGAGTTTAGTGAGTGAATACTTATGCATGGAGTGTAGTGATGGTTAAGAGTGGTAGGTATGGGCAGAAAAATTATTTTCATGTCTTACTTGAGGGTTAGGTGTACTTGAGTGAGCTTATTCTCTATCGGATGACTTTCCTGTAGTAGTACATGGTTTCTTGTAGCACTACAGGAAATCCTGTAGTAGCCTATAACATCTTGTAGTATTGCAAAGAGTAAGAAAATATGGGGTTTTTTCTCACCTGAAGGGAGAAATGGATGGATGGATTCCTATTAGGGTTGATCATGGAGTGGTTAGGTAGAGGAGAGAGAAGAAAGAAAGAATGTTGATCCTCTTTTCCCCAACTGTCCTTGATCAGCAACCTGCAAAATAGAAATAGATGAGTGCAAAGGTGTTGTTTCATTTTTCTTTTTCTCTTTGTTTTTCTTCTCTTTTCTTTTTTTAAAGACAATTGGGTTTTCTCCACAGAGGCTTTCAACCCACAAGCCTGCCTTGGGTGCCTCAAAGAGGTTTTCACACAAGGATATTTTATTTTATTTTGTTTTCATTTTTTTCTCTTTTTTTTTTGTTCTAGGATTGCCTCATGGAGGTTTTCAACCCAAGAGTTGGCCTTGGATGCCTCAAAGAGGTTTTCACCCATGCCTCTTTATCTATTTATTTATTTTCTCTCTCTGGGAAGGCGAGGGGTTGGAAACTATGGAGCTTCCAATGACATTCACCTCCTTGTTTATTGAATAGATAAACTCAGCCTTAGAGAAGGGCTTCTTATACATTTTTGACCTATAACCATTGACAAGCAGGGGGGTCCCCTCCTCATCTATGGTTCTAATCTAAAAAACCCCATTTTCATGGCATTTTTCCACTTGATAAGGTCCTAGCCAAATTTTCATAATTTTTCCTTTGAAGTCCTTGAATATGGAGTCATAAAGCAGCATCCACTCTCCTTCTTGAAATGTCTTTTCCTTGATGTGCTTTTCATGCCAAAATTTTATTTGCAACTAAATTACCTCTGTGTCTTGCATTATGAACTCATCCAAACCATTTAGCCATAACAACCTTTCTTGTTGTGCCTTTATGATGTTCAGGTCTAATTGAGCTTCCATTGTTAGGTGGTTGTACTCAAACTCAATGGAAATCAGAGCTTTCTTTCCATAAACTAAATCTTATGGAGTAAACCTTGCGGTGGTATTTCAAGTGGTATTGTAATCCCAAGTGGATTCTGCCAATCTGTCTGCCCAATATTTTATGATGCTGCTCACAACCTTGGTGAGGATTTTCTCCAAGGCTCTATTTGTCACTTCCACCTGGGCATTTTCTTGCGGATGATCGGCAGTGGAAGTATTGTGTGTTATCTTGTGTCGCCTCAATATGTTTTCAAGGTAATGAGATGTAAATTGAGTCCCCGGATCAATGACTACCTCTCTGGGGTATCCAAAATTATAAAACACATTCTCTCTTAGAAACTCAGCTACCTTCTATTATGTTGCTACTTTTACAGCGCTTGTTTCATCCCACTTGGTCAAGTATTCGGTGCAGACTATGATATACCTTTTATGCTCGAATGGTGGATCAATGGGTCCAATGAAATCCATGCCAAACTTGTCAAATGGATCTAAAGCAACCTGAGGGTGCATTTTAATTTCATCCCTCGATGTAGGTCTCCCCATCCTTTGGCACTTATCACATCTATCAATGTATCTTTTGGAATCTTGGCGGAGGGTAGGCCAATAGTAACCTACTTGCAAAGCTTTGAAGTTTGTCCTCTTAGCAGCAAAGTGGCTCCTATAGGGATCATCATGACATGCCGAGAGGATGTAAACAAAATATTCTTCCCTTGCACGTCTTCTGAGAATTTGGCTAGGACTCAACTTGAAGAGAGTTCCACCAATCCATGTGAAAGGGGTGCTTTTCTTGATAATCTTACTCTTTTCTCTCAATGAAAGGTTTGGAGGGAAATTTTCAACAACCAAGTACTTAGCTATGTCAGCAAACCAAGGAGAGAGTGCTGAGATAAAAAAAAATAGGTGTTCATTCGGAAGCCGGTCATCCACCATCCCTTCCTCATATGTAGGTAGAGTTAGCCTAGATAAGAAACCTGCAACAAGATCCTCCTTTACTAGCTTATCAACAATTGTTAAATCAAACTGTTGTAATAACAACAACAATCTAATGGTTCTAGCATTAACATTAGGTTTATTCATTAAATATTTGATGGATGCATGGTCAGTATGTACAAAGGTGTGGTAACTAGTAATATAATGCCTAAATTTTTTTAAGGAATGAACAATGACTAAAAGCTCCTTTTCTATGATAGTATAGTTATGTTCAGATTTGGATAGATTATTGCTAATGAAATAGATGGCATAGGGTAATTTGTCTTCTAACAGCCCCAAGGCTGCCCCCACAACTTTATATGATGCATCTGTGTGGATGTGGAAAGGCATATCCCAATTTGAACATCGAAGAATGGGGGCAGTAGTTAGGTTTTCCTTAATGAGCTCAAAATCTTCTTAATAGAGAAGAGACCAGAAAAACTCAGAATATTTGGCCAACAACCCAAGTAATGGCGAAGCCACCTTGCTGAATTCCTTAATGAACCTCCTAAAGTAGCCATCCAAACCTAGGAAAATCCTGAAATCTCTCTTCTTTTGAGGAACAAGAACCCTTTTTATGATGGTGATTTTGTTTAGGTCTACCTGTATTTCTGCTTGTGATATTGAGTGTCCTAGGACTATCCGTTCTCTTTTTAAGAATTCACACTTTTCCTAAATCACAAAGAGATGCATTTCAATGCACTTTCTCAACACTTTTCCCAAATTGGAGAGAGCTTCCTGGAAATCATACCCATAAGGTGTGAAATCGTCCATGTAGATTTCGACGGAGTCATGGACTAGTTTAGAGAAAATTCTCAAGACTTCTCTATGGAAAGTAGCAGGGGAATTGCACAACCCAAAGGGAAGGACTCTATAAGTGAAATTGCCCCTGGGACATGTGAAAGTAGTCTTTTCCTGGTCCTCGAGGCTAATTTGGATCTATTTATACCCACTGAACCCATCTAGGAAAGAAAAAAACTTCTTCCCTGCAAGGCCATCCAGGACTTGATCTATGAAGGGAAAGGGGAAATGGTCCTTTTTAGTGGCTTTGTTTAGTTCCCAATAATCAACATAGATTCACCACTTTACATTCTTCTTTCAAACTATAACAAGAGGAGACACCCACTCACTTTCTAATATGGGATAGATGAAACCTGCATCAAACAAATTTTGTAGTTCATCCTTCACTATGTCTTTTAGAGTTGGTTTCATCCTCCTTTGGGGTTGGCACATAGGCTTGCATCCTTCTTTAATATAAATATGATGTTTGAACATCGAGGGATGCACCCCTTTCATGTATTTGTAGTCCCAAGTGAATGCATCAAGGTTTTGTTTCAAGAGCTGGCATATTTTCTCTTCTTCTTTGGCTAATATGGATGAGTTAATCTTCAGAGATTTTGATGGGCCAAATTCCACAGGCTTGGTGGCTTCATAGGTTGAATCAACTGAGTGCAACTCCATCCAAGGGTGGATTTTAAATTCTTTGACTACGTCATCGAGTGGAACATCATTAGGGGGCTGGTTTTGAATGATGTGGTCAATGAGCTCATCCCCATTAGGTTGCCCCCCTCTAAGAAAAATATATATGGTAAAAATGTGGTAGGGTTTGGTACTATATAATTCATATTCTTATTCTTCATCCTCCAACCACAAAGGTAGGTAATGGTCAATGGAAGGCTGAACATGAGGATATAATACCAGTTGTTTACACAAGGGCCCATTCTTTATAGTCATGTTGTCGGCCCTGCAGCTGATATAAGCATTGACAATGGCTAACCAATGTCTTTCTAAAGTGAGAGGATATCCATTAAACTTGATTTTGGCTAGAGGACGAGGAAATCTGTAGGATACTCCCAAAATTTTATTGAGACCATAACATCCTCAACAATTCCTTTCGGAGCTATTCTGGACCTATCTGCAAGTTGCAGAACAATGGTGGTCTTTCTCAAAGCTCCTTGGAGGTTGATTTTAAGCATAGTTTCCTTGGTCATCACAATTATGGCAGCCCCGATATCAATCAAACTATTGGGGAATATGACACCATCTATGTGTACATCTACTACTATACTTCCAGGGTCCAGGTACTTCGGGAAGATCACCCTTCCCAACATTAAGTCATACAGTTGTCCCACTACATTGATGGGGGGGTGTATTTCTTCTTTCTCCCAAGTTTCTTAAAGAAATTTTATTTGATGAGCCTATTGTAAATAGGAACATCCTTAATGGCCTAGAGAATGGGTATTTTCACACACAAATTTTTCAATTCTCCCAGAAGTTTAGTCTCTTATGGGTGTGTTGACTACAGTGGATCAGGCGCTCGGGAAAAGGAGGTTGTTGGATCTGAGTGTTGCTTTCTTCCTTTTCCTCCTCAACCTCTGTAGGTGGAGATGGAGGATTATTTTCTAGGAGTATTATTCCTGACCTGAGGTTGACCTCATGTATCTCCGCATAAGCTCGATAGGATGTTTCCCCACTATAAACCTGTTGTCCCTATTTTTTGTTCGGGTTTGGATTGGGTTGGGAGGCATTTAAGGAAACTTAGGTGGAGTAGAATGGGTGAGATGAGGTTGAGGTGGAGGTAGTAAAGAAGGTGGTTGATTATATTGAGGCCTCCATCCTTGTGATGGGTTGCTCCATTGAGGTGGTTGAGGAACATATCGTTGGAATAGTTGGTTCACAGGCTGAGGGTGATATGGAGGGTTTTAAGGCCAAGTAGGAGGTGTAGGTCATGATGGAGGAGTGGATGTGTACCAAGACTGCATAGGTGCATTCTGGTTTGTATGAGAGTAGGATTAAGGTGCACCTTGCATACCCTGTTGATATGACCGAGGCCCTTGAGGCCTCCTCTGATTTATGAAACAAAGTTTCTTAGGTCCTCCTTCCCCACCTTGATATACAAATTTGAGCCCAAGTAAGGAGGGACACTTATCTATGGCATGATTCTCTTCACAGACTAATAAAACCTCTATGACATTTAGTGGACATTCATTCCAAGGGTGTTTTCTAGTACATATGTGAAAACGATAGCCAAGGCCCTCTCAGCTTCCTCTTGCTTCTTCTTGATCTGCATTGTGTCCGTTTTCAAATAAAAGTTGTGCAACATCTCACTTTTAAATTCCTCCAACATATTTCCAATCTCATGCTTGCTGGAGGCAGAAGAGGAAGGGATTTTGGTCATGCTTTGGCTAGCTCTACCTTTCTTCCTAGGTACCCTAGAGTGATTTATAAAGATAGTTTTGATGTCCTCATAAGGAAGCTGGTAGATGTCTCCTCCAGAAAACATATTAAGGGTTTTTATCACCTCTTCCCTGATCCCTCGGAGAATTACCAATTTAATTTATCATGGATCAAGGGTGCAGTTGGCTTTTTTATAGCTCAGTTGTAATCTTTCTTCATAGTCCTCCAAGGATTCATTGGGTCCCAGAGTCATCCTAAATATTTATTCTTTGGTTTCCTTAGACCTACAATAGTCTCTATATTTGTTGTTAAAGGACTCTTGCATTTGTACCCGGATAGTGATCTCGTTCCCAAGAAAACCCATGAACCAGCGCAAGGTTGCATCCTTGAGGGTGGATGGGAATATTTTTAGCTTCTGGTCATCTGAGGCATAGTCATAGGTCATGTAGACAACATAAAATTCGAACATAAATGTGTCATGATCCTCATAATTAAGTACATGGAAATGTGGAAGGGTTGAGGACTGATGTTCTTCATTCTAGTTTCCTTATCTGTTTCCCTAATGGGAAAGAATCATTGGGTACCAATCTCAGCCATGAATTGTATTGGTGAAGCAAGTTCCTCAGGTGAAGAAAGTTCCTCTTCTTCTCCAATAGGTTCTTCAAAGTTTTCAAGTGGCTCACTTATGGTGTGTTCAAATTCATAGTCACTGAAGAAGAGTGAAGGGTGACTGTGTGGGGATATGGGATTTTTGGTAAAAATTTGCCTTGGTTATCCCTACTCCTACGAGGCATGAAAGTAATTTTTTTTGTATTTTTCAATATTTTGGAACTGAATACAAAATAAAAGCAGAAAATAATCAAAGCATCTACTTAGACACCTCCCCGACAACAATGCCAAAAAGTGGTGAGCCCTGGTATTGCACCAAGAGTGTTACAACTCCCAGAGGCTACTTTACTTTACTCCTAGAGGCTACTTTACTTTACTTTATCAACTCCAGGTTCATACAACCTTGGAGGTGACAGTGCCATATACACAACAGATACATTCTACTCATGCCATCCTCTTCTCATTTCTACAATGGGGTGCTACAACTAGGGTTACTTCTACGACAGTCACACTTCTGAATGAAAACTAAGACTGAAAACAGCTCATGACCATTACTCTATCAGCAAGACAAGAAACTATTCTAGATCATAAAGACTCATATAGCTATTTGCAATGATGCAGGAGCATTAAGGTAGAGCCAGCAATGTGACAAGTTGGCCACATGTTGTAGCTTGGAAAGAGGACTAGCAATCTTAAGAATCTGAAGAATTTGTTTTTTTTTAAGTATTTTGTTTAATTTAACTTGGGCTAACTCAGCCATTGTAATTTGCAGAATAAAAATAATGGTTAAACTAGGATTAGTTAAGTATTTAGTTGAATAAACTGTTTTGGAAACTGAATGATAGTTTCTCAACCATATGGAGATTTTGGGAAAGGCATAAAATGAAATCAAATCCATGATTGTGGGGTTTTGCCATCCGTAGAGGGAAAGGAGATAATAGAGAATTGGAAACAGATGTAAAAGCCAGTCATCTGAGGGCTTGGCTCTGTGTTTTTTCCATTTCCAAATTATTTCTAAGTGTTTTGTGTTTGATCAGAATCTCTGTCTTAGAAAAGTACTTTATTTCCAAGAGTAATCGAACTGTTTTATGCTCTGATCGAGCTCCCTATTTTAGATTAATTATTTGAATCTTTGTTGAAATCGAATACCCGTATTTGAGACACACAGTAAGAATACTAATCGGATTTGCTGACACGACGGGTCTATAGACTTTTCTTATTCCTTGATTGAACCGAATATTGTGTTAAATCGCAAGAAAATACAAATAGGGATTGCAGGCTCGACAAGGACCGTTGGATCCAACCAATCAATGGTGGAAAGACCGCATCGCAGCTTGAATACATCGCATATTGCAAAGGATAGAGATTACGATGCATTTCACAAGTTAAAGAGTTTTGTTTGCGATGCAAAGTGGTATGGCAGAGGTGGAGTGTGGACTGTCGGATCCAGAGTAAACCAACGGTGGAGATCACAGTGGCCCAGAAGCGATTTTGCAAATCGCAACATTTATGATTTAACATTGAGGATATCACAAGTTAAAGAGTTTTGTTTGCGATGCAAAGTGGTATAGCAGAGATGGAGTGTGGATCGTCGGATCTAAGATAAACCAACGACGGAGATTGCAGCGGCCCGAAAGCGATTTTGCAAATCACAACATTTAAAATTTAATGTTAAGGACATCGTACGGTAAAGAGATTTTTTTGCGATGTGAAATGGGGAGGGCCATGTGTCAACCCAGCACAACTTCACATCCCGCAGAAAATAAGATTTAACTCTTCAGGTTATGTTGTAAAGACTGCGAAGTGCGACTGTCTGAGATTGGTCAGATTATGTGGGATCCTCCGGTATGGAACCATGCGTATTTGTATTGATTGGGTTATTTTGTATGGTTTTTGTGTGTTATATGCATCCATTGTTGATATTTCAAGTATGTATGTTAACCACTTCTAAGGATTGAACTCTGTTGCGAAGTAAAGGGGTTTTCCGCAGTGTAATTTTGCTATTCCTATAGTTAGTCTGCACCAATTGGTATCAGAGCAAGATTTTCTTCCTAAGTGAAGATGGAAGTAGGAAGAAGAGGTCGGGGAAGAGCTGAAGCAGGAAGAAGAGGTCAAGGAAGAGCTGCAAGAGGAGCAGCATACGAAGAAATGTGCGAAGAAATTAGAGTGTTGTTAGCACGTTTGGCAACAATGAAAGAAGGAAGGCGTAGGGATCCTAAATGAGGAGATGATAGTGATGAGGAGCCAGAGGAAAAAATAGATGAGACAGAGAACGATCCACCAGAAATCAGGTTATTAAAATCTGTTTTGATGGCTAGCAACAAGCCAAGACCATAGCTCTCCAATTATGATGGTATTTTATCCACTGAAGCTTTGTTGAACTAGATAAGTGAGTTGTATAAATACTTCAAATATGAGGAAATTAGTGAGGACAGGAAAATCAAGTTTCCAGTCACTAAGTTGAAAGGACACGCCGCACTTTGGTGGGACAGTGTGCAGGTAGAAAGGAGAAGACTGAACAAGCCTTTGATTAGGAGTTGGGACATGATACTTGCAACGATGAAAAGCAAGTTCCTGCCTAAATATTACCAAGTTTTCCTTAACAGACAAGTGCAGAACATAAGACAGAGAACAATGACTATAAAGGAATACACGGAAGAGTTCTATAAATTGAACTTGAGGGTTGGGTATGTTGAAGATACCCCTGATAAGACAACCATATTTGTGAATGGTCTACGGATGGAAATATTGGATGAAATCAGTATTCTTTCCCCAAAAATTATAGAGGAGGAAAACCAGTGTGCTTTAAAAGAAGAAGGAAAGATTTCCAGGAAGCAGAATTCAAGAAGAGGACGTGGTTCCGGTAGAGGAAGATGACAGTCCTATGGTAGAGGTAGAATAGCTGATAGAAATGAAGAGGGCAGTAGTTCGAAGACTTCGGGACAAACTGAGAAGGAAGGTAACACCAAAGGTGGAAGGCCATACCAGCGAGGAAGAGGTAATGGTAGAGGCAAAGGAAATGCCTACGAGTGTTACAAGTGTCACAAATGGGGACACAGGTCTTTTGAATGTCCTGAAAATGAACCAGCTGGACAAAGGGGAGCGTATGTTGCTCAACCTGATGAAGCATAGGCAGCACCACAAGAGGTGGATAATGTGCCTGAAACATGAGAGGCCTTGGTGTTGAACAAGGTATTGCTAAAACCAACTAAGGAGGTGGCTCACCTGACACAAAGGAAAGCATTATTCCTGACTATGTGTAAGTCACATGGAAAATGCTGCAAATTGATTATAGATAGTGGAAGCACTAATAACTTGGTAGCCACTGAGATGGTGGAGAAATTGGGTTTGAAGAAGTCGAAGCATCTGACTCCATATAAGGTGTTTTGGTTGCAGAAAGGACACCAATTTCTGGTTGATGAGCAGTGCAAGGTGGAGTTTCACATTGGCAAGTATAAAGACAAGATAACTTGTGATATTATGCCTATGGACGTGTGCCATATTCTGCTAGGCAGACCATGGAAATATGATAGGAAGGTTGTCCATGATGGGGAAAATAACTTTTACATATTCGTGAAGGATGGGATAATGCATACACTAGTTCCCATGAAAGAAGAAGAGACTGACATTGCTGATAGGCAGGAAGGAGTTTCTGTTACAGATTGAGGAGAATGAAGTAAATTATGTAGTTGTGCGGATTCCAAGAGTAGTAATAATGCATATGGAAATCACTGATTTACCTGTGGAAATACAGGACACGCTGCAAGAGTTTAGTGATATTGTAGTGGATGATCTACCATATAAATTACCACCCAAGTGGAGCATTAGTCACCATATTGATTTTATTCCAGGAGCCAGTTTTCCAAATAAATTTGCTTACGAGATGAGTCTGAAAGACAATGAGGAGATCAGGAAGCAAGTACATGAATTATTTTATAAAGGACTGATTCAAGAGACTTTGAGCCCTTGTGTTGTTATGACCGTTTTAGCTCCCAAGAAAGGAGCTGAATGGCAGATGTGCACTGATTCTTGGGCGATAAACAAGATCACAATCAAGTATAGGTTTCCTTTACCATGGATGGATGATATGATGGATTATCTGAGTGAAGCAGCGTAATTTTCAAAGATAGATCTGAAAAGTGGCTATCACCAAATCAGGATTAGAGAAGGTGATGAATGGAAGACAACTTTCAAGACCAATGAAGTTTTGTACGAGTGGCTGGTCATGCCTTTTGGGATGAGCAATGCGCCCAGCACATTCATGCGTTTGATGAATGAGATGTTGAAAGAATTCATTGGTAAGTTTGTGACTGTGTATCTAGATGATATACTTATTTTCAGCAAGATGAAGGAAGAACATTTTTGACATGTCAGGTATGTGCTGGAAAAATTGCAGCAAAATAAATTGTTAATAAATTTGAAAAAATTTTCTTTTTTCAAGAAAGAGTTGATTTATCTAGGCTTTGTAATTTCTAAGAATCAATTGAAGATGGACCCAGAGAAGGTTGCAGCCATAGTTAGTTGGCCATCTCCCAAAAGTTTGTTTGAAGTAAAAGGCTTTCATGGATTGGCAAGTTTCTATCGAAAGTTTATTAAAAACTTAAATGGTATTTGTGCACCTATGTTGAATACCATTAAGAATGAAAATCAACCTTTTCATTGGACAAAATATGCTGAGAAGTGTTTTCAGTTTTTTAAGAAGAATATCACAGAAAAACCAATCTTAAAGTTTCCAGACTTCAACAAGCTTTTCCAAGATCGTTGTGATGCCAGTGGGACAACCATTGGTGTTGTACTCAATCAAGAAGATAAGCCAATAGCACATTTCAGCGAGAAGTTAAATGAGAGCAGGTAGAAGTATACATCTTATGACAAAGAATTTTATGCAATCGTCCAAGCATTGAAGAATTGGAGACATTATTTGTGGTCTAATGAATTTGTCTTGTTTTCAGAAAACTCTACGTTATAATATATTATGAAATAGCACAAACTTAATCATAAACACGCGAAGTGGGTGGAGTAATTGCAAAGTTTTACATTTTTTTTCAAACATATAAGTGGTCAGGCAAACAAATTGGCAGATGTGTTGAGCAGGAGGAGTTTGATATTTCAAAAAAGCGCAGTGCAAGTGTTGGGATTTGAGCATCTCAAAGACTTGTATGAAGTGGATGCAGATTTTAAGGAAGCTTATGAAGCTTGCCAAAAGCCACTGTTGAGAGACAATAGTCCATGGTTGGACTATAACATGCAGGATGGGTTGTTTTTCAAAGGAGGACAGTTGTATATTCCAGAATGTTCTATGCATGAGAACTTAATCCAGGAAAAACACAGTGGAGGTTTGGCCGGACATTTTGGCATAGATAAGTCTTTGGATCAGCTGAGCCACTTTTACTATTGGCCGAGAATGCGAAGGGATGTACAGAGATTCGTGATCAGGTGTAAAGTGTGTCAACATGCAAAGGGACACAACTAGAATGCAGGGTTGTATACACCCTTACCCATTCTGAACAGACCATGGGACTCAGTCAGCTTGGACTTTGTCTTGGGTCTACCAAAGACACAACAGGGATTTGATTCCATCATGGTGGTGGTGGATTGTTTCACCAAAATGGCACATTTCATTCCATGCAAAAAGACAAGTGATGCCACACATGTAGCACATTTGTTCTTTATAGAGATAGTTAGATTACATCGCTTGCCAAAGTCCATCATCTTGGATAGGGATGTAAAGTTCATAGGTAATTTCTCGAGAACAATTTGGAAGAAGTTAGACACCAAACCAAATTTCAGTTCTGCTTATTATCCACAGTCAGATGGGAAAACTGAAGTTGTGAACAGGATTTTAGGAAATTTGCTGAGGAGTCTAGTTGGTGAAAATTCAAGATAGTGGGATCATGTGCTTGCACAAGCGAAGTTTTCTTACAATGACTCGCCCAAAAGAAGCACGGGAAGAAGTCCCTTCCAAATCCTATATGGAATGCACCCATGTGGATTATTTGAGTTGTGGGATTTGGTTCAGTTAGAATGCAGGAGTGCTAATGGTGAATATTTCGCGAAAGAAATCAACAATCTACATGAGTAGGTCAAATTGAAGCTAGAAGACAGCAGCCAAAAGTATAAACATCAAGAAGATTTGAAAAGGCGGGAGGTACAATTCGAAGTAGGAGACTTGGTATTGGCACATTTGCGCAAGGAGAGGTTTCCTAAAGGCGAATACAACAAATTGAAGATGAAAAAGATTTGGCCTTGTATAATTCTTCAAAAAAAATTCTGCAAATTATCATGAGTTGCAGTTACCTCTGGGTGTAGGAATCTCACCCATATTTAATGTGGTAGATTTGTACCCATACTCTATTGTTGATGAAGAAAACAGTTCGGAGAGACAAACAAAATACATTCAGGATGAGGAGAGATCATGGATTAAACAGATGCCTATAGCACAACCTTTGGAAATTGAACAGATTCTAGATACACAAGTGACCAGGAAGACACGAAACAAAGAATATTTAAAGTACAAGGTCAAATGGAATAACCATCCTCTGGAGGATTTCTCTTGGTTGGTTGAGAATGCAGCAAGATGATGGAGCTTAGTGAAATGAAGTCGCCTTCACTAAGTGGGCCCGCAGGCAAATTCTGGCGCAAAATCTATTTTTAGACTATGTCTATTTTTAGACATATGGAGCATGGTTCGGGAATTCCAGTTTGAGATTCTTGAAGTATGTGTCATGTTGGTAAAAATAGATGAGACTCTATTTTTGAGGTCAAAGAGGTCGAAGTCTATTTTTAGACTGCCTCTCCTTAAAACAGGGAAGTCAAATATTATTTACCCTTAATAATATTTAGACTATAAACAATAGTTTACTCTCTTGGAGCACTTCAGTTCGAGCTACAGAAGTGGCTCATGCATCTGACAGAGGAATCACGTGGTTCCCAAGGGTTTGATGGCATCATGCATGGTTAACTTCAGTTGGACTTCAGTGGCAGAAGTTTGGAGGAGTTAATGAGACAAATAGTGGAGTTGTGTTCTGTTTATTTTAGTTGAACTGATTGAGATTAGTTTAACTAGCTAATCAATTAGTTATGAGTGGAGTGAATTAAATATTATTTAATTCATTAATTAGTAACTCATTATTCAACTCAAGAACACATCAGTTCACTACAGTATATGATCAGTTCAGTGAAGACCAGTGAAAGAGATAGATGAAAGGGTGGAGCTAGCTATCAGTTGTGACTATACTGTTGCTATTTGCAACACACAGATAGGAGGAGTAAGCCCATGAGGATTGCGCAATTCAGGTTGGCTATCAAGTGGCTAAAGGTTGGAGCATGAGTTTTGCTAGATCTAGCTTGATAGTGTGTAGCATGGGAGGTAGTGCATGAGAGCTTGCAAAGAGCTTTGTACTATGATTGTTACATGATCTCCATGGCATGTATAATATACAGATAGTTGGGGGTTTTCAGCTTTAAGCTTTCCCATGAAACACTTTGTTCATATGTGTGAATTTTTATGGCTTTAATGTGTGCATGCAATTGATTTTATTTCCGCATGTGATGATCAATGGTAGAAGAGATTCTGTATTATGCATGAAGCTAAAATAGTGTGTGATCAGGAGAATCTCGGTGGATAACATATCAGTTATTCAAATTTCTACATGGTATCGGAGCTATTGAAGCTTAGATTGATCATCACAGTGATTACAAACTTATTTCGGTAGACAGAGTCTGCATGCGGGCCAGGTAGCCTCCGGATTCATCTTTCTTCGGAAAGTGAAAGGTCTGGTAAACGCCCCTTGCAGTCGATCTCTGTGCTAGAAATAATTTGTCCTCACGATCTAGAGCGGTTGAGCTTTGAGGTGGAATTCGAAATTTTGCAGCAGTTTTGTTTTCTTGGTGCCGGTGTTGAAAATGTCTTTCAACGGTTTGCGACTCGAATATGCTCTTGAAGGCAGTTCGAATTATGTTGCATGGAAGGATCGCATGGAAGCAGTATTGGAAGATAATGGTCTGAAGGAGATCGTAGATATGGATGTCCAAAAGCCCACTGATCCTGCTAAAGTCGATGCATGGCAAAAGAAGATGGTGAAATGTCGAAGGATCCTATTGGAGGGCGTCAAGGATCATATTGTATCCAGTCTTCATGGAAAGGCTTCTCCATTTTTAATGTGGAAAGCTTTGACGGATATATTCCAGAGTAAGAGTGACCAAAGGAAGCTGGCGCTCAAAGATAAGCTCAGGAACATCAAGATAGTGTCAATGGTCGGGAGAAGCTGTCGGGATGGGAACGCCTTTGGGCGGATCTCATGCAGGAGGAGATAAGGAGGACTACTCGAGATGGATCTTCATCAAAGGGAGCTGATGAAGAAAACTACGCTTTGGTTGCCAAAGCAAAGAAGGGGAAGGGTAAGAAGACTTCTCATTCCGGTGCAAAGGGCAAGAAGCAGGATATGGCGAAAGTGAAGTGTTTTCACTGCCATGATCACGGACATTATGCTACCAATTGTCCGAAGAAGAAGAAGAACAAGCAAGCGGGAAGATCTGCAGATGGAGAAGCTTTGGCTTCACAGTTCGAGCTTGACTTTTCACTGATTGCATGCTTGGTTTCAAGTGTGATGGGATCGGTGTGGTTCTTGGACAGCGGTGCGTCATTTCATATGACGGGAGACCGGGAGTTGTTCTCAGATCTGGAGGACAAGGATTTGGGTATGCACATCGAGATGGGCGATGACGGTAGATACAGTGCGACTGGTATCGGTACCGTATCCTTTCAGAGGGAGTCTGGTAAACCCTTTGTCTTAAAGGATGTCATGCATGTACCTGGATTGAAGAAGAACCTGATTTCAGTAGCGATGTTGGAGGATAAGGGCTATGATGTGGTCTTCAGCGAAGGAAAAGCTTTCCTGCGCAGTAAGACTACTGGAGAGACCCGGAAGATAGGGGTTCGAACTCAGAACCTTTATCAGTTGCAGGTAGATGACTGCGCAGCTATGGCATGCAAGGCTGGAGATGTGGTGAGCCGGGATGATGAGGGCGAACTATGGCACAGGAGATTGGGCCATCCTCACCATGGAGCTTTGAAGATTCTGCAGCAGATTTCTACTGGACTTCCTAAGGGCACTCTTGCGCAGTCAGATCAGTGCAAGGGGTGTACTTTAGGGAAGTATGTGAAAGCCACCTTTCACGAGAAGGATAGTCGCGCCACGACGATCCTTGAGAGAGTTCACACAGACGTGTGTGGTCCTTTCTCAGTTGCTTCGACAACAAAGCATAGGTATTATGTGATCTTTGTTGATGATTTCTCTCGAAAGTGCTGGATCTTCTTCATGCAGAAGAAGAGAGATACATTCGCAAAGTTCTGTGAGTTTAAAGCACTGGTCGAGAAGGAGTCGGGGAAGAAGGTGATTGCTCTAAGGAGTGATAACGGTGGTGAATTCATCTCGGCTGAATTCAAGGAGTTATGCAGTGCAGAAGGGATTCGGAGAGAGCTCATCGCACCCCATAACCCACAGCAGAACGGGGTGGCTGAGAGGAAGAACAGAACGATCGTAGGTGCTACACGGGCGATGTTGCATGATCAGGGCCTACCCCTTCACTTGTGGGCCGAGGCATGCAATACAACAGTGTATGTGCAGAACCGTTGTCCTCACAAGGTTCTTGGCATGAGTACACCGGAGGAGGCTTATTCTGGCAAGAGGCCTGATATTTCCCATTTGCGGATCTTTGGTTCTCCTGTCTACATGCATGTGACGAAGGATGCGAGAAGGAAGCTGGATCCAACTGCCGAGGTTGGAATATTTGTGGGGTACACTGATACACCTCATAACTATCGGGTGTATGTGCCAGACAGTCGCAAGACTGTTGTGCGACGGGATATAAAATTTCAGGAGGAGAAAGCCATGCAGTGTTCGCTTGAGAGGGAGCTACACTTGCATGCATATGAGGAGCTGTTAGTTCCTAAGGAGGAGCTTCCGGATGTGGATCAGCCACAAGAGGAGGTTCAGGAGGTGGAAGAAACCACCCATGCAGCGCCAACCATCAGAGGGCGCATGCGCACTACGGAAGCTGAGCGACTGGCTCGGGATGCAGAGAAGGTTGTAGGACCACCTACAGCACAGCGCAGACAGAGACAGTCACCGGATCGGTACACTGGATACATGGCTCTTATGAGTCAATGTGTTGTGACAGAGCCATCCTCTTTTGAGGAAGCTGTGGAGGAACTCGCATGGGTTGATGCCATGATCGAAGAATATGATTCGATCATCAGGAACAGTGCATGGGAGATTGTCCCAAGACCGGTTGGGAAATCAGTTGTAGGTTCGCGATGGATCTACAAGGTGAAGCAGGCGGCTGACGGGAGTGTGGAGAAGTACAAGGCGAGATTTGTCGCCCGTGGCTTCTCACACATCGAGGGGATTGACTATGAGGAGACTTTTGCACCTGTCGCAAGGTACTCTTCCATACGGACGATCCTTGCTCTCTCAGCGCAGATGGGGTGGCACATTCATCAGATGGATGTGAAGACTGCGTTCCTCAATGGAGTTATTGAGGAGGAGGTGTACGTAGAGCAGCCTGAAGGTTTTGAGATCTTCAGCAGTGAGTCGCATGTGTGCCGACTCAAGAGAGCACTGTACGGGCTGAAGCAAGCACCTCGTGCTTGGTACACTCGGATAGACAGCTACTTCACCAGGCTTGGATTCTCCAAGAGTGAGGCGGATCCAAACTTGTACCAGATTGTGGTGGAGGGGAAGCTGTTGATCATCGTACTGTATGTAGATGATCTGATTTTGACTGGCGATGAGCAGTTGATACTTTCATGCAAGGAGGATCTTGCACGAGAGTTTGAGACGAAGGACTTGGGCATCCTTCATTATTTCCTGGGATTGGAGATTTGGCAGCGCAGCGGAGGACTGTTTGTTTCTCAGGGCAAGTATGCCCGGGAGATTCCGGAGAGGTTCAACATGCAAGGCTGCAAGCCTGTTGACACTCCTCTTCCTGGTGGTTGGAGGAAGGAGGATGCTACTTCAGCGGAGGTAGTGGATGCCACTGTCTATCGAAATTTGGTGGGGTCGCTTATGTATCTGGTCAATACACGACCCGATATATGCTATGCAGTTAACCAGCTTTCGCAAGCTATGGTTAAGCCTACCAAGCTCTTTTGGAAGGCGGGAAAGCATGTATTGCGCTATCTTAGAGGCACATCGGGATATGGTTCATGGTACAGAAAGGAGGATCAGTTGAGGCGGCATGGCTTCATGGATTGGTATCATCATATCAGAGATTGTGTTCAGCGGAGAATCATGATGCTTTCATATGTTCCCACGGAGGATCAGGATGCCGACATCCTGACGAAGGCGCTCACCAGGAGCAAGTTCGAATTCCACAGAGGTAGGATAGGGGTTGCAGATAATCCATATCTTGTTGAGAGGGAGTGTTGAGAATGCAGCAAGATGATGGAGTTTAGTGAAATGAAGTCGCCTTCACTAAGTGGGCCCGCAGGCAAATTCTGGCGCAAAATCTATTTTTAGACTATGTCTATTTTTAGACATATGGAGCATGGTTCGGGGATTCCAGTTTGAGATTCTTCAAGTATGTTTCATGTTGGTAAAAATATATGAGACTCTATTTTTGAGGTCAAAGAGGTCAAAGTCTATTTTTAGACTGCCTCTCCTTAAAACAAGGAAGTCAAATATTATTTACCCTTAATAATATTTAGACTATAAACAGCAGTTTACTCTCTTGGAGCACTTCAATTCAAGCTACAGAAGTGGCTCATGCATCTGATAGAGGAATCACGTGGTTCCCAAGGGTTTGATGGCATCATGCATGGTTGACTTCAGTTGGACTTCAGTGGCAGAAGTTTGGAGGAGTTAATGAGACAGATAGTGGAGTTGTGTTCTGTTTATTTTAGTTGAACTAGTTGAGATTAGTTTAATTAGCTAATCAATTAGTTATGAGTGGAGTGAATTAAATATTATTTAATTCATCAATTAGTAACCCATTATTCAACTCAAGAACACATCAGTTCACTACAGTGCATGATCAGTTCAGTGAAGACCAGTGAAAGAGATAGATGAAAGGGTGGAGCTAGCTATCAGTTGTGACTATACTGTTGCTATTTGCAACACACAGATAGGAGGAGTAAGCCCATGAGGATTGCGCAATTCAGGTTGGCTATCAAGTGGCTAAAGGTTGGAGCATGAGTTTTGCTAGATCTAGCTTGATAGTGTGTAGCATGGGAGGTAGTGCATGAGAGCTTGCAAAGAGCTTTGTACTATGATTGTTACATGATCTCCATGGCATGTATAATATACAGATAGTTGGGGGTTTTCAGCTTTAAGCTTTCCCATGAAACACTGTGTTCATATGTGTGAATTTTTATGGCTTTAATGTGTGCATGCAATTGATTTTATTTCCGCATGTGATGATCAATGGTAGAAGAGATTATGTATTATGCATGAAGCTAAAATAGTGTGTGATCAGGAGAATCTCGGTGGATAACATATCAGTTATTCAAATTTCTATAGACGCTACCCAGATTCAAAGCGCAGTGATCCAGGAGGATCTTGATCAGTACAGATCGACAGAGTTCCAAGTACAAGCAACGTCCAATTCAGTCTCCAATCCGCCATTTTCATTATGTGCGATGAGAAGGTGAATTCTGGGTTAAAATGGTGATGTAATATTCCTAAGTGTTAAGACCTAATCATTTATTCTAAGGTCTAATCCTATCACTAAGGATCTAAATCTTATGTAAAAATCCTAAATTTTAGCACCCTAAGTCTAAATCCTAGACATTAAACCTAATTATAAAACCTATGTCTAATCCTAGTGCAAAAGTTACTTGGTACAAAACCTAAGAACAAACCTAAAACCCACTCTCGTACTTTGGAATAAATCAAAAGTTTAAATCATTTCAGCGCTAAACAGTCCTAACCGCCAAGTCTAAACCATGTTGGAGTTGATAAATCATATGACAAGTTGAAAGACCGCGGCATAGAATGCGATGGGTTAACAGTTGTAAGCCACCAGCCTTAAACTGCATCAGAGATTTAATGACATGTGATAGGCATCGTTGGAACCGCAACGAATAAAACTGAACCGTTGGGAGTCAAATCGTGACCGCTAGAGTTAAGCTACAACCGTCAGAAATGTTGTCACATGTAGCTGTCCGCTAACCTATCGGAGCAACCACCGGAGATGAACAGAACCACCGGGGTATTTCCGCCTGTTCACATGCTGGAAGTTAACTATTTCCACCCAGTTAGCCTGACCACCAGGGTTAACATATAATATAATTTTTATTTATGGGTTTTATCATTTATATTAGTGCTAAGGTCAAAGGATATTTTACCCCTAGGTTTTAGGTTCATGAATAGGAGATAGGGTTCGAGACCCTTATCACACCAAATGCTCAACCATCTTCTAAATTTGGATTTCAGAGGTTTGAATGCAGTTTATATAAACCATGAAAAATTCAATCAAAGGACATATAGTATTTTTTAAGTTTAGTTTCAGCAGGACATAGGCAAATTTGTTTGCAGCATTGCTCAGTCGTCAGGTGTAAGAATTGAGCGCAGAGATAGGCATTGAAAAGGAGAGAGAGAATAATTTATTTTTACAGAGTCCAGAATTGTCTGCGAGCACATTCAGTCTGATTCATTTATGTGTAAATAAATTCCTCACAATCAATCCTAATAAAAATGGATGCCCACTTGAAAGCGGACTTGGAGATGTAGTCCACCAGGGACGAACTCCATAATCAAACTGTTTACTTCTTCTCCTCTCTGTTTATTGTTGTGATTTAATCATTTATTTGTTGCTGGTTTATATCGTTTTTCACTTAAAAGTTTTCTTTAGTTAACAATCAATCTAAAGGACAAACTAATCAAACTACCTAAGCACTTTGTTCGATCACATTCAGATCATATTTGGTATCAAATCAGGTTGTGCTTTGTAGTTTATTTGTCAGCGAATGTTAACCAGGTTGGGATTGCAACGTGGAAAAGGCGAGCTTGAGGAATTCTATCCAAAGATCGAAAACGGAAAGTCATTCATCAATCAACGATGGCAGGGACTGAGACCGTTGAGACTCCTGAAGCTACTGAAAAGAAACCCATGGATGAGAATCAAATCTAGCAGATGTTTCTATACATGCAACAGATGTTGGCAGAATTATATGAAGACAAGAAGACGAGAGATGCAGCCTCATTGTCAAAGGCATCAAAGAAGGAAATGGGTAAAGGCAAGGTAGATAAATCTCCTTCTCCTCCATCATCTCCATCATCATCTTCTTCTTCTTCTACTTCTAGTTCTGAATTAGAAAAAGAAAAGAAACCTAAGAGTCCACTTTTGAAACTTGATGTTAAGTTCGAAATACCTGTGTATGATGGTGAAATAAACCCTAAGAAATTAGATAATTGGGTAAAACTGTTAGAAGTCTATTGTCGTATTCAAGATATTACTGATGATAAGACAAAGATCCAATTAGCTACTCTTAGAATGGGGGGTACTGCTTTGATCTGGTGGGAAAGTAAGACACGGATAGATTTAAAGCGTAAAGGAAAAGTTATTACCTCATGGACTAAGTTTATTAAAGCTCTAAAGAAACAATTCTATTTTTTGGGTCACACACAACAAGCTGTAATTGAATGGCAATGCTTGCAACAAGGTAAGGGACAGAATGTCCAAGAGTTCACACAGGAATTCAGAAAGAAAGCATTAGCACTTGGTATTTCTTTGGACACAAAAGAAACTTTGTTGAAGTATATTGGCAGTTTGCATTCATATTTGCAGCATACATTATTAATGTTCAATCCTAATGATTTTGATGAAGTTTGTGTTCAAGCTATTCATGTTGAATCAGGTGGTAGACCATTCAAGTTTACACCAAAGACATCCAAGCAGATGGAAACTGAAGATAGCAAAAAGAAGGGTAAGTCAAAGGGAAAGAAGACTGCCACAACTCAGAAGGAAGATGAAAGACCTACCTGTACACATTGCCAAAGGATCGGCCATGATGAAGCTAGGTGTTGGAAACTTCATCCGGAACTAAAGCCAAAGAAGTTCCAAACAAAGAAGGGTGAAAATAAGGTTGAAACAACAATCCAACAAGGCTTGGAATTGGGATCCGATTCAGGTGATGAAGGAAAAATCACTGCTATGGTTACAACAAGTAAAATTTATGAAGCTATTACTTCTGCTTCTTCTAATATCACACAGTTGAATGAAGGAAAAAGAATCGAGTTATTTCATATAAGGGTAAGTTCAAAGCATACTAAGATAGATACATTGTTCAATACGGGATCACAGGAAAATTTGATTTCTGAGTCATTGGTTAAACAATTGGGTTTGAAAACACATAATCATCCAAATCCATATCCTTTAGGACGTTTAAAGGAACAAAGTCAAATTCATGTTACCAAACAGTGTCGGTTAAAATTTGCAATCACAACTAACTATGTCCATGAAGTAGATCTAGATGTGATATCATTAGACATTTGTGGAATTGTCCTAAGTAGCCCTTATCTCTATGACCGTGATGCAGTGTTTTATAGAAAGGGACATTTGTATCATCTCATAAAATATGGGATTAAGTACATCGTTTGGGCACATAAAACTCAAAATCACTTGAATTTGATCAATTCTAATCAGATGAAGCTCTTAATAAGTTCAAGTAAGAGATACATACTCATGTCGATAAAAGAGAAACATAAGGATCTTATTGATACTTTTTCAGGTTGTGAAATTCAGTATGAAGGTAATTTGGTTAAAAAGGTAGATTCATTTCAAGATCTAGTCAAAGAACCAAAACATCTACTTCTTAATAAGGAAATATCACATGAGATGCAGTTGGTGTCTAATAATGGAATGTGTCACAAGTCAGTTATAGAGCATAAATAAATAAAGCAACAAATTTCAAGGATGGAATTCATGCGACACAGTTTAACTCCATACAATTCACCCATAATTTTGGCTCATAAGCAAAACGGGACATGGGGAATGTGTGTCAATTTCAAAGTTTTTAAATCATTTAAGCAGAAAAATTTCACAGAATTGATAGATCATCAACAACCATATGAAGTTAAAACAAATGTTAAAGGTTATGCAATGGAAACAGTGATTCACATGGATTATCAACTGCTTCAATACTTTCAGTCATATACTAATTTGCAACAATCTCACTATAGTTGGATGGGATTTCTTCAGCAAATTCACTTAGTAATTAAGGACAAGGAAGGTGTAACAAGTAAAGTAGTTGATATGTTGTCTTTGAATGCTTCAGTAGTACTGCATAAAATTTCATTGGTTCATGAAAGTTAAGTAGAACAATATAGAATTGATGATGATTTCAAAGATGCTTATGAATCATTAACTCATGATGCTCAGATAGAAATAGTGCAGGTTATTCGGGAAGTTCATCTTTCTCGGATTGCAAGATATTTCGGCGTAAGAAAGACTACGGCACAAAGTAAAAAGTATTATTACTGGCCTCATATGTATGAAACAGTTGTGAAGTACATAAAGGGATGTGTAATGTGTTTGAAAAGAACTCCAAGCAATCGAAAGATTGGTTTGCACATGCCACTTCCAGTTCCTTCGCAACCATGAGGCAACATGGATTTTGTTCAAGGACAGAAAAAAATGGTAAAGAGGATCGGGATACATATTCTTCGAGATTATTGCAGTAATAATCCTAAGTTTTGGGATGAATTCTTAACTTATGTGCATCAATCTTACAATCAAGCATTACATTTTTATGCGCCAAAGCAAAAAACACTTAGAAATTATTTCTAAGTGTTTTTTGCTTTGATCGGGCTCCCTATTTTAGATTAATTTCTTGAATCTCTGTTGAAATTGAATACCTGTATTTGAGACACACAGTAAGAATACTAATCGGATTTACGGCACAACAGGTCTTTAGAATTTTCTTATTTCTTGATTGAATCGAATATTGTGTTAAATCGCAAGAAAATACAAATTGGGATTGCAGGCTTGACGAGGACCATTGGATCCAACCGATCAATGGTGGAAAGACTGCATCACAGTCTGAAGACATCGAATATCGCAAAGGATAGCGATTACGACGCATTCCGCAAGTTAAAGAGTTTTGTTTGTGATGCGAAGTGGTATGGCGGAGGTGGAGCGTGGACCGTCGGATCCAAAGTAAACCAACGGTGGAGATCGCAGCGGCCCGGAAGCAATTTCACAAATTGCAAAATTTATGATTTAACATTGAGTACATCGCAAGTTAAAGAGTTTTGTTTATGATGCGAAGTGGTATAGCGGAGGTGGAGCATGGACCTTGGATCTAAGATAAACCAATGATAGAGATTGCAGCGGGCCGGAAGCGATTTCGTAAATTGCACCATTTACAATTTAATGTTAAGGACATCACACGGTAAAGAGTTTTGTTTGTGATGCGAAATGGGGAGGGCCACGTGTCAACACAGCGCAACTTCTCATCCTATAGAAAATAATATTTAACTCTTTAGGTTATGTTGTAAAGACTGCGAAGTGTGACCGTCTGTGATTGGTCAGAGTGTGTGGGACCCTCCAGTAAGGAACCCTGCATATTTGTATTGATTGGGTTATTTTGTATGGTCTGTGTGTGTTATATGCATCAGTTGTTGATCACACAAGTATGTATGTTAACCACTTCTAAGGATTGAACTTTGTTGCGAAGTAAAGGGGTTTTCCGCAGCATAATTCTGGTATTCCTACAGTTAGTCTGCATCATGCAAGAAAGGAAATCCACACTTAACCTAATGTAAGAACTAAAGTTAAACTAGGTGGCATTCATGATTTAGATTGTTGAATTGAACTCGTAGAAAGGGAAACTAATCTAGGCACACATGCTGAACCAAATGACTGATTGAAATCTATCTATCTCATGCTTGACTGCTATGCTTAACAATGCATCTATTAATGACCTAATTATGCTTGTAAATAACTCTATTTTGCAGCAAAAGAAGGAGGTGTTGAGGTGGCCTAAGAGGGTCTTGGACTCATGGTTTCAGAGCTTAAGGTGTCTTGGAGTTTGTGTAAGGTCTAGATGAGGTGAAAGAGGGGTTTTGGGATGAAGAAGTGACCGATTGGCGCTGCGACATGATTAGCTACAGGATTTCTTGTAGTGTTACAAGATGTCCTGAAACGCTATAGGAAACAATCCGAGAGAAGTTTGAGACCAGAAATGGTTAGGAAATGGGTAGGAGAGGTGAAAAAAAGGTCGATCTAGGTGGATGGAAGGTAGCCAACCCTTTGGCCAAGCTTAGAACTTCTCTCAAAGCCTGTCTTGCACCTCCAAGGTGGCTCTCGGTGTTGTGGTGGAGATGTGGTGGTTCTTGTTCATGGAGGAGGATCTTATTTATTTATTGAAGCTAAATCTATAACTGGTATTGATGAATTGAGCCTAGGTGAATTCTATTCTTCTTGTTCATGGAGGAGGAGTGTCTATTAATTGAATCAACCATTATGATCCATCCTTTTGCTACTGGGATTTACAGCCATATTTTTTTGTGGCTGCATAGTCTTCCCTTGCATAGTAAAGGATGATTTTAAAATCTACATGTGACTTTATTTAATTCATTTCGATTTCATGCATGTTACTTTTCTTTATAAGTTATGTTATGTAAATTATATAAATTATGAATATGACAAATTATATAAATTACGTTATGTGTAGGTTGTTTTGTATAGTTGTGAGATGCAAAACTATGCCAACATTTTGAATTTTGAATTATCGTATTACATCTAGGACTTTACCAAATCCTAACCATGTGAAGATTTAACTAAAATTTTAAGACTTTAAGAGTTCAAGTTTTTTGAATTTAAGTTTCTTAGTTTTTATTGTACCTTATTTTTCTTTTTCTTTTAAACTCCACATATTTCAATTACCCTACAACTCATAAATATAATAAATGTATTTATTGAAAATTAAACTTCTACAAAAACTCTCTATCTCTAAATTATAGCTATTATGCAGTCATCATAACCTCCCTATCTCCACTTATACCTCCCACCTCCCTACCAATAATCATGTACCAATTACTTCCGCCAAGTGTTTAGAACCTCACTTGAAAGCATAAACATCAAAACCTCGTGGGCTAAGTTAGTATGGGTGGAAATCTTGTTTCATGGATTGAATGTCTTTGGTGCCTCTAATAGTTTCTTCCTCTTAGTCAAATGAATCTATTCACCCATGGAAAGAATTTAGTGCAAAAAGATAAGGGCTTAATATTAGACTAAGAAAGCTTTTTTCGATTCATTTTGGTAGGATTTAAGAATTATGAATAATGAGACTCCAAATTTAAGCTTAGCTCTAGGATTTGGGTTATTTCTTGTTATTTAAATTTGATCTGATAATTAGAAAGTTGTGTATTGAAAATGATATTGTTAAATGCTTTACAATTAATAAAATGTAAAACAATGGTTTTATATGTATGATATTTTAAATTATTTTGAAATTTCATATGAAAAAACAAGTTATTCTAACTTGTTAATATAGAAGAGTTAAATTAGCTTAGATTTATTTTAACTCGAGATCTATCAAGCATTGAGGCTCAACTGTAAATTTTATATTATTAATTTATTTTAATAATTATTGCTCCAAGAAAGGCTTTGTAGTGTAGTCTGGTAGAAATGTTGTAATTTAATGTGAAGTAATGTCTTGTAAATAACAATCAACAAAAAATAACAATTAAATTAAATAAAAAGATTAATATAATGTTAAAAATGTTGGAATAAGCATAGCGGAATTCATTAAACAATTAACACACAGCAGATTTAATCAAGCACATAAAGACACAGTGTTTTTACCGTGGTTCACCCAAACCTCCTGGGCTACGTCCACACAACAGGGCATTGGCAATCTTATTAATTCAAACAGGAGATTACAGTTCTCACACACTCTCTCACACCTTGCAAACAATCCGTATGGATACCTGTTATATAGCAGGAGAATCTAACAGCCATCAACTCAAATTTAGGATGCATTAACTCCCTCCCCAACAACCTGGAGCTAATCTAGGAACTAATTCCTAATTTTTGTCACCTACTGAGATTTTTCCTATTTTATCCAAAACAGAAAATCTCAACAATCTCCACCTTGACAACAATTAGCCTGATGCCCTGTTATTATTATTTTATCTTTTCTGCAAGCCAAGAGAAGCCAAACACCAGCGTAGCTTCTCTAACAAAACTGGTTTCGTGAACATGTCTGCACAGTTTTCCTTTGTATGCACCTTTTCAAGAGAGACTCTCCTTTCAGTAATAACCTGTCTTACAAAATGGTACTTAATTGGAATATGCTTTGATTTACTATGATAGGCCGGATTCTTAGCCAAATGTATTGCACTTTGACTATCACAAAGAAACCTGATGTTGTCCTGTAACCTACCAAACTCACCAAGCAAACCTTTCAACCAAACCGCCTCTTTGCAAGTATTAAGCACATAGCAACGTATTCAAGCCATTTTTCTAAAGCAACAATGTTTGTAGCTTCACATCCACTAATAGCTCCACTCCGCAAGAGTAAAGACGACCCGGTTGACCTTCATCCAAATCACCTGCAAAATCGTAATCAACATATCCGCAAACATATTCACTACTCTTATTGAAAGTGATACAATAACTACTTGTGCCTCTCAAGTACCGAAGCACCCATTTCACTGCTGACCAGTGTTCTTTACCCGGATTTGCCATGTACCTGCTGACAACCCCAACTGCATGTGAAATATCTAGTCGAGTACAAACCATCGCATACATCAAACATCCTACTACATTAGCATATGGAATTCGAGACATATAATCCTTTTCTTCATTTGTATTAGGACATAAACTGGAAGAAAGCTTAAAATGGGAAGCTAAAGGGACTGACACAGGCTTCACATTGTTCATACCAAACCTCACAAGTATTTTCTCAATATACTTTTGTTGTGATAGCCATAGCTTACCATTGCTCCTGTCTCTGAAAATCTCCATGCCCAAAATCTGTCTTGCTGCTCCTAGATCTTTCATATCGAATGTCCTTGTCATCTGAGTCTTCAACCTGTTGATTTCATCAATGCTTTTGCTTGCTAAAAGCATATCGTCAACATACAACACTAAGATAATGAACATGCCATTACTTAACTGCTTAAAGTAAACACAATGATCATATTCACTTCTTATATATTTTCGACTCAACATGAAAGAATCAAATTTCTTGTACCACTGTCGAGGCGACTGCTTCAGACCATACAATGACTTCTTGAGCCTGCAGACAAATTTCTTATTGCGATGCTGAACAAACCCTTCCGGTTGTTCCATATAAATTTCCTCATCTAGATCTCCATGTAGAAAAGCAGTCTTAACATCTAGTTGCTGGAACTCTAAATCAAACAAAGCAACTAAAGCTAACACAATTCGAATTGAAACTATTTTAACAACTGGTGAAAAAATCTCATGAAAGTCTATGCCTGCTTTCTGAGAAAACCCTTTTGCGACCAGTCTCGCTTTGTACCTGTCCTCTGTATCATTCACACCCCGTTTCAGCTTGAAAACCCATTTACACCCCACAGTTTTCCTGTATTTCGGAAGCTCAACTAGATCCCATGTGCCATTCTTACTCAAGGCCATCATTTCTTCCTTCATGGCTGCTTTCCACTTGTCACTTTTCGAACCTTCTATTGCTTCCTGATAGCACAGAGGTTCATCATCGTTAGCGGTCAAAGCAACTGAAGTAACATAATCATCATACCTTTTCGGAACACGTTTTATCCTTGTAGACCTCCTTAAGGATATTTCTGGCTGACTACCATCTGTAGGAACTTCTTGCCGATCAGTATCTGAGACCTGTTCATGATCTAAACCTGAACCCTGTTCATGTTCTGATTCTGAAACCTGTTCATGACTAGTATCTGAACTATGGTCATCATGACTATCATTAGAAGTGCTGTCAAACTGAATGTGTTGAAAATCAAATACATCATCCTGTTTCAATTTTCTATCTACATCTAACTGTACAAGAGAGGATTCATCAAAATTTACATCTCTGTTGATGATGATTTTGCAGGTAGTAGGATCCCACAATCTATATCCCTTTGTTCCAACACCATACCCAACAAAGATATACTTTTTAGACTTTGGATCTAACTTAGTTCGCTGATGTTTAGGCACTAGAGCATATGCATCACAACCAAACACTCTGAGTTTAGAATAGTCACAAGGGTGTCCTTTCCATACCTCTTGCGAAATTTTGCAGTCTATCGCTGTTGATGGCGACCGATTTATCACATAACAAGCTGTAGCCACAACTTCCTTCCACAACTCCTTTTGCAACCCGGCGTTACTCGGCATACTCCTTGCTCTCTCTAGAAGAGTCCTGTTCATGCGTTCAGCAACTCCATTTTGCTGAGGAGTATAAACCGTGGTCTTATGTCTCTCGATCCCTGCATCCTTGCAATAGCTGTCAAACTCCTTGGAAGTAAACTCACCACCATTGTCAGTTCTCAAACACTTTATTGTTCTACCAGTGCTGTTTTCTACCAATGCTCTAAACTGCTTGAAAACTGAAAAAACATCAGACTTTCTTTTCAACATGTAGACCCACACCTTTCTAGAAAAGTCATCAATGAATGATACAAAATACGACGAACCACCATATGACGCTGTAGGGGCTGGACCCCAAACATCTGAATGAATATAATCAAGTATGCCTTTACTAGTATGTTTGCCTGTTTTAAATTTTTGTTTACTTTGTTTTCCAAACAAGCAATGCTTACAGAAATCTAACTTTCCAGACCTTAGATTAGGAAGTAACTTGCGATCAGCCAAAATTTTTAACCCTCTTTCGCTCATATGGCCCAACCTTTGATGCCATAGGCGAATGGAACTACTGTCATGTTCAGACACCGTAGACACATGAACTGACCCTGTTCTTCCTTCTAACTGAAACATATTTCCTACTTTCTTAGCTTTCATTACTAGTAAAATTCCTTTATAGATTTTCATAACTCCACCTTGAATTACAGTTTTATATCCATTCGTGTCAAGTGCTCCCAGTGAAATTAGATTTTTTCTTAAGTCTGGAATATGTCTCACATCTGTTAATATTCTAGTTGTGCCATCAAACATTTGCAGTTGTATGCTTCCTATCCCAACAATATTAGATGTGACATCATTACCCATGTACACGACTCCATCATTAACTGATCTATACGTCTTAAACCATTCTCTATGAATACACGTGTGGTTTGATGCACCGGAATCTAACAACCAATGTTGATCATGATTTGACATATTAACAGACAACACTTCGTCGCTCATACCTGAACCAGATGCCGAACCTGTATCCGTCGCATTTGCCTCCTTCTTCTCTGTCGAAGAGTCTCCTTTCTTCTCTGTTTGCTGTCTCTTCCAGCAGTCTTTCTTCAAGTGCCCCGATTTTCCACAAAACCAGCACTTCACTTTGCTCTTCTTCCCTTTCGACTTTGAACGCGAATCGATGCGCTTACCTGAGCGTCTTTCTCTAGAACGACCTCTAGCCATCATTGCCTCTGATGTAGAGGTGTCAGCATTCGACTTCTTCCTCGTCTCCTCAGACAACAGGGCTCCAACCACATCGTCAAACTCAAGGACAGCTGCATTACTGAAGCTTATGGAAGTAACAAAGTGATCCCACGATTCAGGCAATGTACACAATAGAGTTATTGCCTTATCCTCTGAATCAAATTTTACATCTAGACTTTGTAATTGTACCGATAGAGTATTGAAAACATTCAGATGGTCAGTAACCGAGGTACCTTCCTTCATCCGCAAACTGTATAGCTGCCGCTTCAGGAGAATCCGATTTGTCAAGGACTTCGTCATGTAGAGCTTCTCGAGCTTTATCCACAAGCCTGCGACGGTCTTCTCTGACACAATGTTGAACAGAACGTCATCTGCCAGGCATAACCGAATTGCGCTCAGAGCTCTGTCATCCAACTCAACCCATTCATCCTCTGTCATGGAAGAAGGCCTTTTGCTCCTCCCCAACAGTGCTTTCGCCACGCCTTGTTGAACCAGCATATCGTGCATCTTTACCTTCCAGATCTCGAAGTTGTTTTTGCCATTGAACTTTTCAATTTCAAACCGGGCATTTTGAGTTTTCGCCATCTTGTTTCAGCAAAAAACACAGTAATCTCCAGAACCAATTTTCAAACAAAGAATGCCCCTTTAATTAAAAAATGCCTTTTTTAAAAAAAATTGCCCTTGCCTTCTTTTAAGTGCCTCTCACTGCCTTAAAAAAAAAAATATCTTTCACCTTATAAAATAAAGGTCTTTCACTTCAAACAATAAAGTGCCACCCCTTTTAAATCGATTTAAAATATCGATTTAACATATCCCATATGCACTTAAAACATTACCATTCGATTTTTATAAATGCACGTCCTTACATACCATATGCAAATGGTATAATTAAAAGTCAAATCGATTTAAAAAAACACCACTCAAATCAATATATATGACATCGATTTCACATATCGATGTTAAAAACTTTTAAAAGGCTTAATAAAGTGCATATGTTGAATTTAAGCAACATGGTCGATTAAAGCAAAGACGACAGCCTCATTAAACCTTGTTATGTATTTGATACATAACAAAAACTCCAAAATCGATTCATATAAAACTCCTTTGCTGTCATTCAAAAAAAAAAGACAAACTTCTTTCCGTGGCTTAAATAAGCGTTTTTGCTGTGGTTCTCTGTTTCAAATAAACGCACTGGCAAATCGAATACCAAATACCATTATACTTTAATGAAAAAAAAAAGTCGATTTTTGAAAAAAAACTTAATGCAACAGCACCTTCGCTCTGGCATTTGAATACGCTCTGAAGCTCTGGCATTTAAATACGGCAAATGAAATATCTACCAGCCACAGTCACCGCCAGCTCTCCACCAGCAAGTTTAAAAAAAAACTGTATGCACCGGCCGCCAACGATCATGCACAGCAAATCTGGCCTCACGGCCTCTTGGCAGGCCACGACTCGAGTCTTCTGCTCACGGTCTCAGGGCTTTTTTTCTGTATATGTAGCAGTGTTCTCAATGTAATGCAGAACCAGCTCTCGCCCTGGAAGCTCGGCAACCCACAGCAAAACGAACTCGGCTTTTTTATTGCAGTCAGGTTTCTCGCAGCGCACCAGCAATTCAACGCACTCCAACATTTGCTCTGATACCAATTGTCGAAATAATCACAGCGGAAACCATTAAACAAATAACACACAGCAGATTTAATCAAGCACATAAAGACACAGTGTTTTTACCGTGGTTCACCCAAACCTCCTGGGCTACGTCCACACAACAGGGCATTGGCAATCTTATTAATTCAAACAGGAGATTACAATTCTCACACACTCTCTCCAAAACATCCGTATGGCTATCTGTTATATAGCAGGAGAATCTAACAGCTCTCAACTCAAATTTAGCTAGCATTAACTCCCTCCCAACAAACTGGAGTTAATCTAGCAACAATTTCCTAATTTTTGTCACCTACTGAGATTTTTCCTATTTTATCCAAAACAGAAAATCTCAACAAAAAAACATATCCAAACTAAATGAATCTTAATTCTAAATCTACCACGGAGACTAGTAAAACCAAAAATATAATTAGATGAACTAGTTTTGATTTAGATTTCAGTAACTAAGTTCCCAAATGAAAATCTCAGTTGCAGTCAACTGGTTTGCAAAATGGTGTGAATGGAGCTCTTTAAAACTTGGAAGTTGATTATAAAGATTGAAAATACATTAAACATCATACGTGCAAAATCTTTTTATAAAATATGAATAAACCAGTTGGAACTATGAAAGGGTCCCCAGCTCGCACGTCGTCCTGTTTCAATAGGGACATTGAATGCGCCGAAAACCAATTTGCCCATTGGCGTTTCTGCGTGGAGTGCTAGACAATATTTGCAGGACAATATTGGCGTTTCCGGGCGAGACTGCAATAAGACTTAGGGTCAGCAATACCGACCATGTTGGTAAGCAGTAACCACCGTGTAACCACCGTGTTGGTACGCAGATATCAAATTTGAAGGTAGTGTCCGAAAGAGATGTAATGTTTTATTACGTTAGCGTTAGTTAAACTTTCATGACACAACGAGGGCAAGTTTTTGTTTTTTGGTTTTTTTAAGAATTTGATAAAATAAATAAATTAGAAGATTAGAATATTGGAGTGTTTGAATTTTTTTTTATGATGAAAATGGATTTAGTATCATCAATAATTTTATTTTCAAATGGCTATATCATAATTTTTTTTGGGTTTTCTTGTCAGAATTTGATAAAAAAAATTAAAAAACTAGAATGCTGGAGTGTTTAAATTTTTTTGAGTGGAAATAAATTCAACACAATCAATAACTCTTTAATCAAATTTATCAAAATTTCTACCAAATTTTATCATAATCTCTCAAATTTAATAACTAAAAATAAATACAATAATTACCAACATAGTCCATCGTTATTGATGCAAACCCTATTTGATAACTGCGTACAAACACGATGGTTACCAACATGGTCGGTGGTTATTACTCTCGACCCTAATGTCAGGAGCATGAAATCACAGTCAAAACGCATGGATCGTTTGGGAAATCGTTTGGGAAATCATCTTTGTATTCATTACAGCAAATATTATCTGTTGTTTTCAGACCCCACCATTATATTTGTATGGTGTTTTTAGTATTTTATACGTAGGACAATTCAATTATAGAGAGGAGATCTCAAATTTGTGATTTCAATCAATTCTAACTCGAAAAAAAACAGACCCACTTCCCAAAAAAAACCATAAATAACTGCTGCATAATTATGTCAAGACTGCTGCATTATTTATAATCAGACCCACTTCTAGTAGGTCATTATAATCTTTGTACTCATTACAGCAAGTGAGTAATGAGTGTCCAGCGCTCCACGCAAGAAACTGCAACGGGCCAGTTGGTCTTCGGCGCATTCAATGTTTCGATTGAAACATGACGAGTGCGAGGTGGGGACCCTTTCATAGTTCCAAATTGTTTATTCATATTTTATAAGAAGAGTTTGCACGTATGATGTTTAATGTATTTTCAATCTTCATAATCAACTTCCAAGTTTTAATGAGCTCCATTCACACCAATTTGTTTGCAAACCAGTTGACTGCAACTGAGATTCTTATTTGAGATTCAACTGGAAACGTTGCAGGAAAGCACGTTGCAGGAAAGCATTTGGAATTTGTTCTGGTTCACAGGCTTATATGGCAATTTCCATGGCAGACAGCAAACCCGGATCTCCACATTCTGAGGACCAGGTTTTTTCCTCGTACCTATTGTTCTTTCAATACTATTCCTTGCAGAGCGCACACAGAGATGTCTGTAAATGTTGACATGCAGGTTTAAGATACTGTTTAAACCCTGATGACCATGTGAAGATACTGTTTAAACCCTGAATCATGATTTGGGAGATTTATATTGTCCATTGTCACACACAGATACCAACATGTTTTAATTCCTCTTTTGGCTTTTTACTGCTACAAAATCTATTCTTTGAGTTTGGATTTTCTTTTTCAATCTTTCCAGCACATTGGATTTTTTCTATGTAATGCTTCTAAATCTCTGATATATGGTCTCTGTCAAAATCTCTGATATATCTCTCAGTCCAAGATATTGATTATTTGAAGAAAATCTCTGTAACAAGACTTCCAAAGATTGGTCATTTGATTACTAAGTAACGAGGGCATTATATGTCGTCTGTTCCCTTTATAAGATGAAACCCTAAAATCTGTTTATTCGTCCGTTTATCATGATTCTCATCGTTGATAAATTCGATATTACCCTTGGCATTGAATTGGTGCATCATACGATTTAGTTTCTTACGTTCTGGGAGTACAAGTGTTAGTTTATCGGCAATATTTCGTTCCTCTTCTCTCTTTTTTAAGAGAAGGAAAAAATCGCTATCTTTTATATCATGAAGGAGAGTACGAAATACATGTGTCTTTTTCAGTTGTAATTCTATTCTGCAGATTTTACATCTGAATACAATGACCTTTATTCTACAGAGATTAGTACATATATTCTGTCTAGGACTCTCATCCAAAATTTCTGAAATATCAATAAGTTATACAAGTCAAAACCAGGTTATTTAGATTAACCATATCTCCTTGTCTACATCATCACAAAATGAAAGCTAACTATAGATTAAAAAATACTTAAATAAATTGTTTATGTAAAAGCTTTTACAAAAATTTATACTACCTACATTAGTCTTAGAATCCTCATTAAAAGAAGCAAAATAAATGACACCTGCTTTTTTGGCAACTCTTTTTTTTTGGATAACATGTGTGCAATATGGTTTGACCTGCAATATGGTTTTGCTCAGTGTAAATGTGCCTACAAGAGATGTTGAAAGAATCTCTCCACAACATGAATATGATCATCTAATTTGATAACAGAGGTGGGTGAAAATGAGAGTGACCTTTTAACGGGTCAATGATACATTTAGAGTCCTCTAAAACCAAGTCGTTTTGCACATATGAGGACTCCCCAAAAGGTGATGATTTCAGCCTTACTATTGGTGCCCCTTCCACCCTCCCACCATAAATGATAATAGCATATACGCTTGAAGACAATGAATAAGCCATATCCGTGCTGTCTATTTGTGTTGGCGCCAATAAAAAAAACAACTTGGAACATTTTCCACACATCCCATTTTTTAACCTTTCTCATTTTTTGTGTTTTTTTCCTAGGCCCAATTTCTGAGAAATAAGCTAAAATCCTCAACATAATGTTCCTCCTATAAGCCATTGTGTGTTCAAAATTCCTTCTATTCCTACATTTCCATTAACCCCAAATGATGTAGAAAGGCAAAGTGCAATATTCCTTGTGTCTCAAAGAGCTAGTGTTTAAGACAATCCTCCAAAGAGCTTGTGAGCCAAGTAGCAACAATGTGTAAAGTATGCAAGACTTCGGTCCAAACCTCAATGGAAAATGGACAGACCAAAAACAAGTGTTGAACGTCCTCTAAATTTTGAATACAAAGAGGACATATGCCAGGACCAATAAAACCCCTACGAACAAGATTCTCCTAAGTAAGAATTTTGTTATGTAAGGACAACCATCCGAAACATTTGAATTTCTGTGGAAACTCCCATGACCAAGACTATTGAAACCAAATGTAATCTTTAGATGTAGTCAAAGCCTTGGAAATATATTTGTATATCTCTCTGACAATAATTCATCCCTACTAAGTTTGAGCATCCTAGTTCATCATATCCATTTGTTATGATATTGTGATCCCGGGTGTGCTAATATGCAAAATGTATTGATCCCATTTTGTTGCTAGGACACCAGATAGTCCAATTTCTTATGCCCTAAGCTAGGACTGAAAAATGTTAGGAAAATCTCGATAAATAGCAATATGTGAGATGTAGAATATACCTTTAACATGGAGATGCTGGAGGAGATGAACAAATAATGTGTGATTTCCTTGTATACCTTTGATGGCATCCAAGCCAACTTCAACTTGTGTACCATCCCCAATCTCCCAACAGAGACCCCCAAATAGTCAATGTTTGTTTCACATCATGTTATGCCAGACATAGGAAATAACCTATTGATGTGTCGCTCCAACTTTGATCCACACATCAAAGCCTTTATTGTCCATGTAGTTGCCTCTAATGATTTGTGACAAGATGCCCCTACCAGTCAGCCCTCTCCATAGACTCTTACATATTAGTGCCTTGTTGAAAGAGAGTGTATCTAGTATGCCCTAACCCCCCTCATCCACAGCTTTGGCAATATATGAAAATCACACCAGACGAAATCTCCCTATTTGATTGCAACTAGTCCACAAAAATCTTGCCATAATAGCATTGATTTTATGTGTGAATTCCATCAAGATCATGTATATATGCATCCAATAAATCAAAATTGACTGGAGAACAAACCTTATCGGAATAAGCCTCCCACCAACACTTGAATGACCGGTTCATCAAATTATTTTCAAACTTTCGTATTAACCATCCCTAATTCGAATTCAGATAGTTGGTAGGCTTTGATTTAAAACCTAAATAAACAAAGCCAGAATCCAATAGCATTGAGGAAATCCAAAAAATATCACAGATCTGCAAGATTGCTCAATCCTCTTGGTGAGCAACAATCAATTATGATTTCCTATTATTTGTATAAAGGCTTGAAGCATATCCAAAGAACATGAGACTAGAATGTAGAAGTGTCCTCTCAGATACAGATAACTTACCACCAAAAAGAATATCATAGACAAACATCAGATGGAAAATGTCGATGTGATGAGTCATCTTCACGCCCTTAATCAGCCCACATTCTCTAAAATCAATTAGCTTCTTTCTTAGTCCATCCATGATTAGCAGGAAGAGCAGGGGTGAAAATGCACAACCTTGTCATAATCCTCTAGAAGCCTTAAAAAAGTGGTCATAAGCCCATTGATAGTCACTGCAAAATTATTAGATGTCACAGATGCCATTATCCAGCCCATATTATGTCGGGAAAGTCCAATCTTGTGTTAAATAAGCCTTAGGAACTCTTAATCCACATTGTCAAAAGCTTTGTTCAAATCAATCTTCATCATACATGTCATAAGATTTCTCAACTTGATGGAGTGGAGGCGTAGCAAAGTAATGGCTATTGCATCTTGTATTTGTCTCCCCTCCAAAAAGTCAAATTGTTCCAATGAAATGTGCTCTGCCAGGTAGATTTTCAGCCTATTAGCGATAAGTTTTGAAATCATCTTGTAAATATAGTTGCAAAGGGAGATGGGACGATAATCTAGAAAATTGGACAAATGCTGCCTTTTAGGAATTAATATTATGAAGGTAGTGTTAATAGCTCCATATATGTAGCCATTGGACCTGGAAACTTCAACCACTGCAAGAAGATCTGATGACATAAGCTCAAAAAAGTGAACAAACAGTTCCACCACCGACCTCTTTGGGGCTGGACTTTTTTCTTTGGCATAAGCAAGAGGAACCTTGTGGATCTCATCTTTCGTGACTGGTCTACTACCCAAAATATCGTTCTTTGGATTTTATAAAATCTGTGGCACATGTCTTAAGAAATCCATTTGTGCCTCAAACTAGTGTTCTTTGGTTGTGAAAAGGCTCATGAAGAAACATAAAGCAGTGTATTCGAAGTCCATCTGAATAGAAAAATATATGCCCTCCTCATCATGTATACCCCATATAGCATTCTCATTCCTCCTCATTGTGGCATGTTTATGAAACAAATTAATGTTATTGTCTCATGTCACAACCCAAGTAGCACTACTACTGAGCCACCAAACATCATCTTGAGTTATACATATTAGTCTCTTCCTGGCTTCGAGTTCCAAAATCTTAGATTGATATTTATCCGAGAAGAAAGATGGATCATATGTGTCATTAAGAGCACTCAGAGAAGATTCAATATCGTCCAACTCCTGTAAATCGACAACCTTTCGTGTCAATACCCACTTACAAGCCTCCAGCTTAAAAATTTTCAATTTGTAACAAATATTATCCATACAATTCAATCTCTCAGGAATGGTGGGATGATTCCACACTTACAATGGCTTCAAATTCTTTGCAGTCCAACCAAATATGATTGAATTTGAAAGGGTGTGCTTTGCGTCTAGTCTCACCCGCCCAAGGAAGGAGGATCAAAAGGTGATCTGAAGAAAAAGAGGGAATGACCAAGGATTTAAGTTCCACGAGACATGAAAAAAATGACTCCTTGAATAAAAACCAGTCAAAACTTTTAGAGATGACATCCATCCTAGTCCTTCCAGTGTTCCAAGTGGGCACAATCCTTGATGGAACAATGCCCTTAAGAGACAATGAGTTAAACAAATAAATGAAAAATGTTTCCAAAGAGTTAGACTTAGCCCTAGCACCCCAGATCTTGTCTCTACACAATGTCAAATTAAGATCCTCCATCACAATGAGAGAGTTAAGATCCAAAAGCCCTAAATCATTGACCCAATCCCAAAAAGCCTTCCTTCCTGAGTATGGACCATACATATTGATAATATGAAAGTGAGTGATCAAATCCCTCATGTATCCAGATAATAGAATACCTCCAGGATCAAATATGCCATTAAATTGATACATAAAGGGTTCCAAGTCGTCACCAATCTTCCATAGAGGCCACAGGAACTGGAGGCACAAACGAGCTATCTAGGGAAAATTCTGAGAAGAATTTCCCATGAACTTTCCCTAGAAATCACGATTTCTTTTAGAAGTATCACATCGGACTTATTTCTAAGGATGATATCTCTCAAGGAGCGTGATTTTGGTTCCACTCCCAACCCCCCTGCATTAAGGGACAACAGAATCATGGGGAAACAAAAGATTCAGGCTTGTCCGTTCTAGGGATTCGAGATTTGGTTAAATCCAAAATCAAAATCTATCTAGAGAAGAAAATACGGTCAACATGGTGTTATATCACCCACATCCTAGGAGGAAAAGATACAAGTCTGTTCAGAGTTCATACAAGACTCACTATCTTTATACTTAGCGCTTTTCTTTTTCTGAGTGTTCGAAGGCTTCTTAGAAATAGGAACAAACAATAATTGACACTTGCCTTTTTCCTCCTTCCTGTGGAAAAATATATTTTTGATAGGCAGGGGTTCCAAGCCTACAGTGTTGGAATGTGAGAGAGGATCTAGCTCTTGGTCAAGAGAAATGGGATAGTTTCTTGAGGTAGACACAAACTGAAGAGTTGAGGAAGAAGGGGTGTTAGAGGGCACATTAGTCGCAGGCCCCAAATGGGTCTATAGAGGAGAGAGAGGGAAAAAAAAAACCCTTATTTTCCATCATAAATAGGGGAGGGAGGAAAGTGAGGTCCAACAGTGCCAATGAAAGAAGATAGGGGAACCCGTCCCAAGGGGTCAAAACCTAACGACATAATTCTATGATCAACACTAGAATCCAAAACTAGTAAATAATAATTGTTAGCAACATAAGTTTTTACAGAGGGAGAGCCAAAAGTACCTATGTCCTTCTAAAGAAAATCCAATAGAATTTTTGTTTCCAATATGTCACACGCCTCCACCAGATAAATATGTTCATGTCCCTAGAGCCATGCCGATGAGCAACTTGAAGTCTAGATGGACATACCGCTTATCAGTGTCCTGTCAAGTGACAAACCAAACACCTATATGGGATCCCCCAATAATCAATGTGCAACCTATGAGTAAAAATGTCCCAAGATAGGTCCATCATTGCTAATAGTCCACCACCAAGATCAACTTTCACAAGAACCCATGTTATTTTTTTATCAAGTTGTCTAAGGGTCCTTAATCCCAATAGTAGAATTTTCCAATGACATTAGCAATTTCCATAATATTCGAGCGGTTCCACAATTCAAGTGGAAGACCCGATAATTTAGCCCAAATGATCTTCCAACATGGGGATTCCTACCATTTTTGTAGAATTAAGAACCCCTTTCCTTTCACCCAGGGTGACGCCAAGCTCAAATCTGCATCCTGTTGACTAAGGTAATGAAAACAAATCCATTTGTTGTGCATCATACTTATTCTTAGGCAATATTTTAAAATGGAGGTCCAACACTTCATAATACACTACTTAATCTTCTCCCCCATGGATGTAAATTTCCAGTGACCTAACAATGTGTTCAACTTTAACTACTCAGTACCATCCTAGGAAGACTCTGACCCAAGCCACAAGGGTTTGGGAATGTCAATTAACTTTAGGGATTTCGAATGCTTTCCTCCACCTCTCTTTTGTGATAAATCCATGGACTGGCTCGTCGAGGGAACAACACGAAAATCCACAGAGTTCGTCACTTCCCCAACCCCCAAAGGTCGACCACTGTGCAAGGAAGCTCTTGCCCAATTCTCGATCCTGACAGTGATTTTATTGAGATTCTCGAGATTCGAAGAGGAGCGAAAATGCATGTTGTCAAAATATCAAGAAGAAGAAGAAGGAGTTATTTTAACGTCCACGAGGCTAAAGAGAACCTATGGGACATATTTCTTCTCTATTTGGCTCTTGTATTCGGCCCTTATCCTGTGAAGTTTCACAATAAACTCTCCCAGCTTCTCGACAAACCCCTCCCTGAATGGATTATCCCAAGAGCTAGCTGCCAAAATTTCTACATAACTTTCCCTGCTATCTTTGAAGGCCTCACATTCTAAAATGAAATGCTTTTATGTTTCCACTTTCTCTGAAATAGAAAAAAATACATACTCTTTCCTCCCACACTTCTTTTGGCCTTTTCCAGTGCCCTGTTTCACAACGGAGTAGATGAGAATTAATCCTTAATTGAGCAATAAGAATTTTGGCTCTCTAATAAATATTGACCCCTATGTACACTTTTTGTTGATGATTATGAGTGGGATTAAACTCTTTTATATAATAAATTTTCTTTCTCCTTAACTCCTTCTAAGTACATTTGTGGAACTTATCCATAACAAAAGATTTTATCTCTTTATTGTTTTTGGGACACATGCTCAAGCAAACTCCCCATTTTCTAAACCATTTGTTATTTTGCCGCATCCAAGTCTTCCTTCTTTTGCACAATATGTCATTAAACACAACCTTAGGCCATCTGCGCTCTTCCATTTGCTCAACTTTTCTTAAATACCTTATGACCCGCACCATAGCAATTTATTTAATAGGAGCAACCCCTGTTTCACTTAACAATATAGCATAAGGAACTGCACTTTTAATTTTGATTTTTTTTGTAATCAAATGCTTCTGAAATTTCTCAATTTGTTTCCACTGCATGTTGGATATACTTCTAGCCCATAGTTCGCAACCGTAGAGGATCACTAGAATCACTAAAATCCCAAGAAGAGTTAGAATGGTTTTTTAGTCCCATAACTTTGCCTCTCTACACCTATTTTGAAAAGCATAAAATGCTTTCCAACCCCTCAAAGTACTTTTCTTTCTACATCCATCCCAACTTAGATTTTTGTTGAAGTCAATTCTAAGGTATTTGTAATCCACAACTTCTTCCAGAATGTGAACTTATGTTGGTTATGTTTTCTTTTGTTAGAGAAAACCGCTGATCCAGATCTTGGGGGGAGACCCCCAAGATCTAAAAAATTGTAATGGATCTAACAAGATCTGCAAAACTAGAAAGCCAAAAAAAAGAGAGAACACAAATAAAATAAAACCACAAAGAAACTTGTTTTATTAAAACAGAGAATAACTGTAGAAGCTACATTGTGGTGGAAAATTTGTCCTTTTACCAACTGAGGCTTGTTATTCATAGCCTTTTTTGAGTTACAATACCATGTGCAGATACCATAGGTGGATACTGTTGATCATAATCCCTTCCCCATAAAATTTCACAGGAAATCTGGTTCAGAGCTCTCAAATTTCCCCCTTCCAACCTTGGGAAATCATCCTCACGCCTATCGTTACCATTTCCCGCCTCCAAAACGCGTTATAAAAGGCTGAAAATCCATATTTGAAATATTTAAAGCGTAGCTCCTTCAGCCCTAGCCCTTTTGTCTTTTCCTCCATGTAACCCGGACGCTAGACCAGGCGCTAGTCCAACGGGCGCTTATCCAATATATATCAGGCGCATCCTCAGCCGTCGATATGTGCAGATCGAACGGCATTTGCTCATCTCTGTCGCGCCCGTAGCTCACCTATTCACCATTCAATCAAATCATTAATCTACGGTTCGCAGCCCGCCGGTCCTGGTGGTCCCCGCACCCAAAACACTATTTAAAACCGGGTGGTATGTATCGCACCGCCTTTCGGCGATAGGCGGTAATTCTCCTTGGGCCAGCGATTCCATACAGTGCTCACCACATGTCCTCGCGTACGGCCCGAATACCGCCCTCCATCGCGCGTTATTGTTCGGACAAAGACGCGCAACGATATTCGTCACAACCGTCCGATCTGAGGGCCTTCATCCGACGATCATCACGCTCCGAAGCTGCACGAGATTTAATGCAGGCAAATCACACCCCGGGCCCACTGTCCATCGTCCCCAACGCCCTTTCAACCATCAATCTCGTCTGGAGATCAGACGGCCTAGATCATTTCTACGCCCCACTGTTGACCCAGTCTCCCATCACGTCATCATTCCACGTATCTTCTGTCGTACATTCATCCACCATTGTTACGTTACATTTTTCACCACCCTGCACTGTTCCACCATCTCCATTGACACCACCACATCCCCCAGTCCCAGTGTCTGGTTTTCCTAACATGTTTGCGGATTTTTGCAGGTTTACAACGGCGGAGAATTATTATCATTCACAGTCTCGATTAATGTGATAAAGAGCACGTCAAAGGACTAGTTTTTCAGAGGCGAAATGGATGAAGAAAGTCCCCGGAAGCCAAATCGACAAGACTTCAATTAAAGAAACAGGGTTCAAATTTGTCAAACCCTGCAGGGACATTCAAGATGCCGACTTCATAGATGAAAACATTAATGGGGCAGCAGAGGAGTATCAGTGGAAGATCAGGGAATTCAGTGTTCGACATTGAAGATTTTAAATCATAATTCAGGGTTTAGAAGGCAAAGAGTACAATGCACAAAAAACAACATCCTCTAGGTTTCATTTCAGCAGAATTTACCCTCAGAAAAGGACATAATGTTAATATGGTTATCCCTATATTGTGTTTCTGAAGAGATTTTCACCCAGAACGTTTATTTCAGAAGACAGGCTACATAGTACGTGCATCACCACAAAGTCATCAAGCAGCATGGGCGTGCACGTCTCCTCCATTTTGTTTTTATGATACAATTAAACGTTTATCACCAACTTCATTTATTAGGTTTTTTTTTTCTCTATAAAACCCCCGAAGAATAGATTATTGAGGGTTCCAGATTTTTATCAGAAAATCATGCAGTGAAAGGCTTTTTGCATACATTTTGTAAAATTCTTGTATGAAGGCTCAGAGCCCATAGGGTCTCGGTGAGGAGGAGTTCCATCTGTTAAAGAGGATTCTGGTCTTTGGTATTTCACAGTCTGTAACTTTCTTTATTGTGTTATATTAATAGAACATTTCATTTCATCCATCTTTCTTGTATCATGTTTTGGAATGCGAGTGTCTCACTGATTTTTGGTATGGATTCATCCTAGTTGATGCCCATGCTGGGATCAGTGAAGTGCTTTAAATATGGTTCATGCATGATATTCTATTCCTTTATTCATCTAACCACACTTCTGCTATATTAGCTGCTTTGGGAGGGTACTTTTAAAATGCTATTATCTTGTATGGATTCTTAGATTGGTAAGCCCATGCATGGTGGTATTGTATATCTGGGTATCAGCTCAATGTTAGCTAGTATTTTCTCAATATTTCTTTCACTACATACACCTTCTGATAATTTATGTCTGTGAAGTATTTCTGAATCAGCCCGCTTTGCAGTAAACTGTCTCTGAATTGTCTGTTGCTTTTGTATTAGAGCTCTGCATCTTGCCTCTGCAGTATCTCTTTTCCTGTGTCAATTTCTGAGAGTTTGGTCCCATTCTATTTCATTTCCCTGTTTACAGGAGATAGCATGTGAGTTGAAGCTGACAACTTCATACATTATATTATATGCTCCTTGCTATGCTAAGATGTCCTAGGCACTAGTCTATCACAACTCTAGGCTGTCTCTAGGAGCTACAACATCTTTCTGGCGCCGTTGCCGGGGACGAATTTGAGAAAATTATAATCCCTGGGCCTCGACAAAATCATATTCACTCTCTAAGTAGGTGAGCACAGAGAGTTGAGAGTTGTAAATCCCTCACCTTGGCGACTCCACATTTGTTATTTGATAAATCTATTTGCAGTCCTGGCTCCTCGTAAGCCACACCTGAGGTCAGATACGTCTAAGCCAAAGACACCTTCAGTGTCTGACCCTGACCAAATTATACATAGAAGAAATTGGAGGGAAAGGAGATTAGCTCATTCCGAAATTCCTGAAGTACCTATAGAAGACTTTCCATCCTCTTCTTCTCAAGAAACTCAAGTGCCAGATCCCGACTCCACTGTGAAGACCAGAGATCAAAAGAAGACTTCTTTCTGGTCAATGACATTTACAATATTATGGGTAAATTCCATGGGTGGATGGATAACATGGGTAGATGAATACCATGGGTGGATTCCATTTTCCATTCAGATCATTCCTCCCTCCTTAAAAAGCAATGGTCCCCATTGCGTGAAGTTCCCTCCTAAGAAGCCTTTGTTGAATACGAAGAGCCACTGAAGAGAAGGGTTTTGTGTAGTTAACCCATAACCGTGATAAACAAAGATCCGAGGATAGAGATACCCTGTAATGCTTGTGACCAACTGTGATATTGACAGTGTGTGGCCTAGCAAATGGACTTCAATGAAGTGTGGGTTTGTGGATGAACCAAAACCATGACAAACGAAGATCCGAGGATAGAGATACCCTGTAATGCTTGTGACCAACTGTGTTACTAACAGTGTGTGGCCTAGCAAATGGACTTCGATGAAATGGATTTTGTGCGGTTGATCCATAACCACGATGCTGGTTGTTGATGAAGTAGCAGGTGCCTACATAGCTTGGGGTGGGAGGGCACGTCTCCAAATAACCCAAGCTGAATGCTGCTATGTTGAAACTGATGAATGTGAAACAGGTGCCTAATAAAGCAGGGTGGGAGGGCACATCTCCAAAGGGAACCCGCTCCGAATGCTGCTCCAGATTTCAAATGAGCATAACTCGGTCAATATAACTCAGAATATTTATTATAACCTGTTTTTGGAAATGGAATGATCAGTCTGCATCTTCAGTTGCATTTGAAACCGCTATTTGGAGACTCTAGACTCTCAAATTTGAGCTGGAACTGTCTCGCCGTCACAAAATTTCTGAAAAAAAATTGTTGATTTTAAATCAACAATAACTCCCACAGTCGGACCCCGATTCGATCGATTTTTATTTATTTATTTTAAATTGGCTCATTTTTCAAGGGGAGCTTAGATCTATAGCCATTTCTCTGAAATTTTGCAATGAAAAATGTGAAAAATGACAGGAGAGCCGTCGTCCATGAATTGTCATCAGAACATTTTCTGCAATATTGTTGATTTAGAATCAGCGATATCTCCCTCATCCGAACTCCAATTCGGCCGATTTTTTTTTTTTTTGGTGTTTTTTTGCAAGGAATCTAGATCTAGTCTTCGATTTTGTAATTTTTTCACCAAAATTTTCAGATATGATCTTCAAACTCGCCGCCCAAGAAATTCATGGAGTTTATTGAAGATTGCTGCAAAAAATTGAAACTAAAATATGCTTCAAACCCTCATTCCCATGGATTCATAACCTGAATATGATACCACTGATCCAGATCTTGGGGAGACCCCCAAGATCTAAAATATTGAAATGGATCTGACAAGATCTGCAAAACTAGAAAGCTAGAAAAAAAAGAGAGAACACAAATAAAATAAAACCACAAAGAACCTTGCTTTATTAAAACAGAGAATAACTGTAGAAGCTACATTGTGGTAGACAATCTTTCCTTTTACAAACTGAGGCTTGTTATTTATAGTCTTTTTTGAGTTACAATACCATGTGTAGATACCATAGGTGGATACCATGAGTCAAAACCATGGGTAGATACCACTTACAATACCATGAGTAAATTCCATGTGTGGGTGAATACCATGTGTGGATACATACCATGCGTGGATGAATATCATGGATAAATGTCACTTACAATACCATGGGTGAAAAAATACAATGGGTGGATGAATACCATGGGTCAATGACATTTACAATATCATGGGTAAATTCCATGGGTGGATGGATAACATGGATAGATGAATACCATGGGTGGATGCCATTTTCCATTCGGATCAACTGCTACTTTCGTTTTGTTGATATTGACTTGCATCCCCACACTTCTACAAAAATTCTCAAGGTCTAAAAAAAATCTCAAGGGAAAGTAAGTGCTCTTGCAAACCAAGAGCGGATTTAGCAATCAGAATAAGGTCATATGCTTACAAAAGAAGCCTTATAACAAAATTTCCCAAATGGATATCGTCAGCCCCTTTCGAATTTAGCCACTCTTCAAGCTTGTTGATATATAAATCAAAGAGGGCAGGGGACAATGGGAAACCTTGTTTGACACCGATATCACTTCTAAAACTTTCAGAAATGTCTGTTAAAGTTCTAATTTTGACTTTCACCTCTTCATACATCCTATGCAAAACTGCTCTTAAATGCCTGGGAACCCCAAGTTCCTCCATTATGTGCCAAAGCTTATCCGTAGGTATCGTGTCAAAGTTTTTTTTCCTGAAATCAGCAAAGCAAAAAAATACTTCTTTCTTTTTCTCCCAAAATTTTTCAATGATGTGCCTTAAAGTTATACCATGATCAACTGTGGAATGTTTGGGTCTAAAACATGCTTGTCCTTTAGCATGTTTATCTCTTTCTTCTTCCCACTCGCTGATTTTATTTTTTAACATGCTTCCAAATAACATTGCAAAGGGGTTCATCATTATGGTCGTATAATTGGAGGGATTATTGACGTAATCTCTCTTGAAAAGAGGTATTTCCAAACTAGTTTTCCAAACTGTGGGGAATCCCTATTGTATGATTTTGTTGAATTTTTTTTTAATGTGAGGTGCAAGCATTTTTAAGCTCCACTTTAGATACTCTGCTTGGAGTTCAGCTAAGTGTTTTTCTTTTCCAACACCCAACTTCTTGATACCCATCTCTACCTCTTGCATCGTGAAGAGTTGTGTATCACTGTTGACCAAGGGAGGAGGGTCAACCTTGGGAGCTTGATCATAAAGTTATTCCATAGTCAAACCATTTAGAAGTTGTAATATTGTTTTCAGTTTGCATCTTTCTCGGTTGGAGCTCCTTTCAACATAATTTGGGGTTATTTTTCCCAAGTAATATTAGTTCTTCTCTCTTCGAAACCATGAAATCAACCTTTTTCTTTCTTAATCTCTGCTTGTAAGCTTTGGGCTTTATGTTATCCTTGTTTGACTCTTTCCATAACACAATCTCCTTGCCTTTTTGCATTACTCGTCAAACCAAGCATTAACCGGAAAGTAATTTGTTTTAGACTTGTTAATTTTTTCTCTTTTGCACTCTGCAAGTGCGCTTTGAATTAAATGTGTTAATTCATGACTACGTAGGTCATGAAATAGAATTTTCTCCTTCTCGAAGAGCCTCTAGCACTATTTTGAATGTATTACAATTTTCTGGAGTCAAAAGAATTCCACTATTTGGAGGATTTTGTTGAACACATTGAGTTTTTGACCCTAACTATTTCTTTAAATAACATGGCTTATGATCTGATTTTAAGTCCTCCAATCAAAATTTCATCCATTTTCTCACACAAACTATGTGAGAAAATTATATAGCCTACTACACTTGCTCCATTGTAAATATTGCAAATGAAATTACTAGACCTTTCCCATCCATTCAAACCATTACAAATGACTAAATCGAAAGCCCCACATAGAGTAAGCAATTATTCACCAAAGAGATTGCAGCCATTTTCCTCTAAAATTCTTTCCCACTGATAATTACTCTCTTCCGTAAGTCAGATAGGGTCGCAGTGTTCTTTACAACAAAGAATGCTAGCTTTCTCACTTGCAGTCCTAGCATTGAAATCACCCAATATAATGACTTCGCCTAGCTGAGAATATGTTGCAATATCAACCTTTAAGGCTGCAAAGAGATCTTTGTGGTCAAGCCCTCTACTTTTGTAGATTTTTTAAACTTGCGGCTCAAAATATCATGCTGCAATTCTGATGTGATTTCCATTTTCTAATATTTTAAACCAAACGAATTGTTTATTTGAGTCTTATTTTTCTAGCTGAATGAAACGACCTTCTTTTTCTCTCACTAATACCATGATACCCCCATGTCCTTTATCATTCCCTACTGCCTTGTTCCACACCGCCATCTTCTAGTACCCTTCAAACAAATGTGTCTTGCACCCTTCATACTCATGTGTTTCTATGAGGCAAATTATGTCTCTATATTTTGCAATAGGCCCTAGCCCAGGTCCTTGTCTTGATGGGTAACCTCTACAGTTCCAACAAACTAAACTTAAGGAAACTTGTGTATGACTTGATTGTTATTTGTTTTGACACGCAAGACTTACAGTTCAGTCTTTGTCCCTATTTTCCCATACTGACCTTACTTCTTGATTTCCTGCTAAAGAGTTAGTTGTCTCTTTTTTATTAACATCTTGCTACCCTGTTTTGGAAGGAGATCCAAATTGCGCTCTCATAGCTTCACCCTTATAAATCCATGTGATCTTTCCCTCATCTCTTGCTGCCCTAACCTTTGACATTTCCTCCCTCCTTTCCTCTTGTTGTCTTACAGTTAAATCTTCTTTTAAAAAAAAACGAGAACCCCTCAAGAGTTGGTTATTGCTTAGAATGATATATTTATCACGCAAGCTAGGCATGATGACTCTTATGGGTTTGATTTTCTCACCCTTAAACTTTCCTACGTACCATGCTTGGCATATTTGTCCTTGCCATAGCAACTTGTATTTCAAGAAGTCCCTTACAAATCAAAAGTAAATTCATTTTTCCCATAATCTTTCACCCCTTTAATAATTAGATTTAATCCTCTATCTTATCTTTATTTGCTTTCTCTATCTTCCATGTGGTCCACCCAAATATTTGCTTCTCCTTCTCTATGAGCAAACAAACTATGATAAAGTCCACCGGCCTCCAAAGTGTCCAGCAACCCAACACACGTAACGGGAGACCCTCAAGTGCCACCCCGAACTAGACTACAAACGTGGCTAAAAACGAGTCAACCACGTAGGCCAAAACGTCCCAAGAGGAGAAAGAGCAAAAGTTTTTGGAACATCACAGAAACACCCGATCGAGAGTATCAATCGACCAAAACAAAACAACAACATGTGGGCTAGAGAGAGCGCCACATGTACCAACGCTATTTGGATCAACTCAAATGCAGTTAAAGTAGGTACGAAGATAATGAGCGAATTGAAAGAAAAAAACAAATCTGCCTGAAAGATCATAAAAGTACAGCTCCAAAAGTAAAATTAATAGCGGAAGAAGTGATAATGAATTCAATCACTCTCATTAGGTCGAGACTTGAATGTAGATCGGGCACGTACACACCAATCCCATCCTCCATCGACCCCGCCGTTGTAATTTTAATTTGTATCGTCTCCCGATAATGTTTACCAGCCACCACTTGTGTGCGCTATCAGAATTCAAAAAACACGCCATTGGTAGAATCTGCTGCTACATACAGGTGACTGTTTTTTTTTAATTAAAAAAAAACGCCATTGGTAGAATCTGCTGCTACATACGGGTGACTGTTTTTTTTGAATTCTGATGGCGAGCCTTATTTCCCAGTCAACCAATACCCCAGAACTGTATCCACTGGAATTCCAAGGGATAACCAGAATTCGAAATAAGTGATTATCAGGGCATCGAGAGCGTTAGTAGCACAAAAATGGTATTGCACCTTCTAGGTAAAAGTACCAGAGTGAAAAATGCAGCATGATTCATGTAACTAAAAACACTGCACTACATACCACTAATCCTTAAAAAAACTCATCCACCAAGCACCTGTGCTCCAAAGAAAACAATTTAAAGTGGCATCCGCCCAATTTTTTAAACACATCCCTTTCTGTGGCGATAAACTCCAGAAAATCAAGCTCCCACAGTGTCCACCCTCAGAGTGCTTGGAAACATTCACAAACTTACTACCGCTTTGTATATCCCTGTAAATATACAAAACGAAAAAAGGAAAAGTAGGTCCTAATATCAGCAACCTGTAAATGTTGCGCAACAGATGAACCAAATTATGTTGCGCCAGCACCATCCTATGCAGCTTCTCCATCTAATGTTGCCCATCCTATGCCTGTTCGAGAGTTATTGCAGCCATCTGGAGAGAGAAGTGGCATTGGGAGGAGGATTCACTCAGCAGCAATGGAATTTTATTGGACCCTAGTTGCAACTTCGACAACCCATTTCGTTTCAAAACTTAAACATGCATTTTTTAAGGGATTAACCTTTCATAAATTTTATCTTTTATTTTGGTAAGTTTTATCCTATAACACTTTTGTTTTCACTGACTGAAGGGGAGTCTTTATTCCACGAACCACATGGAATCTCATACTCTTTAGCAGTGATTAATAGTAAAATAACCACACATAATAATATCTTCGAAATATTATTGTGTTTTTTATTTTCTAGCTGTAAGAAGCCACAATGAGAGTTCTCATTAACATGCTTGGGATGTTTTTTTAACATTCTTCGCTAAAATCTGGTGTTATCCATCCCTTTAACATGGTTAAAATCTAGTCTTACTAGCGAGACTTGGACTTATGAAAAAAAATTGAGTGCCCTTTGATATAGGTTACGATGTCCTTAACATAATTTCTCTTGTTTAAATATATACTCAACCATTACCTAGAGACTTCTAGGGTAAGCTACTCTCAAAAGAGTTGAATCTTGTCAAATGGTGAAAAGCTCCTGGCTTTTCACCATTGGATCCAACCTCTTTGGGCTTAATATAAGGAATGACATGGGTCAAATTTGATTCACTTATATGTGTAGAGATTACTCCATTGGATTCAACCCCTTTGGACTTAATGTAAAGAAGAGCAGAGTGGCCAAGCTTTCATCCACTTATTTGTGCCTCAGTTACAAGATTATTAATAAAATCCCTTTAGGTGCAACCATATGTTAGGTCATTAACTCAAGGCTAGACATAGCTTCAAAGTAACTAGCCTTAGCCCTCCCTAGAATTCAACCCTACCCAATGGGGTAAACTTCTACCATTTTGTTAGTAAATCCAACCCCATTAAACTCCATATATATATATATATATATATATATAACTTAAAATATCATATTCTATACCATGCATATTAAATAATCAATATTATATTATATAGTATAGTAATATATAATACAATAAAATAAAAATAAATTATATTAATTATGACTTAAAATATCATATTCCATACCATACATATTAAATAATTAATATTTTATTATATAATATAGTAATATATAATACAATAAAATAAAAAATAAATTATATTAATTATCAAGGTTTTTTCTATTATAATTTAGATAGAATAATACATAAATATCAATTATAGAATATTTAAAATATTTTAAATGTTTGTTTTATATATATATATATATATATATATATAATAGTAAACTTGAATTTAATAAAGTTTATTAGTTTTTTTAGGTAAAACTCTAGTATTGACTTATGTAATTTATAAGGTTTAATTTTGCAAAATAATTTTTTTTTTTCAATATTATTAAGAACTAATTTTTAAACATTTGATTATACCATAACTTAAAGGTCTTATTGCAATCTTTGCACAAGATAATACCATGTGGATAACTGCCTCAAATATTTTATGTCATATTTTTGGAATATGGTTGTAATTTAAGCAAGTCTTTGCATACAAAGAGGATATGAAAAGAGCAATCAATTAATTTATCCGCTTCACATCTTAATTTATTAGTTCCTCCCAAAACAAGACTATATGATTCTATTTTCCTATTAACCACTATTAATTTAGATATCATTGTCCAATATAGGTTATAATTTTTTATGCAAATTTTCCCATTACATAATTTTTAACTTGAGAGGAAGGGACTAAGCTACCTTACAACACTTGTTAAATTATGGTTTTAGCTTATTTGATTATTTTAAATTGCATATCTTTTTATATAATTTAATTTTGGATTTATGTGTTTAGTTATATGATATTATTGCATAGTTTATTGTATTGAAATGTGTTTTTTACAAACCCAAAATGAAAGAGATGTGTAATTTTTAGACTAGTGATATCATATAAATTAAATGGTTGGTAAATGCCCATAGACATCATTCTATAATAAGCATCAAAACACTTATTAAATGATAAATCTCACATTGCTAAAATGTAAAAAAATAATAAAAACTAATAAAATTATAACTTTATTTCAAATTGTTATTACTATTAATAAATAATAAAATAAATTAATATATAAGTTAAACATATATGCATTTAAAAAAACATGGAGCAATATTCTTAACAATGGAGATTTACCCTCCCTTTACCATGGATATTCTTAATACCTAAATAAGCTTTAGGCTTTCTTACAATACCGTGACTTATGCATACCACATGCCCAAAAAACCATAAGTCACTTCATATGACACTTATTTATATGACTTATTTTCTTTTCTTTTCTAATTAATCAATTTAATTAAAAGGGGAAAAGGGAATAACTAATTTGAGGATAAATCTCAACCTTTGAGTTGTGTATATTATGAATATTCTAGAATATTTAGTTGAGTTAGATATATGCCATCTATCTAATTATGCCAGAGGCATTTTCTTTGCTGGCTTGAGGTGGGCAAACACTATTCACCCCAGCCAATAGGAAAGCTTGAATTTCACCTTTCCCACTAATGAGATTTTACCATGTGTTTGTATTTCCAACCAAAGAAAGTTTGTCATCTGTCATATTTCTTTCTGCCCACATTTTCTCTACCGCCCTGTCAGCGATTCACCTGTCCCCGCTATCTTCTCCGTTGCGTGGTCATTTTTTTCCCTGTGCCTGTATAATTTCAGGTGCAGGAAAACCTCTTTCACAAAAAAACTAGCACTCGTGGAAGAAAGAACCTAGTGCATTAAAACTCTTCCGCGACCACTCAAGGAAGTGGGAACGTGGCTCAAAACACTGGCGCCATTTAAGTTTTTTATTCTGATTCACTAGACGGTTTTCTTTCGATGGCCTGTGGTCACAAGTTTCACCTAATTCGAACCTTCGGCAAATCTCAAAAGAAAAAATCAAATTCGTTAATGTTCAGCAATAAAAATGGACAGGTGAAAATAGAAAGCCATTTTAATTCTTAGTGATTGAAAAACCAGAAAGAAAATGCAACTTGTTTCGCTCGCTACGATTTAGCTTGAATAAGATCTATAAACCGAGTCATCTAAAATGCATACAAGATAACCATAAAACTGCCCAGCGAATAAGACACTCACCTGGTCAAGCTTTCTAATAAAACCAATATGGCATAACAAGGATGCATTGATCACTAATAGACCTTGTCTTTGCTTATTTCAACTGCAACGAGTAATTTGTGGTTCAGAATGTGACTATAACTAGGCATGTGAGTGTTCTGATGATCCTGCAATTGTACCCTTTAATATACTAGTGAGTCGTCACTGTGCAGTGTAATTTTTAAAATGAAATTTGTGGGAGGTTTACGTTGTACTTTATTCCATAATTTCTTGCACAATAGGAGGTTGCCCTTGTCCAGGAGTTGTAGGTTCTGTCATTGAGTGTGATACTAGTGTTGCAATTGAAATTCAATCTGATCATCAAAGGGAGTATCAACAAGATGAAAAATCCGATATTCAAGGAATGGAATCCAAATATAATGATGGATACCTGATTATGATGTCAATCATGTTGAAGTATCTGAGCGGAAAACTAATTCACCCATATTTTCTACTGAAAGGAAGTTGACTATCACAAATTTTCCACATCCACAAATCGAAATGTGGAGCTTTTTGTCTTTCATAAACTTAACAAATATGTGGAGTTTATTGTCACGAGTTTTCCCACATTAATGAATTGAAAAATCCTCAATGCCATGTTGTTGTCATTTGCAAACACAAAATTCTGGGAAATGGTATTTTGATTGATAAATGAATCAAATGGTTCGATACTCTTTAATCATGATGAGACATTATCGGCTAAATATGATGTGCAACATCTCAACCTTTTCCCATGGAGGCATAGCAGAGCACCACTTTTCCCATTTTGATTTACTATTTGGCAAGAGCAGTTATGACTATAAGCTAAATCAAGTCTGTAGGCAATTTTTGAACACAATTTTTTCTGGTTAGAAGGCTTTTCCAAAGAAGACATAGCAGTTAAGTGGGCCAAATTGAGGTCGAGGTGGCTAATTCCTCGCAAAAAATTCCCCGCTATCTTCCTCGCTGCGTGGTCGTTCGCCTGCTTCTCTTTCTCCTCAATAAGGAGATCGAAGAAAGCCTTCCCCACTGCCTAAAGTTGCTCTATCAGAATCTTAGATATGTTGTGGTTCAACAACTACATCACTCCTCGGTCTTTGCTCGCCTTTTCCAGGTAACTGAGGATAGAGAATTGAATTTGTATCCGAGTGAATGAATTTCACCATCAAGCATTTCTTATTAAACCAGGTGGTAAAAAACTGGAATTGCTATTAGCTTTGTAATAGGTTCTCAATATGGAAATGTAAGAACCAGGGATATGCCTTTGGAGGATCTAAAACTAGCGCTTTAACTAGCAGTGGCTTCTTATCTGATAGTATGCTACTGATGATGGTGGATCCACTAGGACTGGAACCACGCAAAAGGAAGCTAATACAATCAAATTGAATGACTGATCGAAGCACGATGAGATCTTACGAAGATCCAACCCCTTTAGATTGAAGCACATTAAGCGGTTTACAAGTTTGTCCAATTCCAGTAAATTCTCATTTTCAGCCTATTTTTGCTCCATATTCTTTGTCAAAAGAAGTGGTTGATGCTCGAGATGCTTGTTGTAGGGTTGTTTCTCACAAGGTATATGTTGGTGACAGGGACAAGTTGGACCGAGAATATATTGGACGGGGTTTTCACGAAGGATTAGCTCTATGCAACCTTGTATTCCATGCAGAATGGCAAGTCCCCCCAGCTAGATGGTGAATTCTACAAGTATTTGTGGGACAACATTGCCGATGATTTATATTATATTGCCTCGGAAATATTCGCCTCTGGTTGCCTTTCCTTGGGTTTATTAATAAGGGGTTGATCAACCTCATTCACAAGAATGCAGCTAGAGATTCCATTGGGGGTTGGAAGCCTATCACTTTGCTCACAGTTGCCTATCAAATTATGGCTAAAGCCATGGATTTGAGGATCCAATCAATTGCTAGATATGTGGTTCAACAGGAGCAGACATGGTTCGTGTAGGGGAGGTTCATTCTGGATACTGTGGTTTTTGCCTGGGAGGCAATGGAGTAGGCCAGGGAGTTTCGTCAGCAATGCCTCATGTTGAAATTGATTTCGACAAGGCTTATTATCGTGTTGGCTGGTCCTTCATTTCTAAGATGCTTACACCAAAAGGGCATGGAACGCACACTCTGTCCACAACATATGGGAAATTTTTGGAAAATGCAAGTCCAACTACCCCCGCTACGAGTAAGGATGCACAAAGGAATGGGAAGGTGATAGATTTGGCCAGTGTAACTTTTGCAGTTTTAAACCTTTTGTATAAAGCTATGCAAACCATCTGAGTTTTGGTAGAATTGGATTCGAGGAAGCAAAACTACTATAAACGCATAATGGTTTCTTGCCAGGAGGTTTTTGATACCTTCGATGGATGTTGAGTCGATTAGATCCGGTCACGAGGTTGCTCTGTAGCTGATTATAGGTCTCCAATCGGGTATGGAGTTTAAGTGATATTTGAGAAGTCCAGAGGAATAATTAAAGGAGATGTTGTTGCTATGCCCTCTACTATAGAAGAATAATTAAAGGAGGCATTTCTGCTATGGATGGATTGATGTTCAGTGCCATTGAAAATTATAGGTATTAGGTTCTGTAATTTTTTTGTAGCAGATTTGTTACATCGGAAGGGAGATTTCAGCTTCAAGCGTTTGGTGAATTTATAGTCAAAATATTATATGTGTTTGGTACAAAATTTGAGAAAGTGTTTTTTTTGGTGGTTTATTGGCATTACGATGTCTCATTGCTAGTAAGTTTTCAATGTTATGGGACAAAATATGAGTCGAAGTAGATGAGCGGAGGCATCATTCTGGTTATATGATAACCACCATTATAGAGGTAGTTGTGAGTTTAAAGCCATTGTATGGGTCGTCTTTGTCTGCAACAACTCACAGCTATGAATAATAATAAATACTATACTATGGCACGATTTGGGCTTTTGTATTCTTTTGGACTTTGTCCCAATTTTTTTTTATGAATATCAATATTGTTTACAAGTTTGTTTGGATTTGTTTTGAAGTTATTCCATTGAGAGATAAAAGAGTTATTCGTTCTTCCATTGATGAAGTAAAAAAAAAATTAAAAAAAAATGTTTTTGCATTGAAACTTTTCTGGTCAACGAGTGAAGTCAATTTTCATGTCACTCTTTTCTGATTGAGAGAATATTTTCATGTCACTCTGTACGCAGCAGGAATTTCCAGAGTTAATGAAAATATTCAATTATGATATACCACTAGGTGGCGAGTATGAAATTGAGTCTACTTGATATTTTCCAAACCTAATTTTGGATAGTCTTTTGACTAATGGTTAACATGATTTTGGATGGTATTTTAACTTATGGTTTAAAGGTTTCAGTATTTCATGCTTACCATAATAAACTAAATTGGCTAGTTGGAAACAATTGAGGAATAAATATATTAATTTAATAAAAAATAATAAATGAAGATAAATTAGTACATTTTTCATTGGAATAAATTTTAACCAATTTTAAGAGTGAAAGTGTTAATGTAATAAAGAAAATTAATAGAGTTTTAATGAATTAAATGGTTTTGAGAATATTATTTTTTATATTTAATTGCGCCAAAGACGTTTTTTAGTATGGAAGAGTTATTGTAATGTTTAACATTTTATATCATTTAAAATAAAATAAAAATTAAACGCATAAAATTAACAATTATAATTATAATTAATAATTAATAATTAAATTTTCCTAGATTTATCTTGACTCTAGATCTACTAAATGGGAGGGATCAATTTTTTTTCACAATAAAAGAGATTTGTATCTCAAGTGATTCAATCACTCTCGATATTTGGTAGATCTAGAATTAAATTAAGATATATCAATGTTAATTTCATCAAATTAAATTTTGGTTATTAATGATAGCATCATTATATATGTAACAAAAATATATTGTATATTGTATAATATCATGAGATAAGAGTGGCAAACACATTTATCATAGACCCCCATTGGGGCACTAAAATGCCTTAGCGCCGAGGTAACAACTAGATGGGGAAAAGGATCTTAACGTTGAACCTCTACACTCTAAGAGCCAAATATTTGTACTCCAAACTAAACCCCTTTCTTTTAACCCTTTTTGGGGGGTAGGGGCCCTAAAATGGAGGTGGCCGAAGATCACTGGTAATTGTTACAGTTCACCACGCTTGTCAAAGTGGGGAAATTCAGTAAGCAAAGGGGGAAGGACAACCCGCTCACTTGTTTTGGGGTAGGGGCCCTAAAACAAGTGAGGCGGCTGTCAAGGAAGGCTACTCGTCCCATTCCTTAGTTTTCCACCCTTATAAAGGGGACATTCAATAATAAAAGGTGGCGCGGTCACTGAAAGGTAGCAGCCCACTAGATGGTAAATTCGTTAGTGAAAGGTTGTCCTCAAATTTTCCCACGGCCCAAAAAAGTTGAGCAATAGATCTATTGTGAGAATTCTTAATTGATCATTGAACTTAGCAAGCAGCTCCCAAATTTTATATGATCAGTCAATCTGGTGGTCAATATCTATTTGTAGTCTATGAGACCCAACTCTAAACTATCCCAAAGGGATCCGAAGGGCATGCATCCAATGGTGAAGTGTGTAATGGGTACAAACAAAGAATCCCCCATAACCATGAAGTCCACAACATAAAATGCCATCTTCAAATGTAAGCCACCCTGAGGGTTTATCCTAGTAACCCATACATATTTCCTATAGATATCATCTCAAATGATTATATTCATCTCCTGTTTGGTTGGTAATAGGTGGTTGGGTGCACACAAGGAATATCTAAACATAGGAAGTTGGTCCAACATAATACAAACCGAAACAAGGAGATCTGAGACTCCAACATACAAGCACCGAGACCAAGCCAAAGGACTAGCTGTTGCAACAGACTATGATGAGAAGTAGGCCAAGTATGGATAATGGTCATGACCACTCATTTTATCAGAAAAAATTCGAATACGGAATAGAAGTGTAATGAGACCAAACACTATCTCCAGTCGGAAGGGGCGAGCCCAAAACTCTCAAGGATTATGGAGTGAGGAGGAACTGTCTACTTACACCTAATGATGTGGCAAAGGAGGATGATATTTACTCTCTATGTTGAAGTCCCCAAACCTTATAACCATATATCACTATGGGCCAGAACTACTTACACCATATATAACTCTCTATGTTTTTCTTTAAAGTTATGATGAAAAAAATGAAAATTATTATTATGAATAAGATAATGTTGTTAAGGTTTTATTAAAAAAAAGTGAAAGAAAATTTGAGATCTAAATTGTTCTAATAATATGCATATTATAACAACCATAAAATAATGTGGTCAACGTTATTAGTTGTTTTGTGTTGAGTGTTTGTTACAGTAATTGTTATAGGTGTATTAAGGGAGTATTGCTTTTATGATCTTCTTATTTTATTTTAACTTATTAAATGACTTGAGCATTGCTTGATAAATTGTCTTTACACAATGGAAAAAGATACCTTAATTTCAATGGAATTTCACATAGAGGGAAAATTTGGCAAGAGATGCTTGTGAGCCTACTGCTATATTCAAATGAGCCTCTCTTTCTCAAGTTTTCTTTTTTTCCAAATTTCTTTTCTTTCTCATTATTGGCAATGAGCTCCATGATTTTCTTATTTGATCCAACCTATGAGGGAATTCATGAATCCATTTTGTATGCGTCTTGAGTGCAAAGGGTTTCCTTTCCTTCATTTTCTCTCTTCATATTTGTAATTTTTTTATTCTTATTCCCCGTTGGTACTTTCTCCACTTCTCAAATGTCATATAGTGAAGGGTAGGATGTAGTAAAGGGTAGGATGACAAGGGAGAAGGAAGAGGAAGGGTACCATCATTAGTATGGCATTGTTTTGGGACAATTATGTTAGCATTAATTTATGTTAGTGTAACTTTATTTTTAAATTTAACTTCCTATTGCATTCTTTAAAAGATATATAAAAACTCAAATTTCGATTGTATGTCATTGTCCATATATTTCACTTGATTGTTGTTTTCCATATTCCTCGACGTTACTTTGCACCTCTCGGTGCAAATGCTAGTAATTATTGATAATTAAATTAAAAGTTTAGGACTCTTATAGACAAGGTTATTGGCATAACTAACATACAACAATATAAATTAAATAGCTAGTAAATGCCATCAAAACACTTACCTCATAAGGCATCCCACATTGCCAAGATTAAAATAATTATAAGAATTAACTAAGTTGTTATTATTATAATTATTATTATATGAGTTTAGCATATATACATTTAAGGAAACATTTAACAAGGTTCTTAATCATGTAGATTCAACCCCACTTTATAATGGATATTTTTAACATGTAAATAGGCTTTGTTACAATATCATAGGCCAATACCATGACTCACTAATATCAGAGGCCCATGAAAAATGTTCTTATGACAATTCTTTTTAACTAATCAATTTAATTAAAAAGATAAATTAAAATTTTGAAAGCCTTATTTCAAAATATATCGAACTCCTATAAACATAATTAACACAATAACAATTATAATTTCACACTTTTTTTTCCACATTAATCAATATATTTAAACAATTGTTAATGTACTGAATTATGTTAAAATTATTGAAATTATTATTTATATATTATTTAATATTAATAGAGTATTAATATTTACTATTAAATTTATTATATATTTAAAATTCATAATACATTAATTAAAATTTTATCAATACTATTTATCTAATTTAATATTTAATATATAAAGTATTCTTATAAATATATTAATTTAATTTTTACTAATTTCTTATTATTGATGTTAATTTAGTAAATAAATCACATTAACTAACTGGCATAGATATATCTAACATGTTTTAAGTTTAGTTACTAAATTTATAAGTATTTGAATCTTTCATTCAATATCCAAATAACATTTGGATTTTAAATAAAATAATGATGTTTGTGAGAATTGTATATAAAAGTTGAAGACGAAGAAAATAAACTAGCGATTGCACCATATGTTGCAAAAGAAACGTCGTAAGGCAATAACATAGGAAAGAGTAGCCTATAAGAAATAAGAAGGCAATAGCATAGGAAAGAGTACCCTAGAAGAGATAAGATGTTGCAGAGAACAAGTCATCGTGAAGGAATGAAAGGAAAATTTTACTTCCATGGAAGCAAGTGGTGGAGGTTTCAAAGATATTGATAATAAGAGTTATCAACCAAAACATTTTGTTATAAATTTTGAAATAGGAAATTGGGGATGAAAACATATATGTAAACCAACATAATATGTTCACATAAATACAAATTTTGTTATAGATATTGAAATAGGAAATTGGGAGTGAAAATCCTTTGGTGATTAAAAATCTAGCATGTAACTGAAATAAGATATTTTAAATACATTCAAGTAAAATCTATCTAGCATAGATGTAAATAAAGAGATTTTTTATTAACAAAAATAGAGTTTACTTAAAGTTCATAAGATATTTTAAATACATTCAAGTACAATCTATCTAGCATAGATGTAAATAAAGAGATTTTTTATTAACAAAAATAGAGTTTACTTAAAGTTCATCTACATATCTGAGAGCCAATTGCATGCTTATCAGAAATTGTATATGAAGAACAATAGTCTTGGTATACAAGAAAGTGAATGTCATTTTAATATGCAAACATTTTTGGAAGAGATATTGTTCTTTATGTTATGGTTTATTTTCTTAATTCCAAACTTGGTTTATTCTTTCTCTATATACATAAGAAAAAAAATACAAAGTAAATTCACAAATTTAAGTTATAGTTTTATATATCATAATTACAAATCTAGTTTCTTATTAAAATATTTTACACATCCTAGGTTATTTTAAATTGATAAAGAGTATAGAATTATTAGGGTGGTGTTCTATGTGCACTAAAATTCCCATGAGGTCCATCACAATGTATGGGATTCATTGCAACCTTGGATATATTCTGTGAGATGTTGAGATTTTTTTCTTGTGGCTACAACTTAGTTTTGGTTTTCACCTAGTTATCATGATTCAAAATTTGTTATCATCTTAGGTCCTTATAGCATTATATATACTATGTGAGCTAATGTTATGTTTTGTTTGTCACAATGATTCAAAATTCAGTTATAATACTACAATATTGACTTTCTTGTTGTCTGTTTTGTTTATGAACCCTTAAAAAAAACAAACAGAGGAACATTAGATTTTACAGTGTGATCTCCCCAACATGGGTGGGGGTTTCAAAAATTGGAGAGTAAATTGAGTGGTTATTGTTATAAATTGTTGTATAACATGGGAAATTTGGATGGTTTGTAGACAATATGGATGTCATAACATATATCTTTTTTGAATTTTTTAGTGTCTCTAGCCACCATGCATCTAATAGGATCCATTTCAACTAAGAACGTCAATACATCACTGAGCAAATGATAACTTGTGACATCCTTAGCCATTATCTTTTATTATGGATCAAGTTATAAACTAATAACTTGTGAAATGCCTAGCCATTTTCTTTGATTGTGCATCAAGTTATAAACTAAAATATACACTCTCTTTAGAAGACTCTACATTATATATTGGATGGAGGGAAAGTTTATGATAAAAATTGTACAAAAAAACCCCTTAAGGTTGTCTCAACTTACTCTATTTTTAATCATAATGTCAATTTTGTAAAACTATAATTTACAATAAGGACCGAGTGGGCTTTTTCTTTTGTAAGTTTTGTTTAGAATTGAAAAATGAATAAATTAAATTATAAAATCTAAAATTATGCAGTGGGAAACATTCTTTAAAATTTCAGAATAAAAAGTTCAGTAAGAAAATGAAAATTCTTTATGATTATAAAGTAAAAAACATGTAATATTTTTTAGCTAAAATTAGGTAATTAAATATATGTATATAATTTGTTTTTAATGGAAGAAAGAGTATGTATGTAGTTACAAACTATTACAATTAAGTAATTAAAGGTAAATTTAGTGTTATTTAAGAAATGAGAATTATGAACATTCATCATTATTGCTCGTGTGAAATAATTTGGAAATTTAAAAAGATCACATATTTTAAAAATTTTCATTATTAATTTAATTTTTTATATATTAAGAAATACTACTCATGAATAATAAAACAATTATAACATAAATAATATATAACAAAAAAAACCATGTATTTTTGGAATAATACAATAGTTGTAACAAAAATAATATAGAACAAGAAAAACTATGTATATTTGGATGTATGAAAATTTAGATACATTTTATTAAATGAAATTTTAAAAGAATAATGGTTATAAACATTTAAAGATAATTTAATTAAATAACTAGTTTGATCAATGAGGTTTGCATATCAAGACATTTGATCCCTCTTGACTCTTGGTAGATCCAGAGTTAGGCCATCTTAATTTCCCCCTTTAGATAAACCACATTCCACATGAATACCATGGGTTGTTTTTATAGTTTAGTAAATAATTTTATTAAATAATTGGTTTAGATCTATATTATTGATGAGAGGGATCAATGAAGTTTGCATATCAAGACATTTGATCCCTCTTGGCTCTTGGTAGATCCAGAGTTAGGCCATCTTAATTTCCCCCTTTACATAAACCACATTCCACGTGAATACCATGAGTCAATACCATGGGTTGTTTTTATAGTTTAGTATTATTTTTATTTTTTACTTGACCTAGTTAAAATGTTCATTACAATATGTCAATCTTTTTATTTAATTTACTTTTATTTTTATTTTTGTGTAATTTGACGAAGTCACCAAAACGTAAATTCAACCACTTATTAAAAAAAAAACTAACATTATAAAAAACATATATAAAACTTTTATTTGTGAATCTAATGGCCTAAAACATTTCAATCATCTAACATTTGATCCAATAGCTCAGACATTGACACAATGACACCTAGGGGAGTTGTTTTCAAATAAGAACGTCTTAGATGTAAAAATAATATAAATGTTTTGAAAAAGGTAGAAAAGAAAAATAAATCAAATTAAAAATTATAATGTTGAAATAAACAAATTTATAATTTAATATTTCTTGTTTAATTTAATATATAAATAACATTAAATATTAATAAACTTCTAGTTAAAATAATATTTAAATATATCAACACTAACCATGAATCTTCTAAAGAAAAATCGAAGCTACAATTAAATAAAATATATAAAGTATTATCTAATCCTTATTATAAGTGAATGAGGTTTAAGTGAACTATATTAAAAATTATTGTAATTTTAAGAATATATATATATATATATATATATATATATATATTCTTAAAATTACAATAATTTTTAATATAGTTCACTTAAACCTATATATATATATGATGATAATGATTGCTAAGATCAACGCAACTTATCGAATCTCAAGAAAGAAAAAGAATCTAAGTTTGATTCTTAAAAATCTTGTTTTTATTATTAAAGATAAGAGAAATAAGCGCTCCAAGATCGCTATAGGTGGGCTGACTTAATAGGTCAAGAAGATTGGAAGTGTGGTAGATGTTAGGGAATCGAGAGTGGATGTGAGTAAGTGTTTGGCAGTCTAAAAGGAAGTACTTTTCATCTTCCACATGCTTAGCATCGCAAATTTGATAGATTCTATTGTTCCAGGGAGTCTTTGGAATAGACCATCGCCCGGTCTCACTCCGAAGCTCATGAGAATTAGTTCTTATCCTAGCGATGTTCATTTTTTTCTTAGTGTTGGTCAACACAAAGAGATAATTTTTATTATCAAGGGTGGGGTTGATCACCTCCTTATAGTATCTTAGCTTCCTTTTACCCTCCAACTCCTGAACCTCCCATAGCTTGTCCTTAAACTTGGAGGCAATAGTATTTTTGACACTATATTTGCGTCCATTACTGAGCTCCTCCTTAATCCCCCAATGGTTGAGCCAAGACTGGGAATCCTTATGCCACCTATGCTTGAGGCGAAGGTGGGGGTTTTGACTACAGTTAGAAGCAATTTTTGGGAGCCTTTTGGATTCCATGTTGTAAATATTCTTCTTATAAATCAAATATCTAAACATAGCCATACTTTCAACGGGGGACACACCAACTTCAATCAAGAGGATAGGATAGGAAGTGTTTACCTTGATCTTTAGGTTGTAGGTTATGAATTGCTTTTGAATCATCTCAACCTTCCTCCATGACTCTCTAGATATACTGCAACCCCAAACTTCACATTCGTATAAGACAACAGGGGTGACAGGAGTCTCAAATAGGAACCTATTTTTACTCCAAATATAAACATCAACCGGTTTACAATTGTTTTCAAGCTCATAATAAGCTTTCCAGCCTCTAATAATGCGTTTCTCGATGCTATAATTCCAGTTGAGTTGATGAGGGAAGTCAATGCCAAAATATTTATAAGAAGGAACCTGCTCTAAGCACTGGTTATTATACACAAAACTACCATGAGTGATATTTTTGGATTTAATGATCATGACTTTAGTTTTGTTGGTATTAATTGTCATACCCATCTTGGAGCAGTAGGCATGAAGAGTTTGACGCTGCTTGTCAAATTTCATCATCGGTTTTGACAAGAATAACGATATCATTGGCATAAAGGAGAAAAGTAATGAGAACACTAGCAAGCTCGGTGCCCGTGCATCCCGTAGTTTCCACACACTCCTCTAGCTTATCGATGTATATGCCAAAAATGGTAAGGGATAGGGGACACCCTTGCTTAACTCCGTTATTGCATTTAATGTCTTTAGACCACCCCTCGTTGGTCTTCAGCTTGGCAGTGATGGTCTCATAGAGATGGATCACAACAATCCTCAGCTCAGGAGGCACCATAATCTCTTTAAGTCTCTCCCAAAGTTTATCTCAAGGAACAATATCAAAAACTTTCTAAATTCCACAAAACAATAGAAGAGATCGACTTTACTATTGCGACATTCCTCCGTAATGATTCTGAGAGTGACAAGGCAATCAATAGTCAAGTGATGTCTCCTAAAACCGGCTTTTCCTTTAGCTCCTTTTCCCTTGATTTCAAGCAAAAGGCTAAGCTTATTTTCCAAAATGAGCCTATAAAGCTTGGCCAAGATGTGGCTAATCATAATGGTCCTGTAGTTAGACAAAATGATTTTGTCCCCATTTTTAAAGATAATCACAATAAGGCTTTGCATCCATAATTGAGGGGAGCCATGCGTTACAGCCAAATTGAGAAGCTTGTGGAGATGAGGAATGAGGATAAATCTTCCCATTTTAAGGATCTCATCTTGGTATCCTTCAATATATTTAGCTTTACCATTAGCGAGCTTATTAATACCAAAATTAATATCATCCAGACAGATTACATCCTCCTTAATTGGTGTGATTAAGGTGCTGCCCATAGTGTCCGGAGAGTTATACAAATTCTTAAGATAGTTGTCCCAGTTTTCTAAGGGGATAAAATTATTATCTTTGGTTTTATGAATAAGCACATTCCACCAAAATTTTCTGGGTGCGACTTTAAAAAGGTGGAGAAGATAATCCCGTCTTTTATTAATACATGACCTTTTCTTCCTCTTGATGATATTTTTGTATATAATATTCCAGAGCTTAATGATTTCATTAGGAGCGTCTCTGATCGCTTTCCTAGAAATTTTACAATCTTTTTCATACCATGAATTGGAAGTTATATTAGTCTTCTTAAACGAAGTCTCATTAGGGAACTTGCTAATGGTATTGGAAAGGATAGTGGTGAAATGGTAATAAATTTGATCAATGTTATTATTATAAGTCATGGAGCCTAGATCCCTCTCTAAATCCTTTAAGAAGATGTCGGCTTTACTTCTATCAAAGCACATGTGTCTTTTCCTTTCATTGGTCTCTTGTATGTGCGTGGTATGCATAACAATATTGAGGGATAGAGACGAAGGCCCATGGTCAGAGTCAGGTTAAAATCCATTAAGTAGCTCAAAGTTTGTAATATGTTTGAGGACGATGGTGTCAAAAATCATATAATCTATGACACTGCTACCCAACCCATGGAAACATGCCATCTGACCAGAGAGGGGCCATTTTTTTAAACCATTACAAATGATTAGGTCCTCAGAACTATAAAATTTGAGGAGCTCGGTGCCGAATAAGTTCTCGATAATGTCTTCAGATTTTCTCTTTAATTTATTAGCTAAGATACTATCTTCATCAAGCCACAAGGGCTCAGGGTTAAAGTTTTCAATTAACGTAATGTCTTGGTTAGTAGTAGTTCTAGCATTAAAGCCTCCCAAAAAAATAATATTACCTTTATTCATCAGGTTGAAGATGTATTTTCTAAAGTATTGAAAGGGCAGTTCTTATCCAGTTTGTTCTTCTTATAAGATGTAGAGTTGATAGGAGCGAAATAGCAGATTGCAAGAAGATCCTATCGGTGGTAGAATAAAATATTTCAATCTAAATGTATTGATTGAAGGGGTCAATTTTATGAAGTCGGATGTGAGAGAAAAAATGTTTCGTATATAGTAGGCTATACCACCAAAACCCCTTGAGAGGATTTATTATTCCAAACAGACCAAAGAGTGAAATCGTCAAGGTGAGGGACCCTAGATTCATCATGCTCCCAAGTTTCAACTAAGATAATAAGGTCAATATCACTTGCACTACAAGGAAAAGACACTCTAGCGGAGGTTATAAAGGAGGTTTTTAGTGTTATAAAATTGGCCAAAATTGTCAAAAAAACATATGCTACCACATCTGTTTCTGGTAACGGAGGTTTTGGCGGAGCTTTTAACAGAAATTCAACACAACTAAAAAAAATGGGCGGCCGGAGGTTATTACGGATGTTTTTTCATCGGTGCTCTTATCAGGTTTTAACGCACCGGTGCGTATCGATAGACAGTGCACTGAGGTGGTTGAAGTAGAATGCACCGGGCCGTTAAGGAAAACAACAACACCGGGCCTGGTGTTGGTGATACAATGCACGGGGCCGTTCTAATTGGTCTTGGGATTTGAGCAGTGCCCATAGGTTGTATAAGCGCACAAGTGCGTGTATATTTATGAGGCACTGGTGCTCCGTATCACAAAAAGAAACCGAGATTTATAATTGGTATCGGTATTCGTGCGGTGCATATGGAATCTACAAATGCACCGGTACTTATAGATACATAAATGACCCGGTGCGCAGTATCACACAAACGCACCGATACTTATAAATGGAATCGGTATTAGTGCAGTGCCTATAGAATCATAAACGCACCGGTGCGTATAAACACATAAATGCACCAGTTTTCGTTTTGTTTTTTTTAGAAACATCCACCTCTAATAGTGCAATTATTGTGATTGTTTTAAATTCATTATTCATCAAAAGTCAACACATCTTATAACAATATTCATATTAATTACATTTTTATTAATGCATTTGAACGTGTTGTTTGGATTAATTTGTTATATCATATCAGGATTATTGTGGTTTTTTTAAATTCATTATTCATCAAAAGTCGACACATATATATAATCTTATAACAATATTTATATGAATTAAATTTTTATTAGTGCATTTGAGAACGACAATGGAAAACGCAATAGAATAAATTAAATCATATATATATATATATATAAGACAATATTTATCATACAAAATGGGACAATTATTTGTATCCCTCTGTCTTTCAATTGGGACACTATGTCCATTACATTAAACAAAATGTCTGATTTCACAAACATATTTCAAAAAATAAAACGCCTTGCTTTGATATCCAAATGACACAGTGATCATCATTCTTTGCTTGAACTGCTGTCACTGCTAGAGCTACTTCCATGACTTGGATTATTTTCAGGAATGTTGTGTTCATGGCATTGATTGTTTTCTTCTTCTTCACTTTCCATCTACAAACATAAAAATAAACTGAAATGAGTGTATATACATTGGTGAGAATAATGAAAATTCCAATATTAAATAATATACATCAATGTAAATCGAAAAGAAAAATGACGTACCATAACAACAATTGACTCATAAACTATACACATTCTTTCAAAACCATGTACCATGCCATCTTTCAAAATTTCATCTATTGGCGCAGTTCCATACTTTGTTTCCTATAAGTTTTATACCCCATAACAAATCATATATTTAATATAAAATATGTTTTTGTTCTATTAATTATAGAAGGAGATAATTAAAACAAGATCAATAGATGTTTACAAATTCCACAATTAAATTCTGATATGCCAACATATACTCACAACCCATATTTAACCCAATTTCAATCAATTCGTCTAATGGTTCTTCTTTGTATGTTAGCACCTGTTTGAAGACATTCAATGATGATTTTTGTAAAACAACTTAAAAAATACAAAAATGAAATCTAGTTAAGCGATTATAAGGAAGTAACAATTACTCACAAACTTAGAGATCAACCATTTTCTTCCTTGTCATCCTGTTTTATGTGCTGAATGGGTTCCATTTTCTTTTCTTTTCTGCAAGAAAATTCTTGAAAATTAATATTTAATGCTAAATTGTTTATTTATTGTACCTAATGATCAAAAAATTTAATGATTACATATTACATTTGAAGCACGTTGTTGTATTCGTTCCACTAAATCCCTGAAACTTTTGTAAAAGTTTTTCTCCCTTTCGTTAACTTCAATCACCACTCCGGATGAGCCAAGGAGCAATTCATTTTCATTTGCATGTTCTATTTTTTTTCTTTTCTTAGAACAACACTCCTTTTCTGAGTTGTTGGTCCCTGTAGAACATTAAACAGATGTGAATTAGTATAAACTGTTTGACACATGTTATCTAATAATATTAAGTATATTATTAATGATAACTAAAAAAAGAAACTCATATTGGATCGATAGTATTGTTTCATTCACCTGATTCATCTATTTGCAATTTTTCCATTAAACTTTTATGCTCTTCTGGTCGTAGATAAGAAATAATCATATCGAGCTTCGTTATTTTGTGGCTCTGCATGATACACAGTAAAAAACACATATTAGTTAAAGTTACATATAGTTCAAAAATAATATTTTTTATAAAGAATTTACAAAGAACTTGCCTTTTTTTCTTTTCTTGATGTGTTAATAGTATTTTTGTTACTTGACATTTTGTCAGTCATTTCTTTATCAATCTGAAACCTGTAGCATATCATTCATTAATATATTTATACATAAATTCTCAACTTTTCAGGTAGAAAATAAATCTCGAGACACTGGTGCGCCTTTCATTAAATCCGCACTGCCGCCAATGCATGGATATATTAACAACGCACCGAAAAATAGTATACTACATCGTACGGTGCGTTCAGTATTATAAATGCACCGCAAAAACAATGTAATAGACCTAATGGTGTGTGTGGTATTATAAACGCACCGCAAAAGCGGTGTAATACACCATACAATGCTTTCCTAGTTAAAGAGAGCATCGATGCCCTATTTCAAATTTGGCGCACGGATTTAAAAAAATGTTTTCAATTTTTTATGACACAGAACTGGGGCGGTGCATTGTAATAATATAGAGCACCGATGTGGTGGTGTACGCAGGGCGCACCAATAAAGAAAAATCCATTTTTTCAAAAATTCACGCAATGGCCGAATGGATTGGGATTCGACTATGCAAGTCGTCTCGTGGGTTGGATGTCAATCTAAAATGAAAAACCCTAATTCTGAAATCACAGAAATAGAGAGAAGAAAGGGAAAAATTTTAAAAATGAAGGGTTCAGGGTAAAAATGGATAAAACTGCAGGAAAAAATAAAAAACTGTAGAAAAAAAGTTAAAAAAAGAATTAAATTTAATCACGAAATTGTTTGAAATTCTATGATAAAGGGTTTGAATCACCAGAGTTTTGGTTTCTGATTGTCTGAATACTTCTGTTCGAACGTATTTCGCCATCCACAGTGCCCTCATGCTCTTCTGCAAAAATCTATCTGAAAATTTTTAGCAAAAATAGTGAAATAATGAAAAGTGTTTAGTATTTAAAGAATTATTTTATCAAATTAGATTTTCGAAAATATTTTTCCTCCCATTTTTCAAATTGCCGTTTTTTTTTAACTTATACAAAATAGAGTTGTGTTTTTTTAATTTGCGTTTATTCGTTTCCAGTGAGCGGAAATGTGACACACCGGCACGTTGTATTAATATGACGCACCGGGCTCTATTAGGATGATAAGCGCACCAGACTTTTTAAAGTTTTTTTTTTTTTTTTTTTTTGTATGTAAGATCATAATAAAATAATGATAATTATAAATTACATGAATTTATTTTCATTATTTTCTAAACTTTATATATTTAAGATCATAATAAAATAATGATAATTATAAAGTACATGAATTTATTTTCATTATTTTCTAAACTTTATGTTACAAAAATTTGTATTATTCTAGATTTGTTATTTTACAATTATTTGCAAATTTACAAATTTTAATATTTTAATAAAATCATTTCACATTAATACAATTAAAATTTTTACATTAATCGAATTAAAGTTTTACAAATTAAAATTTTGCATACAATTACATTAATTAAAATTACAATTACAATTTTACAAATATTTTACACAATTCAATTAAAATTACAGTTACAAATACAATTACATTTACAATTTTACATAGAATTACATTTACAATTAAAATTACAATTTTACAAATATTTTACATACAATTCAATTAAAATTACAATTACAAATACAATTATAATTTGTGAAATTTACATACAATTATAATTACAATTACAATTTTAAAATTTTTCATATATACAATTACAATCATTTAATAAATTAAATATTACAATTACAATTAAAATTTTACATTAATAAATATTTTACATACAATTACACTTAAATTACAATTAGTACAAATACAAATACAATTTTACAATTTTACATAGAATTAAAATTAAAATTACAATTATATTCACGACATAATATTTAATAAATATCATGGTCATTTAATAATATTAAATTAATTAATAAACATCATCACGATCATGATAACCATCGTACAAACATCATATTCGACTAATAAACACATTCAATTAACATCCAATTAAAATTATATATTAACATCATCACAACACAAACATCAAATATACATCTCAATATAATGTCAAATAACTCATGTGCCTATCACATATACACATCTATCTGCAAGCTAAACATTAAATGAACATATCTAACATGACTAACAATATGCGCCACATCATGATGATCATCAACATGAAAATTAAGTACAACTGCAACATGAACATAAAATACATAGACCATATATATATATATGATGTTAAAAATATACAACTGTAATATAAATGTCATGGATAAGGTGTTGGTGGTAGTATAACAACATCAATAACACTAGTACAAGTGGATGCGGCTTGCTCAGTAAAGCTGGGTGCAGCCTCGACAGTCGATGGTCGACTAGCCTGCTCATGATCATGATGATCACTAGTACTAATGGATGCATCTGCTGCTGGTAGTACAACATGATCAATATGAGGCACAGTAGTAGTGGAGGCAGCCTGCTCAGTCAATAGTACTGCAGCCTCGACGGTCGATGGTCCAGCCTGCTCATGATGATCGTGACTAGTACTCATGATGGATGTTGCGCCAGGTTGCTGACTGGACTTGGCCGATGGTCCAGCCTCATCTCCATGATGACTAGTGTCAGATGCTGGCAGTGGAGCCTCATGCTGATCATTAGGCGCGCCGCAAGGTGAACGATCACGAGATGCATCTGAGTCGCTGCATGCGGACTATCCATCCCGTGCTGCAGCTCGACTACGCCTATAGCTACGGACAATCCTCCTCAATCGCGTAACAGCTTTCGTAGCTCCTACGACATGCCGCATCAGGCTGTACATGTCACGCGGCATGCCTCTCCACATCTGTAACAATCTATCATCACCCCGTATCTCTTTGTAATGAGCGGGCCTGATACCCGCATCTGAAATCAATCCACAGAGTTGGCTGCCCAACTCCATTCGGTATCTGGTCTCAGGTCGACCACGCCTAGCAAAAGGCGGTACCAGTGCACCATGAGGCGTATGAGGATTAGCACGTCTCTCTACTGCGCCACCAGCCCCATCCCCCAGTGGCACATCAGCCATCTCTTGATCGTAATCATCAGGATCAACACCTGGATCATGTGGTGGATCTGGCATCTCATCACCATCAAAAGAGCCAATGTTTGCAAAATATATACAAGTACACAACGATAATTAGACAATTTCATTACACAATTTAATAAAAACAAGTTAAAGAACATGTTAGAATAAATATAAATAAAACAGTAATATTACCTCTATCATCTGGCGGCTCATCAGGAGTGAAGAGGATGTTGGGACACCCTTACCAATCTAGTCCAGCATAAGGACATGGGACCATAATGAAGGGATGTAGCCCGCCAACACTGGCTATTAAGTCCAACGAATCATGTGATATCCTCGCTGGAAACATAATGTCTCCCCTCTTGAGCATCATCTGCCTCCACATGCGTATCCGGGCCTCGAACATCGACCTACGAGGCTGTCGAACAAAACTAGGTCACAGCTCTGGAAACCTCTCAAAAAATAAACAAAACAGCTCTGAAGCAAAAGGGAAGTTGACCCTCCCTTGTGCATAAGCACAACATCTATCTAAGGCCATACAAAACTGTCGCAAAAAAATGGCAGACCACTTAACAAGTCGTGGTTGTTATACTAAAGAATCAACGTAATATAAAAGCGAGCAACTAATGTGTTGCCCGTCATTGGTGTTGTGCGAAATGATCGAAGCGATAATAGAGAGGCACTGCACGTCCTGTCTACCAAAAGCACCTATACATAACTGACCTCCAGGTACCTGAAACTCTGAAGGAGACAATACATGTGCTCTAATGTATCTCTGGGAGTAAAGTAACTGAATCCCTGCTACACAACCAAGTGGTACGTCTGGGAATGAGGGAAAATCCACCCCTCTCCTCAATAGTCCTGTAATAAAAGAAATGTCCTCCTCAGTGGGTGTGTACCACTAGTCAGGACCAACCTGAAAAGCCTGTCGGTGGGCATTCCACCTGCCGATAAGATGTCTCAAAAGCACACTATGGGCCTTTAGGCCGGAAATAGCCTCCTCATAGAACTTGAGGAAGCCTACTTGCTTAAGGATCTCTTGGGTATCTGCAGTAATAGGGCGAGGGCATCTATCTCTCTCCCTCTCTCTCGCCTCCCATTGGGGAATCATGTCATATTGTTCTGCTTGTTGTTGTTGTTGTTGCTCATGTTCTCTCTGTATCATTGCCATATTAAATATTTTTTTTTTATTAAAACAAAAATGTATTTATAAATATACATATATAATTTTTTTTTGAAAAAAAACAAACATACAAGTTGGTGCTCCATAAAAACAGTCACGCACCGGTGACGGTGCGTCCTAATATTTTAGCACACCATCCCCGAGGCCCCTAATGAAATAGACCACACCAGATTCGGTGTCGATGTCTATTTTTCAAGCACCGTGGACTTTATATAATTCAGAATAGCGGTGCGCTGACTAAAATATATGCCCTGGCACATATAGTCGTGTCAGCACACTGACTTCATGACAATGACATAGTTGACTGTGCGGTCTTTTACCCAGCCGCTTCATTGACCCTCTTGGAATGAAAAATGTAGTGCGCTGACATAAACCGGGGCGGCAAATACAGTCAACGCACCGCACTGTGATTGCGGGGTCAACGGTGCGCCTGGATAAATGAGCGCACCGCCTTTTTTTTTTTAGTTTAAAATTATTCGGGGCGCCTTCCGGCACCACCCCGGAAACGGTGCGGTTACTGTTAGCACCGGTAGCGATGCTGCCTGTAAATTTTACAGGTATCACCGCTAGCCAGTGCGAGCCAAACAACTCGAGCGCACCGCACAACAATTTTCTTTTTTCTTTTTTAATGGTTATTTTTAAGTTTATTTCAATTTCTAATCCGCTAAAAGGCTTAATTATAGAAAAACTAGAAAAATACCTGTACATTTCGCCGTCGAGGAGGCATATTGCTTGTAAAATTTGGAAAATAAAATTTGCCCACTTTTTTTCAAAATGCAAGCTGGAGTTGGTGGCCAATGCAGAGCAGCAGTGCATGCAATGGGTGCAATGAGAGCACCGATGTCAGGGCAGCTCAGAAATAAGGAAATAGCACCGGGGCTTGAGAGCTCTTGAGCACTAAAGAAAGTGAATAATGAAGTTTTTTGGCTGTAATTTTTTTTTTTAATTAACCCTGTTTCAGTGCGCGGGGGTTTATAAGTGCACCGGTGCTGTTAAATATAACCGCACCGGGATGTTTCAGTTTTGGCGTGAAAATTTGATGATGCACCGGCACGGCGTAATGGTAAAGCACTGGTGCGTAATAGTCGTAAAGCACCGGTTTTTTGGCCTTAATTATATATATATATAAATATATATATATATATATATATATATATATATATATATATATATAATGGTATTCCAATGCGTGCGGTTTCTGGCGCACCGGTGCTATTAGAGAAGAACGCACCGGCTCGTTTCTATTTTGGTGCGGTGTTTTATGATCCACCAGCACGGAAGAGTATTGACGCCCCGGTGCATTATAGTAATTTGACGCCCTGGCGGTGTGTGTACTTCGCGCACGCTGTCCGGTGTGCCAATGTTCGGTGCGCACCGGTAATTGATAGCTCAGGAGCATTGGAAAACTGAAAAATCTGGGTTTTTTGTTGTAATTTTTTTTTAATTTAACCCTTTACCGATGCGCGTTGTTTATAGGCACACCGATACTGTTTGCTACAAACGCACCAGTTGTTTTGTGTTTTGGCACGTTTTTTATGATGCACTGGTGCGGTTTCTGTGTACCGCACCGGGTGGTTTCGTTGTTGGCGTTGTGTTTTATAATTCACCGGCGCAGATGAGTTGTGAGGCACCGGTGCTCTATTATATTATGATGCACCAGGCGGGTGTGTACGGAGTGCACGGTGTCCGATGTGCCAATGATTTTGTCCGCACTGGTGCATTATTTTTTTTAGAGCACCGAGGTGAGTTTTAACGATAAGAGCACCGATAGGAAAACATCCGCAAAACCCTCCGCCCACCAACCTCCTCTAGTAACCTCCTCTAGAAATAGATGTATGGGTATTTTCTTTGTGGTTCCTCAAAAACATCCGCTAGAGGGTCTTTTCCTTGTAGTGTCGGGATCCAACTTAACATAAAACCTTTACACCATGAAAAGCCACGACAGTTCTAGAAGAGGATCCGATGTTATGCAAGTCCTTATTTATCACTCGTGCTTGAGACTTTGTCTCTCATAATAACTTTCCTATTCCTAATGATTGCCCATTTCCCTCCCTTTCTTGCCTCCTTCACCTTTTGGAATTCTTTCTTAAGTTCAGCTTGGTCTTCTGGAATGAGATCTTCATTTATAAATATTCATGTTCCTTTTAGGCTTGGGGATTTCCTTAGTATATCCAATTTATGGTCATTACAACTGACCTTGACACTGATGAGTTTGTGTTTATGCTCAAGTATCTTTCCAACCCTTATTGCTTTTGTGAGATAACTTGTTTCAATTTGAGATTTTGTGTTTAATTTTTCTTTAACTATTTCTAATGTGTTTTCATTGTTTGGTTATTTTATACCCGCAATTATAAGATTTAAGGCTCGTTTGTGGCACTCATGGTCGAGTAGAATTAGTTTATTAATTTCCTATTTGATGGGTTTAATATCTAAGTTATTTTCTATGTTATTTATCGCTGGTTTATTATGTAGTTGTTCTTTTATATTTTTAATCTCGCTTTTCAATGTGTCATTTTCTTCAACCATTTCTTGTTTATTATGTTCTATTTCTTGAATTTTACCTTTAATTTCTTGGAGTTCAATTCCAAGTGTGATTATTTTATTTTCTAAAGATTTTTGGGTGTTTTCAAGCATTGTAATTAGTTATAGTTTAAAATGGTTTTCTTTTTCTTCTCTTCGTCTTTCTAAAGATTCAATGTACTCATAGAGACTCTCTAAGGTAATTTACTTGGTATGCCTTTGCTAGAAGAGGGCTTAAAAATATAATGGGAGTATTCATAGTGTAATAAAACAAAACTTAACAAGAGGACAGTAAGTGGGAACGTGTGCACCTGTAAGGAAGAACCAATGTGAGGCTATCACTACTCCTTAAAGACTAAATCCTTGACAGATAGAGATATTTATTCTGCTATGTATTGAGTTGCTACTCCTTGAAATATTATCGTTATTTTCCATACGGAATAGGTTTCTTTCACTACTACTACACAGGAAAAGTTGCGGCTTAGCGATGTGACTCGCATCACGGAAAAAGCAACGGATAACATTAGCACAAAGGATAGTGCGAAGGCAGTAAGTGAGCTTTCCAATTATATGCCTGAAAGTAGTAGAGTATGGTTTATTCGCGGTGTGACCTAGATCCGCCAATAGGATCTATCAAGCGGCGAGAGGATCAAAATCTCTCGAGGTGAAAACCTCTTTTTTGGGTGCAAAACTTGAGGAAAAGGTTTCACGAGATATTTGATCCCTCTCGTGCTGATAGATAGGAGTTAAGATGGATCTAGGCTGGTTTCAGTCGTGTGCGACCAAGGAAAATCTATCGATAATATGAAGAACATATGCTTAATTTTATCAATAATATGTAAATACATCTAATATTAACATAACCATTTTAAATATGTTAAATATGTCTGAGATTTATTGAGTCATTTTAATTTTAAATTTGATTAGTTACCTTAGTTTGTTGAGATGATAAATACTGTAAAATAACTTTAATGATGAAATAAAATTTTGAATGCAAAGTGACAATGTAATAATATTGAATGATAGAAACTGTGAATAATAAGAATATAGTCAATTACGAATAGTCTTCATTGTGATCGATTTCAAACTATTTTCTTCTACTATTCTTATTTTCACCCATGTTAGTTTTGTCATATTTTCATATTGATTATTTGAAAAGGACAGTTGGAATCGTAAACCATTTAAATATTTAGCTCAAGCTGTTGTAGTAAACATCATACCTTGTCTCTCTTGCTCTCCAATATTAATAGGTTGAATTACTATAACATAAAAATCAATGTACATTGTCAATAATTTTTTGTGCTTACACTGAAATCATTGCACACACACTATTAATCCAATGAATTTAAAATTAATGTACCATCATACATCCAATTACATCAAATTAGAAATCAACATATACACTAAAATCAATGCAACTAATGCCAGAAATCAAATAATAATAGAAAACAACATCTACACTAAAATCAATGCATCTAATGCAAGTAATGAAATATGATTAGAAATCAACATCTACACTCAAATAAATGAGTCTAGTGCAAGTAGGAAAATAGGATTTAAATCCAACATCTACACTGAAATCAATGCATCTAGTGCATGCAATCAAATAGGATTAGAAATCACCATCTACACTGAAATAAATGCATTTAGTGCAAGGAATCAAATAGGATTATAAATCATCTACATTTAAATCAATGCATTCAGTCCAAGCAATCAAATATAATTATAAATCGACATCTACATTGAAATTAATGCATCTAGTTCAAGCAATCAAATAAGATTAGAAATCGCCATCTACACTGAAATCAAGGCATTTAGTGAAAGCAATCAAATAGGATTAGAAATCACCATCTACATTGAAATCAATCCATTCAATGCAAGCAATCAAATAGGATTAAAAATAATCTACATTGAAATCAATTCATCTAGTGAAAGAAATCAAATATAACCAAAAATCAAAATATACATTAAAATTAATGCATCAAGTGAAATAAATCAAATAGGATTAGAAATCATCATCTACACTGAAATTAATGCATTTAGTGCAAGCAATCAAATAGGATTAGAAATCATATACATTAAAATCAATCCATCTAGTGTAAGTAATCAAATATCATTATAAATCAACATGTACACAAAAATCAATTCATCCAGTGCAAGAAATCAAATAGGATTAGAAATCACCATCTACACTGAAATCAATGCATCTACTGCAGGAAACCTTCTTCCCTCTCTCCCCCATATATATCTATATATCCATCCATCTCTCCTTCATTTTCTCTTTATCTCACCCCACCATACACACACTCTCTCTCACTCCATATCTATCAATTTCCTTGTCCCTCCCTCCTTCTCTCCATCTATTTTTTTTTCTCTTCACCTTACATATATATCTATATCTCACTCTTTCTCTCTATATCAACTCCAAAACATAAACTCTTTTTCTCCAATCTATCTATCTATCTATCACTCCCTCCTCCTCCTCCTCCTCTCTCTCTCTCTCTCTCTCTCTCTCTTCCTTCATGCTACCCTTTCTCCCTCTCTCTCCATATTCTTTATCACTCCCTCTCTCTCTCTCTCCATATTCTTTATCACTCCCTCTCTCTCTCTCTCTCCACCTTTCACCCTCTATGTCTTTATTCTTACCTCCACCTCTCTCCCTCTCCATCTTCATATCTCTTTCCCTACCTCTCTTCACTCTCTCTCTTCCTTTCTCTCCCCCCTCTCTCTCTATCTTCACCTTCCAACTTTGTTACCATATGCCTCTCTCTCTCCTTCTCTCCCCCCTTCTCTCCATATCTCCTTATTTGTCTCTTTATCTCACCCCAAAACATACACATCCCCTCTTCACATCTCCCTTGTTACTCCCCCTCTCTCTCCACTACTCACTCTCTGTGTATTTATTATTCCCTCCCTCTCTCCTCATCCAGCTGCATCTCTCAATCCCTACCTCTCTCCCCCTCCATATCCATATTTCTATCCTTCCCTCTCTCCTCCTCTCTTTCGAGTCCCCTCTCCTTTCCTTCCTCTCTCTCCCTTTCTCTCCTACCTCCCTTTCTCTTCCCCCATCTCTCTCTCTCTCCATCTCTCAATCCCTCCCTCTCTCCCCCACCAAATCCATATTTCTATCCCTCCCTCTCTCCTCCTCTCTTTCAATTCCCCTCCCTTTTCCTTCTTCTCTCTCCCTTTATCTCCTAACTCCCTTTATCTTCCCCCATCCCTATCTCTCTCTCTCTCTCTCCCTCCTACAATCCTCTCTTCCCCCATCACTCTCTTCCTCTCTCTCATCATTCCTCTCTCACTTCCTTCTATATTACCCCCCAACTCTCTTTCTTTCTCTCTCTCTCTGTCCTCCAATCGTCTCTCTTCCCCCATCACTCTATCTCACTCTCCAACTATCTTACTATTTCTATCCCTTTATCCTTCTCTCCCCCCTTGTCTCCATCACTCCTCCTTTCCCCTTCTCTCCCCCTTGTCTCCATCACTCCTATGTATCTTTATCCCACCAATAAGCATACACACACTCTCTCCATCTCTCCCTTGTCACTCCCTCTCTACGTATTTCTTCTTCATTTCCTCTCTCCGCCTCTAGCTCCATCTCTCTATCCCTCCTTCTCTCCTCCACCTCTCATCCTTTCTCTATCTCCCTTTCTCTCCTACCTCCCTCTCCCTTCCCCCTTCTTTCTCTCTCTCTCGCTCTCTACCCTCCAATCCTCTCTCCTTATCTCTCTCCCACCTCCATCTTTATGTCTCCCTCTCCCTCTCTTACCCTTCTCTAACTCTCTCACTCTTCTCACTCTCTCTCTCTTCATTCCTCTTCTCCCTTCTCCTTCAATTTATCTCCATATCTCCCTTGTCACTCCCCCTATTTCTCCACCTCTATCATATATCATGATATATTAATATATATTACAATATAATAAATTCAATATTCTATTACTCTAAACATATTAAATTTAATAATATTAATGTTAGGGTTAATAATGTTTTTCTTTTCATGGTATTAATAATAATTTGGTGCATGGTATTTGACCCTTATACTTCATATATAATTAGATCTTGATTTCTAGTTTTTGTAAATATAAAGTGGTTTATCGAGTAAATATAAAAATCCATTTTATTTATTTACCATACCTCTAGTTTATTTATATTTTTATTTATTTACCATACCTCCTGAGTTATATAAAAAGAGGTTTTATTTATTTACCATACCTATGGTTTATTTATATTTTTATCGTATTTACCATATTTTATTTATTTACCATATCTCTTTTTTGAGTATTAGAAAACTCTTCATATTCTAAGTTTATATCGTTTAAATTTATTTTTAATAAATTTTTAATTGTTCATTTATATGTTTATGTAAGCTCTTGTTCAAGCCGACATTTTTTGGCTTCCGACATACTTACACATAGGGGTCATACTGGCTTCCGACATACTTACACATAGGGGTCATACTGGGCTGTAGAATGCGCCTCTCGGCACAATGACCGAGACCACAAAGTATATGGCCGAAACTTCACACCATAGTGTAATATCCACACCGTAGAGTATATGGCCGAGACTTTTTTAGAAAATTCTTACACAAGGCTTTCGTAGGGAAAATATGCATGCACAGGCTCTAAAATATTTATATATTTTAATTGAAAATTACCCTCATGCGGTTACTCATTCCTGCGCGGCTTTCCAAGAACGAGTTTAGTTCAATTCAGCGTAAGGTATGTTTCGATTTTCACAAAGAAAATGATAACCTTTTGTTGTCCTATGCCCACCCCTATCTCTTATCAAGTTTGTGTGTGTACTTCGCCATAGAGGAAATACAAAAGGCCCTTCAGGCCCACAGATGTTTGCACCGTACACAAGAGAAACCACAGAGTATAGTATCGCTGCAGATATTAATATGGCTGAGACCGCAGAGATTAATTACTTATTTTTGAGTTTAAGGGCATGTTTTTTTATTTTAATGGCAGGTTGTTTAAGAGTTCAGACAATTTTAATTAGCTATTATAACAATAATTCACTATAATAATGTTTATCAAACTATTATTGTTCAATACTATTGAATTTGAATTTAAATGAAATAGATAGTAATCATTCTACCCAATCACCAAATATATTCTTAATCGACATATTTAAAATAATAAGCACTTTATTTATAATTTAAATATATTAAAAATGATTTTACTTTATTTTTTAAATTAATACTTATTTATCAATAATTTCTTTTATATATATATATATAAATAATGGAGTCAATCTAAATGGTAAGTTCACAAGAAATATTGGTGTACAAATCATACATGTCAAAATATAAAACTGGTTGACTATATATTTTATAAAGATTTATTAGCTAAAACAAAACAAAGTACATAGAATTTTGTTATAAAAATTGTTATATCCAATCTTAGAAGATTAACATGTAGTTTATGGAGTCAATGTACATTGTAAGTTCATAATGAATATTGGTGCACAAATCATACATATGAATATATAAAATTGGTTGACTATATATTTTATAAAGATTTATTAGCTAAAACAAAACAAAGTACATAAAATTTTGTTATAAAAATTGTTATATCAAATTTTAGAAGATTAACATAATCAGTTATTAGCTAAAGTAAAGTATGTTTTTTTTAAAGTTATATATATATATATATATATATATATATATGAAAGTGTATCATGGGTTATCATACTTCTACATAGTGAGTCAATATGATGGGGAATTCCCATAGACATAAAGATAAATTTAGAGAAACAAAAAACAAAATCCATTAAAAATGACAAAGATTTCTATAAATCAAATCAAAAACCACAATAGCTAATCAAACCAGAACAAATATATATATACCTTAGGTATGCACAAATCAATGAACACAAAAGGGGGATTTTTACAAGCATCAGCAACACAATAAATCCAACAACAATTTCTAATTGGGTATGCACAAAACAATCAACAAAGCCATAATTTCTGTCTAGGCATGCACGAGGGATTTTGAAGATAAATATTAGATTGAAGCCCTCCCTCAACTATTTGGGGATTGATTTTGAACACAATTCACCCAATATCATGACCCAAATGAATTTACGTATAATGAAAGATCCCAAGTAAGATTCCTATACAAAAAAATGTGCGGATTCTTCGATAAATTGAAAAAAAATATTAAATATGGGTAAACAATTGGATAATACTCAAGTCAGTTTCTCACTAGGGAGACCTGACTAGAACCAAAAATTGACTCTTTACAAGGAGGAGATAGTCATTTTAGTACTAGGTGATTCAAAAGTAAACATATCAAAACAAATGCATTTTCCAAAACACGTTGTAGTCCATATTCTATAACATAATGAACAAAACACATAGATATGATCAATGACTAGTCAGAGTGATCTAAATCATAACTTGTAGCCTAGATGGGCTCCTTAAATCCCTAAGAGGATTTCTTGGTCGAGAGGGGAATGCCAAGATGATGTTCAATTCTTTCCATTATCTAATCAAAGTCCCTCAAATGTCAGTGTAGGAGCTCTAGGGAGCAGAGAATATCAGTTCGGTGCTCATGCCAGTCCAAGAGAGAGAGACCCAAAAGGAATTTCATTTACAAATAAAGATTCATTGTTAGAGAGGGGTTCTATCTACATAGAAGCTTCTCCTTCTACACGTGTGAGTTCATCCTATATATGACTTGGTGTGGGTTCATGATAGTGCGATACAAAGTCCTCCAGCTAGTAGAGCATGTGGTTGCCCCTATGGGCTCACTCCTGGTAGTGTAGGCACCCCTCTGAACTCACGCCCTATGAGAAGCATGAGTACTAAGACAAAGGAACAAAAAAACACATGCAATAACCACCGAGGATAGATAAAAATTAGAGTACAAGGGAGGAGCCACGTGAGGAAGGAGATATGCGCGAGAAAACTATCACCACAATCACCATCGAATAGGAAACAAAAAAGGTGCCACATAGGGGAAGGGGGATAAGGATGTAACCAAACTAAGAAGAAAACCATGAAAAGATAGTACCACGGAAACTTATAAGTAGCAAATATTAAAATCGAGATTTGAATTAGAAAAATCTTAAAAGTGAAATAGAATGGAGGCACAATATAAATAATGGGAAGTCCCAAACAAGCCATTGTAGTAGTAGGTTACGACAAAAAACTAAAACTAGTTATGGCATAGGGAAGAGGAACCAAAGGGGAAGGCCTAAGGATGGAAGAACGTAGGGAGGTCGAAAGAATTCTCCAACCTGTATAGATGCTTGAACCAAAATGGATAAAAAAATTATAGAGAGTAAGAATTCATCACCAGTTCTAAGACGATGCTGCCACACAGGGATTGAAACAAAATCACCAGTAAGATGGAATTATGGGCTTTCTATAAAAATATTGGATATGAAATCCATCAGGTGGTATGGTTGGGTATCCCGCCATCGAGATTCTACCTTAGCCCCGAAATCGTCTAGGCTAATCGAACCCTCGAAAGCTCTCTCCTTTAAGACTAGTTCTATTGAAAAGTGCATATAAATTTCCATGGTTAAAATATTAACACACATCACCTCAACACATGTGAGGCTCTAGTAATCACCCAAACTAAATGTTAAACAACACAAGTCCATTACCCAACTATGATTTGAATGATAGGCCTTAATGGCACTCCTCTTTTTGTATTCAATTTCCATTAAAACATACTTGTGGGTGTGCTACCATGTCCCTTGGTCTATTGTCAAGGTCGGATAGCGGTAACACCCCCCCCCCCCCTCTCCCCCCTACCCCCATCCTCCTTGTAAGTCACCCCATCTTGGTTTGAGTATTCTTTTTTCTCTAGCTACTAGCAAGTTACCTTAAGTAGGGAGTCCAAAATAAGGTTCCATCTGGATGATACAGGTGGAGAGGATTCAAGACACCCATAATTCATTAATAAAATAACTATGTTATTGCCTTTTATTGGGCCAGAATTAAGGTACGTCTTCACCCTACCTTTAATACGAATTATCATACACTTTTGGGAATGTTTCCTCATCTTAACAGTAAAGGAAAGGAGGATTAATGCAAAATCGGGACAAATGGACTAACGATAGAAAGCATGTTTAAACAACAAGGATTTGACTTATTTCATCTTTATTCACAGGAAAAAAAAGTAGCTAAATCGACGATGACCAAAAGACAACTGACAGACAAAGAACATGAAATCACAATGACCCCCAGGGACCAGCGGAAGGCGGAAAGACAAATCCACGTCTGAAGAACTAAAAAAAAAACCACCACCAGTAGGCTGTCGTTTGGAGAAGACCATTCCATTGAGTGAAATCGCCTTTAAAAAGGCCAAATATGGACAAGAAAGGGGGAGCTGAATAGGAATTATCTTCTGTAATAGACGTATCAAGATAGAACTGTCCAGTTGTATTCATGTCTTAACCTTTTATTTAATAAAGAATTTTTGTATTTTAAATAGTCATTTCCCGAGTTTTCCATTGCATTAGACTTCTGGTGGTTTGGGACCAGCCCTGGGAGTTTCTGCGCTCACCTCTATGCTGTACATTAATTACGAAATTTATGTTTAGTTATCTGATGAATTCTGTGAGATATCTTTCCACTTGTTAACTTCTACGCCTATGATGTTGCAGTTTCCTATGCCACTAATACAGTTTATCGCTCATGTTTTCTGGTTTGCAGTAATTGTTTTAAAACTATTAGACATTTTCATCGTTTTCTCAATTCCTTTATATTTGTTTATGAGCTTTAGCACAATTTTTGTTTAATGCTTTATATCACTAAGAATTAGATCTTTCCATCAATACTATAGGACTTCTTGTTGTGCTTAATGCAGAAGAATGTTAGCTAGTTAGTTTGCAAAAGAATTCCATTGCAAAATTAAATAAGCAGTTGTTGTTCAATTCGTTGAGTTTGTTGTTCCATTCAATAGGACTGTTGTTCAATTCATCAAGTGTGCTGTTCAATCATAGGTTATTCTCGCTAAGCTTATATAGACAGAATAGTTAGCAGCATTTTACAATTCCATTTCTTTTTTAGTTGATTGAACTTCGAGAATTAGATAATCTTCTTCATGGTAATATAGAGTGGCTATTCCTGATGTCACTCGCATATACTATGCTTGCACTCTTGAAATAAGAAGACTTACCCTGGGTTGACAATTAAATGAGAAGCATAGAGGTTTCCTATAATAGTCACTTTAATGAACCAACATTTTTGGCACCATTGCCAAGGAGAGTGTTTAAGAGCGACGTCCTTCATTCCTTTTTCTTTGTTGCTGCAAAGAATTGGGTATTAAAAGAGAGAGGTAAGAACCTGTGTACTGGTAAGAAAAATGCTTGTTCTCTAACCCACTTCTTAGCAATTATTCAAAGGTTAGCAGAATAGGTGCTCTTGTTTATGACTAGGAAGTAAAGGATAGAAACAAATCAAAATAATTTGCAAAAGTCTACGAAACCCAAAGGACCAGTGATCCTTGGTATAACAACATGTATAGACGAAATAATTAAGAAAGTTGAATCCCAGGCATTCGTAGGACCCAGAACCATTCCTATTCGAAGTCCTACTACACTCCCTCAGGTATCAGCCTCACCATCTGCAGCCCACGTCGAGATTCACAGTGAAACCGAAGGGTCTGAACAAAGCCTCCAGACTGCTCAACACATAAGTATTGACCCTTCAAGAGAGGGAGGTTCTTGCAATTTACAAGAAGGAGAAGGAGAAACTAGTGGGGCAATACAAGTAGAAGCTCTAGAGCCTGAATCCCCTGAAAAAGTGGTCGAGACTAAGACGCTTGGTATTCCAGATCGAGGAAGTGTTGTAAAGCCTCGTCCGCACTCACCACCCAATCTCGCTAAGATTACTCCTTCGGAGCAAGAGATCCCCGAAGATTACTGGCATATCTTTGATCAAATGGTAAATAATCAAAACCAGAATCAGAAGCAGACATCGACATTGGAGTATCCCATTGTTGACCATGCTGCTAAGGCCCCTATGAAAGTCGTTCCGCTACAAAACATCCCCACCTTCCATGGGTTGACCTCAAAAGATCCTAATGCGTTTCTATTTGAGTTCGACGTCTTATGTAGGGGATATGAGTATACCACTGACACGCAGAAACTGAAATTTTTCCCCTCTACTTTGAAGGGGGCTGCATTACGTTGGTTCATGGGACTCGGTGGGGGAACCATCAATAACTGGGACCAAATGAAGAACATTTTTCTAACTAAATATCAAGATTATTGCCAGACTTGGGAATTAAAAGATGAAATATTCAATATGTCTGCAAAAGACAATGAGACATTAGAAGAATATGTCGAAAGATTTCAGTATAATCTACAAAGGTCCCCATATACTGCATTGTCCAAAGACATCTTAAAAGCAACAATGATTAATGGGATGAAAGAAGAATGGGTTGAATCACTTAATATAATGGGAAGAGGGGACATCTACCAAGAAGAATATGATGAAATTATTTCACTGTGTATCAGGTGCTCTCAGGGTAGTACGCGAAATAAGCCAATTGGGCGAGACTCAACAAGGAAAGATCTCAAGCAGTCTGGTGGCAATGTAACCAGAGTAGAATTTGGTAATCTTTTGAAAGACTTTAAAACTGACATTTTGGGTACTTTGACAACACATCTTGATGTCCTACAAGCCAAACGGAAGTGAGCTATAGTAGAATAGAACTTGGTCGTCTTCTGCCCATGCTGTCGGAAGAAGCATGACCAAATGGAATGCCCCTTTTCAGACCCGTGCTATCTGCCCTAAGGATCATGCAACGGACCACTGCCCTTCACTCCCAGAACTAAAAGCAGTTTACAAAGAAGCAGAAGAAGAAAAAAAACCAGTCTACCTAATGAACTAGCATCGACAATGGCAATCACGACCAGGTATGCCTCAATACCTGCTTCCGTTCTTTCCTTCTCCGCAATTTAACCAACAAAACCCCGCAGCAGCTTGGCAGAATCAACTTCCTTTCTCCACTTGGCCATCTCAGTCGTTTCCTATACCACCTTGGCCAACACAACCCTCTTTAGGGAATAATTTTCCAAGCTTTCCTTGGTCCCCTTGTTAGTATGAATCTTAATTCAAAGCATATGAAAAAAGTCCACTTTAGCTGTGCATAACCAACAGCCCTAACAGCAAAGATGACTGCCAATATCTTCAGATCTGTAGTTAGGTGATCAAGACAAATACTTCAAAATCTAGATCTATGTATTATAAGACATTAAACAGTAGAAAAAACAAGATTTACTCCATGCATCCAATAGACAAGACAAGAATATGTTGAATGAATTTTGTATTAGGGGCACCTACGAGGAAAACATAGGAGGGTGTTCCCAGTTCTCCTCAATGGGATGGGTTCTTGAAAATTCCTCAGCACTTCAGGTCTAGAATTTCTCTCTCTTGATGGTGTAGAAAACCCAGACAAAAATAGTAGCAAAATATGACTATGATGGTGGATCAATAGTTAGACCAAAAGTATAGATCCAGAGTGATCTTTAGGCAACAAAAGGTGGTAAATGAATGGGAAAACCCTTCTATTTATAACAAAACATTGAGTTAGTCTAGATATTGGTGCATAATTAAAATATTATAAACCAAATCAATATCCAAATTTTATGGAATATTTTATTATATTTGTTGGAGGGAAAAGGAATTTGACTTGGGTAAAATCTCTTTATTTGTAAATAATAAATAAATAAATGATTTATTTATCATTTTAAGGATGTATAATCAAATAAATAATGATTTATTTAATTATTTGTGGGTGATTTAGTCATATTTAACAAAGAATATTATTTAAATAAGGTTTAAATAATTATTCTTTAGAAAATAATAAGATAAATAATGATTTATCTAATTAATTTCATTGTTTTGGGTTAAATATAACCAGGAATATTAATTAAACTGTTGTTTAACTAATGATTCCTTGAGGAAAATCAAACAAATGTAGATTTATTTAATATTTCCTCATGGGGTTTCCTGTTTAGACCATAAACAACTTAATAAAGGTGGTTTACTAAGTAATTTTCATAGTAAAAGCAATTTTACTTAGGGTAAAATTGGTCTGACATGGTGTACTTGAGTCCATCTAATGATAATAGGTTAGATGACCAAAAAATGGTGTAACAGATTGCCCCCCAGCGTGTAAGCGTTAGGAGCTAATCGTATGACCGAAGTACATTGTAAGAAATCAATCACTAGACACCGAAGGGGAAGTCAAAGAGAGAGAAGTATAAGGTAGACCAAAGTGCTGAAAGGACTATACCCTAAGGAGGCAAGACTTACAGGTACGACAAGTCTCTTTTATGAGGGAGTACTTGCTATAGGCGGTGGGGGAGGCATACCTATGCCCGCCGAGGCAATAGTACAAAAAATGAGGCATCCGGAAAACCATGGGACTGGCCAATATAGTATATGCTGGCATAAATATGAGCCAGATAAATAACATGATAATGAATCCCACATACATATTGTGCCTGGGATAACAGCTAGGACTTGTACAATAATATCTGAGTACATGAGATACAAATACAACCCATATGCCCCTGTAAACAGGAAAGGGCTCTGAAAATCTTACTCATATATGCAATCAAGAAGGTGCTACAAGCAGCTGAGGTCGTTATCATCAAATATATGGAGCTGCATCGAAGGCTGAAGTGAAGAAGTCATCCAAGTATGTGGGGGGCTACCTATAGGGCCACCCCCTCATGAGGGTTGAAACATCTCACACACACCCGGGAATCACCCGTCCAATCTGCTGCATCACTGAAACATCAATTAGACGGATCTCGATCATGTTGAAAAGGAGCTGGAGCTGAGAAGCAATCAAGTCAAAGGGCTAGAAGGAGTCCCTTTGCCTGATCCGAGGCACTGAACAAGAGTGGAAGCTGGGACCAAGGTACACTGCCCTCTAGACCTGTCTTCTAGAATAAATGATCTGATGTCGACAGAAGGAGGTCTGCCATAGATGAGGCAATAAGAGGTCCTCAACTAAGGCACGAGAGAAAATAGTAGAGCGACTAACAGACGGACACCAGGGGTGATGATGAAAATGGGGGTTACTAAGTAGCGAATGGACGACTTCCCTTGTTAGAGCATAAAGGGCATGGATGACCTAGCAGCGACTGACACAATATCATGAGGGATAGGGGAAAGTGGTATTGAAGGCCATAATGTGCGACACGAGAGCGGGACAAAGCAATGAAGGATGGATGACTATAACAGGATGCAAAGGAACTCGGGATAGACTCCATGAATGCAATGATGACTCAACTCGGATGCTGTAAACAAGGGTGACTCGATAGTGCTGCCACACAGAAAAGGCACACAAAAAAGGTCTAATGGGGACCATAAAAACATGAGTACAAGATGGTATCTCACGATGAAAGTCAACACAAGTGTGGAAAAGTATGGAGGCAAAGTGTAGCCCCCAGTACGAGTGTTGCAAGTGAAGAAATTCGATTTTTAGGAAAGGTGAAGTGACACTTCTTGGAAAAAATGTGTCCTAGTGAAGTATCAAATTACTAAAAACTAACAGATACCCATTTGAGGGTTCGGTGAGAGCTTTCCAATAGTATAGATGGTTCATCAAATTGAGCTACGGTTTGGCCGCAGCAGGGGAAAGAAAAATTAAGGGTTTTCTTTTAATAAGGCGTTTTCCCTCCAAATTCACTCATTTGCATGTGGAGCTATGGTGAATGTAGAGAGGAGAGAAGGCCCTAAATCTTGTGGTGAGCGTAGCGGACAAAACGACCATTGGAATCAAGATCCGCTAGTTTCAAGTAAGAGGCCTAACCCTACTCTTTCATCTTAGTGGATTGAAAGTTCAGTTTATGTCCCTAGAGCTCATGAACAGGCCAGGTCGCACTCTTAGGGGTCTGTTCTGCGACCTAGGTGGCAGGTACTGGGCAGAAAACTGTGACCTGTCCCAGGAAATGACCTGAAAAGTGTGACCTGTCAGAGAAAGGCGGTTTCAGTGTTGTTTTTGGTTGAGATCTGGGATTTTTATGGTTGAGGGGCATAGGTGCCCCCAAGCATGTTGTGGTCATGCCAAAATGTGTTTAGAAATGGGGAATCTAAACACATTTTATGATGTGGTGTGCCATTTGTTTTCGTTATGGTTATGCAGTTCGAGAAAGGGAGTGGAGAATTTCCAATCTTTTTGGTACTGCATATATGAATCAAATGGACTTTAAGTTTCCGGGTTGGCATACATGGTGTCACTATCCCAAAGAGAGGATTTGGAGATAATGAATTGATGCTCTCCTAGAAAACCCATAGGTTGGTAAAAAACAATGTTTAAGAGACTGGGTTGCTAATGTAAGATGAAGGGATGATAAGGGGTATCATCCCTAGAGTGATCTGAAGTGATATGGGACTCTATAGGTTCTTCTAAATGTGGAAGAATAATGGTACTAAAGTCGACACGACTAGATACACTAGGAGAGTTGTGGAAAATTGCTTCTCCTAGTCTCTCAAATATGGGTGCCCCCTTACCCAAACATTGGGTTTCAATGTAATGGCCACAAGGTGTATGTGGTTCGAACACATAGGTTCGATGTAAAGGGGGATAGATAAAGTCAGGGGTGGTGATTTCTTCCATAATGTCATCATCGTGATAGAATATGGGGTGACTGGTGGAAGAAAGAACACCTGACATGGCGAAGCTACCTGACTCATCATCATGAGAAGAGAGGTTCACATGCGCATCGTCACAAGGGGTGACAGAAGAGTAAGCAGATAAAGGATCTATCGATGTTGAGCCCAGGGTGATCACTAAAGGGAGGTCAAGCGAAACATCAGGGGAAGTCTCCAAGGGGACTTCCACTGAGGGTCTCATGGATGATGATAGGTAGAAAATGGTGGACGAAGGCTCCGTCATCTCGACATCAGGAGGGGGAATGTAAATGGGAGCATTCGTGTCCTCTGGTTTTGCCAAAGCAAAACACGCAAATAAGGGGTAGTGGACTCATTGCGCTTGGCCTCGAATTGGTGAACTGTCACTAGAGAGGTGCGGAAGTCCTCGAGGCGGGGACAGAGGTGGGTATAATGGCCATGGAAATCACACAAAGCACAGGGGTGGTTTGTGTGAATAGTCTTGGGGTTTCTGGCTACAGTCGAGGAAGGAACAAAGGTTTCCAAGACCATAGACTCAGGGAACGCGACATTAACCATGGGCTTGAGATGAGGCAACTTCGGACAAGTATGGGTGGCATGACCGACAATATCACACAAAGCACACTGGATGGTGTGAGGGGCAGGGTTTATTAGAGAAACCTTGTCTTTGGTTTCCTCCTTGCGAGCTTTGCCCTTCTTACCTGAAGCGGTTGCAACAGGAGGTGGTTCTTGTTGAGGTGGCTGAGGCACTGAGGCCGCGAGAGAAGTCATGGGGACCGGTTGAACCGGGTTCAAAGCAAGATAAGGTTTGGCTTGACCAGGCAGGGTAGCGATTGGAGGATCAAGGTACCAGATGGGGATCCCAAGGGTTAGGTTAGGAAGAGAGAGGGTGGCCATGACAGGTACAGTGTACACTCCTGGTGGGGGAGCTAGGAATGGTATCTGACCAAAGGGGTAATGGCCAGGCGGGACGGCTCCTAAATGGTTAAGGCCTAGAGGAACCATTCAAGGAGGGTAAAGAGGCTCATGAATACCAGCTGAAGGGCCAAGAGGAGGAGGTCTAGAAGGCTGAATCGAAGGGCTAGGAGTAGGCTGCGGAGAGCGAGGAGGCTGCTGACTAGCCGAAGCGGGCCGCTGGAGGGAAGCCTGAGACGATTGCAGCATGCAAACATTTAATGAGCTGGGATCGGAGATAGGAGGAGGAAGACGAGGGAATGTACCAAGCAATGAGCAATATTTGTAGACTCTGAGTGAGACACTGGTCAAAGGATCGACGGTTTTCTTATTGGCCAAAAAAGAGATGATGGACTCAGGGGAGGTCCGAGACATCGGTTCATAATATGTCAGCTGGTCAATGGTGACTATCTTTCCGTTATGAGGGAAAGACATCTTGCGGTGAACCGTAGATGGGACAACAAACATCGCATAGGTGTAGGTACGACCCAATAGAATGTTGTAATCTAAGGGGGCATCTATGACTTCTATGACAACGCAAACAGTCTTGCCTGTAAGAGTAATAGGGCAATTGCAGAATAAGCCAATGGGCTGGGAAGTGTGGCCATCCCACGCTTGGAGAGAGATCGTGGAAGGAGCCAACTCAGGTGATCCGAGTTGCTTCCAAACCGAAGCGAACATCACATAGGTGGATGCCCCCTCATCAATGATACACTGGGAAACGTGAGCGTTCCAGATTTTTACTGGGATTTGGAAGGCGACGGAAGCAGGGAGAGGAGGATGTTCTGACCGGTCAACATCGAAGACAATCAATCGATCGTCGGAAGGATCTACAATGCCCATGGCAGATAGTAGAGCTTTTTGTTGTGAAGGGCACGACTGGAGGAGTTCCAGCATTGAAATGGCAGCAGGAGATTGCACCAAATCATCTACTATGCTATACGAATGGGCATCTTTGCCAGAAGCAGCATTTCGGTGTAGTGGTCCTTTAGGGATCTTGGTATGAACCTCTACCTTAGGCTGAGGGATCTGCAAGGGACCATTAAGTGTCGAAAGAGGCTCTGTAGAGAGCGAAGGAGGCGGCTCGGGGAAAGACGTAGCGAGAGGCTTGTTGTACTGACAATACCGCGTCTGAAGATTAATGTCTACGGTTAGAGGTTGAGCAGAGTTCTTCATGAGAATTTGGTAATCGGAGGTACCAGATGGAAGAGGCTGAGTGGCCACCTGTCCTTCAGCGCCCTACTTTGCATACACTTTCTCCTGAGGGGGCGGTGGTTTCTGTTGCGGGGGTTGAGAAGTCAAGGGAGGCAGAGGTGCTAATGCTGGAGGAGCTGGAGCACGAGGCTGTGGATACAGATAATAAGGAGGTTGGGTAACGGTGTGGTAAACAGGAGGTTGGGAAAAAAGAGAAGGCATGCCATATCCTGGATACGTGCTACCGGAAGGGGAAAAAGTGCAGGAGGTGCTGCCCCCCCCCTAGGAAAACCATAGCCCATGGGAGGCTGAGCGTATGGATTAGAGAGGGCTCCAACAATACCATCGGCGACATGAGGTGCCCCTAGTGCATTGGCACCACTGGGTCTGGGAAGATCATGTAGAACGGTATAAACATAACCCGACTGAGCGTAGATCAGGTCATACTTTAACGCCATTTGGAGAGCAGCTTCTTTGGTTTGAGGAAAATGCAATGCGACATCTTTCCCGGCAGGAGGCAAGAGAGATCTAAGGAACAAATCCATGTAGACATGGTCTTCAAAGGTAGGGGATTGACATAGGCTCTTTCTTCTCCGTCATTCTTGGATATGATCGGATAGGCGGGTCACAGATGATTGACGAAAAGAAGTCAAAAGTTCGATACCAGTGTCATAACGAAAGGGGAGTTGGAAGTAAGACAAAAAAGCCTGGGCAAGAGTCACAAAGGTGGTATGAGAGGAAGGGGCCTGATCAACATACCACTTAGAAGCTTCACCTATAAGCATTCGTTGGAACAACCGAATACGGACAGAGTCATCGGTAATGGATTTAGACGAACACCACATGTGGAAAGATCGAACATGATTTGAAGGATCTTTTCTAGAAAGGCCTTAAAAATTTGGGATGTCGGAAGGGAGATTTATCGGCATAGCAGGCCAACTAGCATTATGGTGTATAGGGTCGTTTATCAACTGGTAAAAATCGGGGAGGCTGAGGCCTACCATGAAGGGGAGCAAGGGCGCAGCTGGAGTAGTGTCCATTGCGGTCCCACTAGTGGTATTCCCAGCATGAGGGCTAGGGTTACCGCCAGCATTAGGTCCTACACCAGACATGGTGAAGGTGACAGGGGGAGAATCGATGGAGAAATGAGAAGGAGAACCCAATGGACTAGAAGAAGAGTCAGAGTGCGGACTCGGTGGAGGACTAACTCGAATCCTACACAGAGGAGTAAATCTTCCTACCGGAAACTGAGGATGAAGGCCAAGAAGTCTCTAAGATAAACGCCTTGGTGGTGCAATGATGATGACACAAACATGGCACAAAGGAAAAAGAGACCAACAAGGGCAGGGAGGTGCAGGATCAACTGATTACAATGTCAAAACAAGGTCAGAGAGGTGCAGGATCAAATGATTTCAATGTTTTAGAGTCTTTGCTTGGTGGTGTTAACCAAGCCCCTTTTCGCTTAGGGTGTGTGTGTAAAGTGTGTAAATTTTAATTTTTAAACCCAGACGTTTGTAGAGAAAAGAAAAAATGTGATGTATAGCTACAAATAAACCTGCAAATGACAACATATAAGCCTACAAAAACAGAAAATAAACAACTAATAGTGCAATAATCTAAACCCAAGGAGGCGGGCCTCTCAACAACTAGTCTATAGGTGAGTAAAACACTAATCAAAACACATTAAAAAACCCAAAAGATCTAAGGTCAGGAGGGACAGGGATCTAAAGGACCAAATTTGTTGGAAAGTGGTGCAGAAACAGCAACAAATCAAAGGAAAATTTGTTGTAAAAAGAGGTGGCGAAAGGCTATCTCCAGGAGGGGAACAGAGTGAACCCTAGAGGAAAACCCAAACAAAATAAGGTGATTTGGATGGATAACAAGCCGATATGAAGCGGATCTGAAGGTGAGGTATCAATTCTGAAAAAATGGCTAAAGACTCTGAAATTTCAGACAACCTGCAACAGCAAAAAACTCTTCCACAAGAAGTAGAGGGTACTGAAGCCCTAGGGGGCTAGGTTCCCACTTATTTGAGCAAAACAGAACAATTACAGGTCCAAAATGGGTGAAGATGGAGGTCAGACAACCCTGAACAGAGGCTCAGACAAACCCAGAAAACTTTCAGAAAAATTCCCGCAAAAAGTCCAGGTCGCAGTTTTTGACCTATTTTCAGCAGAGGTCACACTTTTTGGGTTGTAAGGTGCGTCCCGAGGGTCCAGGTTGCAGGTTTTGGGCCGAAAAGTGCGACCTTCACTTCTGGCACTCTCGGCGGTAGGTTTCAGAAAAAAAATTTGTCTCAGATGCGGCTGATGTCTGTCACCTGCGCAATAAGACCAAAAACACGTAGAAGTTAGAATTTTAATCGTTTTAAGGTTTTATAGGTTAAAAACAACATCAAGAAAAGAAAAAACAAGGGGTTGAAGAGAAATCCTACAGATTGAAGCAGCTGGATATGCAAAGATCAGAAAAACGACAACGGTCGTAATCGTAAACTCATGTGGAGTCGCCAGTTGTTAGTATGAATCTTAATTCCAAGCGTACGAAAAAAGACCACTTTAGTTGTGCATAACCAACATCCCTAACAGCAGATATGACTGCCAATATCTTCAGATCTGCAGTTAGGTGATCAAGATAAATGCTGCACAAATCTAGATCTATGCATTAGAAGACATTAAATAGTAGAAAAAACAAGATTTACTCCATGCATCCAATAGACAAGACAAGAATATGTTGAATGAATTTTGTATTAGGGGCAACTGGGAGGAAAACACAGGAGGGTGTTCCCAGTTCTCCTCAATGTGATGGGTTCTTGAAAAGTCCTCAACACTTCAGGTCTAGAATTCCTCTCTCTTGATTGTGTAGAAAACCCAGACAAAAATAGTAGCAAAATATGACTATGATGGTGGATCAATAATCAGACCAAAATTATAGATCTAGAGTGATCTTTAGGCAACAAAAGGTGGTAAATGAATGGGAAAACCCTTCTATTTATAACAAAATATTGAGTTAGTCTAGATATTGGTGCATAGTTAAAATATTATAAACCAAATCAAGATCCAACTTTTATGGAATATTTTATTATATTTGTTGGAGGGAAAAGGAATTTGACTTGGGTCAAATCTCTTTATTTGTAAATAATAAATAAATAAATGATTTATTTATCATTTTAAGGATGTGCTTGAGTAATAATCAAATAAATAATGATTTATTTAATTATTTATGGGTGATTTAGTCATATTTAACAAATAATATTATTTAAATAAGGTTTAAATAATTATTCTTTAGAAAATAATAAGATAAATAATGATTTATCTAATTAATTTCCTTGTTTTGGGTTAAATATAACCAGAAATATTAATTAAAATGTTGTTTAACTAATTATTCCTTGAGGAAAATCAAACAAATGTAGATTTATTTAATATTTCCTCATGGGGTTTCCTGTTTAGACCATAAACAACTTAATAAAGGTGGTTTACTAATTTATTTTCATAATGAAAGCAATTTTACTTAGGGTAAAATTGGTCTTACATGGTGTACTTGGGTCCATCTAATGATAATAGGTTAGATGACCAAAAAATGGGGTAACACCCCTCCTTATTGGCAAAACAACCCATATCAAACCCAATGGCCAGCATCCCCTTCTCAAACCACAAATTGGCCTCAAAATTGGCAACGAGCTCTAGGAATGACCCACCCACCAATAGGGACAGGTATTCAAAATCAACCTACACTGCCAGCTCTGTACCCTGTCCAGCACAACCCTCAGCCTATTATCCATCCTCAATTACCAGCCCAACCCAATCCTAACCCCAACAATAGGTCGGTTCAGCTAATACAGATTATAGAAAATCCAAACACCGAAACTGAACAGAAACAATGTAATGAACTAAGGCTGAGATCAGGACGTATTATCTCACTAGCACAAGGTACAACCCCACCATATTGGAATCTGGAACTCCAACAGAGCCCAAACAAACAAATATAACTGAAACATAGGTGGAGCAAGAAAAGGAAACGGCTGACCAAGAGAATCTTGAAAATCTTAGGATTTCTCCAACTCCTTTCCCTGAAAGGTTAACGCTTCCTAGACCAATGGTCTCCCCAGATTTTGATATTTTGGGAGAATTGAGAAACCTTTGCATCAAAATCCCTCTTCTACAGGCCATACAAGACATTCCCATCTATGCCAAGATAATTAAAGAACTGTGTGGAAAGAAGCAAGAAAAAAGAACAAAAATTGTACCCACCGTACTTCATGTGGTGGGAGCACTATCTGACTTATTGTTGGGTAAGGAGGCCCCCATGAAATATGACGACCCAGGGAATCCCAAGTAACTATACAAATCTCTGGCCACTCCTTTCCAAACACATTGGTCGATTTAGGGGCGGCCATTAACATCTTAACTACAGGGACCTGCGAAAATCTAGGCATATTAGCTTTAGAACCCACATCTACACTGTTAGAACTTGCTGACAGGTCTGTTATTAGGCTAGAAGGAATATTGCAGGACATCCTGGATTTTGTGGACTCATGGGAGTAGCCGGCTTATTTCTTAGTTATTAACCCAAATAATCGGATGGACGGACACCCCTTGATTCTTGGGCGGCCTTGGTTGGCAATAGCCGATGCTTACATAGGCTGTCAGACAGGCAACATGACCATTGCTAGGGGAGATTCCATATTTAAAATTATCATTTACCCACCTTCCAAACCAATTTTACCCACGGTAAACATTCACAAGCATCCGCATACATATTGGGAGCAAAACCTCTGTCCACCTCTAACACTAGTCGAAGCTCTTGAATTTAAGGATCAAATTTAAGACGATGTAATCAATAACTTTATGAATCAACCATCTACATCTGGAAACTTAAAATTCCAAATGTTAAAAATAGTTCTTGAAGATGAAACACAAGAATATCTCTTGGCAAACCTTGATGATCAACATATACCCACACAACTGTTGTACACAACAACATACCCGTTGAGATTGAGCCAGGGAAAATTTTGAATATCAATGGCAATCTGGATAGTGACCAAAGGAAGAAGCTCATAAAGGTGTTACAGAAGTATCAGGGAGCATTTGCTTGGGACTACCCAGACATGAAGGGCATAGACCGTCAGCTATGCACCCATCACATCTATACTGATAAGGAGGCTCGGCCTATTTGGCAACCCCAACATAGGTTAAACCCGCATCTAAAAGATGTTGTAAAAGAGGAGCTGCAAAAACTACTGGATGTGAATTTAATTTATCCTATTTCAGACAACAAATGGGTCTCCCCTCTGGTAGTCGTCCCTAAAAAGAATGGGAAATGGAGAATCTATGTGGATTACCAAGAACTGAATAAGGCAACATAGAAGGATCACTTCCCCTGCCCTTTTATTGATCAGGTCTTGGATACATTGGCAGGGAAACGGTTCTTTTCCTTTCTTGACAGGTTCAGCAGTTATAATAAAATCCAAATAGCCCCCGAAGACCAGGATAAAACAACCTTTACCTGCCCATGGGGTACATTTTCCTACAGGGTACTACCATTCGGGCTATGCAATGCCCCAACAACCTTTCAAAGATCCATACTCAGCATTTTTGCTGATTTAATAAATGAGGGGCTTGAAATTTACATGGACGACTTCACCCCATATGGTGATGACTTCAATCAAGCATTAGAAACACTAGAAAAGGTATTGGAATGATGTATTGCTACCAGGTTATGATTAAGCAATTAAAAGTGCCACATGATGATGACCGAGGGAGTAATCCTGGGGCACTATATCTCTGCAGCAGGAATATAGGTAGACCCAGAAAAAATAGAGGTAATCCTTTTATTAGCCACACCTTGTACAAAGACTGAGGTGCGTAGTTTTCTAAGGTATGCAGGGTATTATCGTAGGTTTATAAATAATTTCTCACAAATTGTTGCACCTTTGTATGCATTGACTAGAAACATCAAATTCCATTGGTCTGATAAATGTGACACTGCTTTTGCATATTTAAAGATACGGGTCTTGATAACAACAATCTTATGTGGGCCTAACTGGGAGCTTCCTTTTCACATTTATTTAGATGCATCCAATATAGCAATAGGGGCAGTTCTTGGTCAAGAAGAAGACAAAAAGATCTATGTTATTTATTATATCAACAAAAATCTCACTCCTGCTAAATTAAACTACACAGTGACAGAAAAAGAGTTCCTGGATGTCATTTATGCTATTAATAAATTTAGACATTATATAATTGGTTATCAAGTACTCTTGCATATTGATCACTATGTCATTAAATATTTAGCCAATAAACCAATCACAAATGGGAGAATAACTCGTTGGTTTCTGCTTTTGCAGGAATTTGACATAACCATCAAGGACTTCCCAGGAAAAGAAAACGTGGTCGTAGACTTCCTATCCAGGGTTCCAAAGACAGATGACACACTAGCAGTCGATGATCAGTTTCCTGACGAACATCTGTTTGCCGTAGCAGTAAAAACTCCATGGTACGCAGACGTAGCAAACTACTTGGTAGTAGGGAAATTTCCCAGGCATTTAACATAAAGGGAACATAAGTTGATTGTACAACGCAGTGCCAGGTTCTCCTGTATCAGTGGATACCTCTTCCACACAGGGGCTGACATGCATATACACATATGCATCCGAGAAGACGAGATTTATGATATCCTACGGACCTGTCACGATGAACCATGTAGTGGCCATTTCACAGATCGCAGAATGGGGCACAAAGTATTACAATTGGGTTATTATTGGCCTATGATCTTTAAAGATGCGAAAAAATATATCCAAGCCTGCGATAGTTTCCAAAGAATGGGCTGCCCAGGCCAAGCAGATGAAATGCCACTACAACCACAATTGGTAATAGAATCGTTCAAACGATGGGCACTAGACTTCATTGGGCCATTCAACCCGCCATAAAATCAGAAAAACTACATACTAGTTTCCATGGAATACGTAACGAAATGGGTGGAAACTATAGCCTTACCAAGAGCCACGGAAGAATCTGTGATTAACTTTCTATTTGAGCTATTTGTGCAATATGGTCTACCACGGGAAGTGATAACCGATGGAGGGGCACAGTTCGTAGGTAATAAAATCACAGCCACTCTAAAGAATCACCATATCATCCACAGAGTCATGTCTCCTTACCACCTGTAGGCGAACAGACAGGTCGAAAGCACCAACAAAGTCCTTGAGGCAATTATTACTAAAACAGTATCATCACATCGCTGGGACTAGGCCACTAGACTTCTAGAGGCCCTATGGGCTTATCGCACAACATGGTGAAACACCACTGGATAATCTCTGTATCATCTAGTATTTGGAAGAGAGCCTATTTTCCCCATTTAATTCGAAGTCAAGACTCTAAGGATAGCCCAGGAAGTAGGGTTGGACTTGACAGAGGCCCAAATTAAAAGACTCCAACAAATAAATGAATTGGATGAAATACGTCTACTGGCTCTGCAGCGCACAACGATCATACAACAACAACGAGCTAAGTGGCATGAAAACCTCATAAAAAAGAATACATTCCAGAAAGGAGATTAGGCACTTCTCTATGACTCCAGATTCCAAGATTTTCTGGGAAAATTGCAAACAAGGTGGCTTGGTCCATATGAAATCCAAGAAGTACACAACAACCGTACCCTCACCTTGACCACCATAGACAGATCTGGTTCTACATTTTGCGTCAATGGGCACATAGTACGGCTCTATCACAAACTTCTCACAAAGGAGTCCTTCTGCCAACAGGTACGAAATGATCCTACCATCCAAGTTGTGGCAGAAGGGGGTGATAACCCCACAACCTCAAGTACATGAGAGTCTGATACCTTCATTTGTAAATAATGTATATAATCTCCTTGCAATTCCTAGTTTCTTATTTTGTTGTACATTCTTCATGCTCACAATTGTACCCTTTTTCTCATCCTCTTGTGTTTTTATTTTTCCTTGTTGTTCAAATTCTTTGAACAACTACTGTTCAATCGGATTGAACAGACGTGTTTTTGCATTTTTATTTTTCCTTACTGTTCAAATTCTTTGAACGCTGTTGTTCAATCAGATTGAATAGCCGTGTTTTTACATTTTTATTTTTCCTTGCTGTTCAAATTCTTTGAACAGCTACTATTCAATCCAATTAAACAGTTGTTGTTCAATCAGATTGAACAGTCGTGCTCTTGTGTTTTTATTTTTTCCTTGCTGTTCAAATTCTTTGAATGACTGTTGTTCAATCCAATTGAATAGCTGTTGTTCAATCGGATTGAACATCTATGTTTTTGCGTTTTTACTTTTTTTTCCTTGATGTTCAAAATTCTTTGAACAACTGTTGTTCAATCCAATTGAACAGTTGTTGTTCAATTGGATTGAACAACCGTGTTTTTCCGTTCTTATCTCCTTGCTGTTCAATTTTTTGAACGACTGCTATTCAATCCAATTGAACAGCTTCTGTTCAATCGAATTGAACAACCATGTTTTGTGGTTTTGTTTTAATGTTCAAACCTTTGAACGACTACCTAATTGAATAGGTGATGTTCAAAGGGATTGAACAACTGATTTTTTTTTCCTCTCTTTAAAGAAGCACGATCCTTCTTTCTTTTGTCAATATCCTCTCCTCATTCCACACCCTAGCTATGAAAGACATCTCTAAGTAGGAATTGGCAGCTAAAGAAGAGGAAAGTAGTATAATTACTAATATGATAATCCTTTGACACTATAATCTCTAACCCGGAAGCTGACATTGTACATCTATGCAATGAAGGGCTAAGTCATTCCCCACTCAAATATGTTATCACACAATACCTAGTCTTATAATGGTATATCTTTCTGCAATCTCCAGTAGTATTTCCCTTTGACATAAAGAAATTGGAATAAGGGGTATTAATTGTATTGGCATTATTTTTACTTCTCACACCATCCCTAACTCTTAAGGAGTTAATGAGCCTCCCTTCATGTATAAAGAATAACTATTATGTTTACATGCAATTTTTTAAGAGAGGATAGGGGGTCTCATCACGAGCCAGCCTACCATGATCATAAGGGTTTAGCAGGTGACATGCCCACAATGGCCATCACACTAGGGAAATGACCTTCTCAACTGCTTGAAGGACAGGAGGTCTCATCACAAGCCGGCCTGATCACTTTGTTACAATCCTAGTGAATGGCACTGTGACTATCTGGGCATCATACTAGCACAATGGCCTCCTCATAAATCAAAATTCTTACTTTTCAAAAAGAAGTACTATGTTCATATGAAAATTTTCAAGAGATGATAGGGGGTCTCATCACGAGCCAACCTACCATGTTCATAAGAGTTTATTAGGTGACATGCCCACAATGGCTATCACACCAGGGTAATGACCTTCTCAACTGCTTGAAGGACAGGAGGTCTCATCACGAGCCGACCTGATCACTCTTCTACAACTCTAGTGAGTGGCACTGTGGCTATCTGGCTATCATACCAGCACGGTGGTTTTTCCACAAAATTGACAGAATAACTACTTTTACATAAAGGATCCTGGCTCATTTTTTGGGTTAAAATAACAACCCTGTCGAGGCTATAAATGCCTGCTGGCAGCAGTGGCTTTGCTTATGGTATGAGAGTATGTTTCAACGATAGCCAATTACTCTTACATATACCTTATCTCCTATTTTCATTCCATTCTTAGCATAAACCCACTACTCAAATTAGTGATAATACTATTATACCACATAAGTAACTATAAATGAGCTATGCTTACATGTTTGAACTTCGGGATGATGGCACCAATCATTATCCATCTCAGTCATGCTTCTGTCACATTTTAACATTAAAGAAGGCATCCTAACATAATAATACCTATACTTATTTCTTCCCCTCTCCGGTCACTTCCACATGAGATACACTAAGGATAACTTCCAATTCTAACCTTTACACTGCATGTGCTCATAATTACTCAATCACTCCTGTTTCCTTGAGCTCCAAAGCCACAGACTCTATTGTCGCATACAAACTATGATTACTAAACCCTGACATTTCCCCCGTATGCATTCATGATTGATCAAATCTCTCTTGTACTTGAGGACGTGGATGCCCTTACTTCGAGAGAGGGGGTGTAATTATCTATTAATATCAAGCATGCAAATTTCCTGCACAAATTCCATTGGATACGCTGATAAGACCAAAGGATCATTGCAATTAAGGTATGATTTACCTAGAGAAGGCTGCAATTTCCCTTTCTCTTGCATACAGTGTTCATTCTAACCAACAGGGCCGAAAGAGGAGACAATCAGAAGGAGAAATTAGCTCAAGAAAACGCATCAGCCATGGGAGGAAACTCTCTCCGGAATGAACCTATGACCTTCCTGATTTCAGATGCAACTCGCACTATCCTCCAGCAAGATGGCTAGTTGCCAGATTTACACAAATTACAAGGATTTGATACAGAGATAGAAATTTAGTTCTTGCAGAACCTACAAGAGGGACAGACCAGGCTCACGGGAAGGATTATACCAGTCATAGAAGATATTATTGCTTAGGTTTCTGGAATACTAGTAGAGGGAGAGAGATGGACCGAAAAACACCTTCTCTTACGAGAGGCAGTTGCAGCATACCAGGATCCAGAAGAGCCATTGGAGCGAAAAAGAAAAGGGATTAACCCTACCTCTCTACATCAATCGTGGCAGGAACTGACAACATTCATCCAGAGATTCATCACATGCGATGGATGCCAAGACGTGGTAAAACCCCGTCAACTCAAATTATTAGCTATGCTTAAACAAAAGATTTCAGTTAATTTTCCTGCTTTCTTAAATTCTATATTACACAAGACTATTGTTCGAATAAGAAAAGCTAAAAACCCTCAAGCAGTTGTCAGACACCATGGGTTAATCAAATCAATCACCATGCATGAGTTGGGCAAGAAGCAGATATCTTGGAACAACTTTGTTAACCCTGTCGCGCAGGCACCTGAGGAAAACCATGTCGGGACCAAAATTGAGCTCCCTAGAATGAACATACCTAGAAGGAAAAGGACACATGCCTCAACCTCAAAACCAATCAAGTGAAGGCATCCCAAAACACTGCATTTACAACAAGAAAGCTCAGAATTCCTATAGGAGGACAGGGACAACAACCCTAGTCCCTTTATAGGAGATATTCAGTTCCAGGCCTTCTTGTCTTTTGCTAAGAACCAGATTAGGTGGGCCAAAGCCTATAACATTTTCCAGAAGAGAGAACATGGCCTAGACTTGTGGGTTAGGGGGGAGCCTACTAAACCCCTACAGTTGTTCATCCAACATAATAATTTCATGCAGAAAAAGGGGGTAAGGACTAAGCTGGGACCCATCCATAGAGACATTATACAACATGGGTAGGAGTATTTCGAAGACATTCAGGAAGCAGCCCTGGCAGCATCCAAACAAAGGTGGATGGCCTCCACGAACAATGTGAAAAATAGGGAGCCATTTGGCTACAGAAACTTCAAAGCGGTCACCTCCATATTCCTTTTATATAGCAATCTGGTCTTCAACATGGGTCTTGCATGGATAGGGTACAGGTATAGATGCCCTCTCATCTGGTACCCCCCTAAGGGTTATGATCATGAATACAAACTGCCAGAAGGGCACACAAACGTTGCCTTTGCAAGAATTAGACAGAAACAGGGTTTCAGAGCATACAAGGAAGAAGTCTACCCTGCCTATTCTCTGACCCAGTTACACCTTAATAATTTGTTTGCACTAGGACCTGCAAATAGGTAATTGGGGGAGTATGTTGGGCCGAAATTAAGGTACATCTTCACCCTACCTTTACTTCGAATTATCATACACTTTTGGGAATGTTTCCTCATCTTAACAGTAAAGGAAAGGAGTGTAGAAATTTGAATAACTGTTAAATTATTCACCAAGATTATCCTGATCACACACTATTTGAGCTTCATGCATAATACATAACCTCTTCTACTATTGATCATTAATTGCGGAAATATAAACAATCGCATGCGCACATCAAAACCATAAACAATCACACATATAAACACAATATTTATGGGAAAGCTTAAAGCTGAAAACCCCCAACTATTTATATATTATAATGATAGAGATCATGTAACAATCATTGTACAAAGTACTCACAAGCTCTCAGTACAATCTCCAATTGTTATACACTACACAAGCTCAGATCTAACAAAACACATGCTCCAATCTGCTCCACCTGTTAGCCTGCCTCTACTGCGCAATCCAAGATGAATAATGGCTTGATCCAAGTTCGAATCCCACTGGTATGCACTGTGCAATCCTCATTGGAATCTCCATCAATGTGTGGTGCAAACTCATGCACCAGTATAGTCACAACTGATAGTCACAATGCTCTTTCACCTACCGCTCCACTGGTCTCCACTGAAACTGTCCATTCACTGAAGTTAACTGATGTATTCTTTAGTTGATTTATGAGTTAATAATTAGTGAATTAATTAATAATTAATTCACACCACTCTCACTAGTGTATCAATCAGTTAGACTAGATACAACTAGCTCAACTATGTTTAACTTAGTTAAACTGAATACAACTCCACTAACTTCCTCAATCAACTCCACCAAACTCTGTCACATGAGCTCTAACTGAAGTCAACATGCAGTAGCTCCACTAAACCCTAGGAATAGCATAATTCCTTCTGTCAGTTGCATGTGCCACTTATGTGCACTCAACTAAAGTGCTCCAAGAGGATAAGATAATGTTTAGAGTCTAAATATTATTAAGAGCTAATAATATTCGACATATCTATTTTTAGACTGGCAATCTAAAAATAGATTCTGCCTAGTATGTCTAAAAATAGAAGTCCATCTATTTTTTCCGACTTGACCAACCATCCACAAATAGCATCCTACAACTCAAAGAACATGATCCATATGTCTAAAAATAGACATAGTCTAAATATAGACTTTGCGCCAAAATACCCTGCGGGCCCACTTAGTGAAGGTGACTCCTTTCCACTAAGCTCATCATCTTGTTGCAATCTCAACACTCACTCTCAACAAGATATGGATTATCTGCAACCCCTATCCTACCTCTGTGGTATTCGAATTTGCTCCTGGTGAGCGCCTTCGTCAAGATATCAGCATCCTGATCCTCCGTAGGAATGTATGAAAGTAACATGACCTTCCGTTGCACACAATCTCTGATATGATGATACCGATCCGTGAAGCCATGCCGCCTCAACTCATCCTCCTGTCTGTACCATGATCCATATCCCGATGTGCCTCTGAGATATGTGCCTCTGAGATATCTTAATACATGCTTGCCTACCTTCCAGTAGAGCTTGGTAGGCTTAACCATAGCTTGTGAAAGCTGGTTCACAGCATAGCATATGTTGGGTCGTGTATTGACCAGATACATAAGCGACCCCACCAACTGTCGATAAACAGTGGCATCCACTACCTCCGCTGAAGTAGCATCCTCCTTCCTCCAACCACCAGGAAGAGGAGTATCAATAGGCTTGCAGCCATGCATGTTGAACTTCTCCAGTATCTCCCGGGCATACTTACCCTGAGAAACAAACAATCCATCACTGCGCTGCCAAATTTCCAATCCCAGGAAATAATGAAGGAGGCCCAAGTCCTTCATCTCAAACTCTTTTGCAAGATCCTCCTTGCATGAGAATATCAATAGCTCATCACCTGTCAAAATCAAATCATCTACATAAAGTACAATGATTAGCAACTTACCCTCCACCACAATCTGTTATAGGTTAGGATCCACCTCACTCTTGGAGAATCCAAGTCCAGTGAAATAACTGTCTATCCATGTGTACCAAGCACGAGGTGCTTGTTTCAACCCATACAGTGCTCTCTTGAGCTTGCACACATGCGACTCGCTGCTAAAGATCTCGAAACCTTCGGGCTGCTCTATGTACACCTCCTCCTCAATCACCCCATTGAGGAACGCAGTCTTCACATCCATCTGATGAATGTACCACCCCATCTGCGCTGAGAGAGAAAGAATCGTCTATATGGAAGAATACCTTGCGACAGGTGCAAAGGTCTCCTCATAATCGATCCCCTTTATCTGTGAGAAGCCTCGAGCAACAAATCTTTCCTTGTACTTCTCCACACTCCCGTCAGCTGCCTGCTTCACTTTGTAGATCCATCTCGAACCCACCACTGATTTCCTCTCCGGTCTCGGTACAATCTCCCATGCATTGTTTCTGACAATCGAATCATACTCTTCCACCATGGCATCTACCCACGCGGGATCCTCCACAGCTTCCTCGAAAGAGGATGGCTCTGTCACGATACACTTGCTCACAAGAGCCATGTATCCAGTATACCGGTCAGGTGACTGTCTCTGTCTGCGCTGTGATGTAGGTGCTCCTATAACCTTCTCTGCATCTTGAGCCAATCGCTCAGCTTCTGTAGTGCGCTTCCGCCCTCCGATGGTTGGCGCTACCTGAGTGGTCTCTTCCACTCCATGAACCTCATCTTGTGGCTGATCCAAATCCTGAGACTCATCCTTAGGAACTAATAGCTCCTCATCTGCATGCAAGTGTGGCTCCCTCTCAAGCGAACACTTCATGGCCTTCTCCTCCTGAAATTTGATATCCCGTCGCACAACAGTCTTGCGACTGTCTGGAAAATACACACGATAGTTGTGGGGCGTATCAGTGTACCCCACAAATATCCCAACCTCTGCGGTTAGATCCAGCTTCTTCCTGGCATCCTTCGTCACATGCATGTAGACAGGTGAACCAAAAATCCGCAAATGGGAAATATCAGGCCTCTTGCCAGAATAAGCCTCCTCTGGTGTACTCATGCCAAGAACCTTGTGAGGACAACGGTTCTGCACATACACTGCTGTATTGCATGCCTCAGCCCACAAGTGAAGGGGTAGGCCCTGATCATGCAACATCGTCCGTGCAGCACCCACGATCGTTCTGTTCTTCCGCTCAGCCACCCCGTTCTGCTGTGGGTTATGGGGTGCAATGAGCTCTCTCCGAATCCCTTCTGCGCTGCAGAACTCCTTGAATTCAGCCGAGATGAATTCACCACCGTTGTCGCTCCTTAGAGCAATCACCTTCTTCCCCGACTCCTTCTCGACCAGTGCTTTAAACTCACAGAACTTCGCGAATGTATCGCTCTTCTTCTGCATGAAGAAGATCCAGCAGTTTCGAGAGAAATCATCAACAAAGATCAACAGTACCTGTGATTTGCTGTCGAAGCTACTGAGAAAGGTCCACACACGTCTGTGTGAATTCTCTCAAGGATCATCGTGGCGCGACTATCCTTCTCGTGAAAGGTGGCTTTCACAAATTTTCCCAAGGTACACCCCTTGCACTGATCTAATTGCACAAGAGTGCCTTTAGGAAGCCCAGTAGAAATCTGCTGCAGTATCTTCAAAGCTCCATGGTGAAGGTGGCCCAATCTCCGGTGCCACAACTCGCCATCATCTCGGCTCACCACTCCTTTTGCCTTGCCTGCCATTACTGCGCAGCCATCTACCTGCAATTTATAAAGTTTCTTAACTCGAACCCCTATCCTCTGGGTCTCACCAGTTTCCTTACTACGCAGGAAAGCCTTTCCCTCGCTAAAGACAACATCATATCCCTTGTCTTCTAACATCGCCACAGAGATCATATTCTTCTTCAATCCTGGAACATGCATCACTTCCTTCAATACAAAGGGTTTACCAGACTCCCTCTCAAAGGAAATGGTACCGATACCAGTCGCACTATATCTACCATCATCGCCCATCTCGATGTGCACTCCAAGATCTTTCTCATCCAGATCTGAAAACAGATCTCGATCTCCAGTCATGTGAAAAGACGCACCACTGTCCAAGAGCCATACTGATCCCATCACACTTGAGACCAAGAATGCGATCAGTGAAAAATCTAGCACAAACTGGGAGGCTAAGGCCTCTCCCACTGCAGATCCAGCAGCATGCTTATTTTTCTTCTTCTGGAGACAATTTGTGGCATAATGTCCGTGCTGGTGACAGTGAAAGCACTTCACCTTGGACATGTCTTGCTTCTTGCCTTTCGCACCAGACTGAGAAGCTTTCTTGCTCTTCCCCTTCTTTGCTTTGCTTTGGCAGCCAAAGCACAATTTTCTTCATCAGATGCCTTTGATGAAGATCCGTCCCTGGTACTCCGCCTTATCTCCTCTTGCACAAGATCCAACCAAAGTCGCTCCCATCCTGGCAATTTCTCTCGACCATTGACAGAGTCCTGATAGGAGTGCCAACTCTTCAGAAGCCCAAGGAGAGCCAAGCTCACCAAGTCCTCATCATCTACAGTCACCCCCACACTTCCCAGCTCATCCCTACATTGGATGGACTTCGTGAGGTACTTGGGCATACTGTCACCTTTCTCCATCTTTATGTTTCTGAGTTTATCCTTGAGCGCCAACTTCCTCTGGTCGCTCTTGCTTTGGAATAAATCTGTCAAGGCTTTCCACATCAAAAATGGAGAAGCCTTACCATGAAGGTTGGACACTATGTGATCCTTCACACCTTCCAACAGAATCCTTCGACACTTTGCTGTCTTCTTTTGCCATGCGTCAAGTACGGCAGCATCACTAGAAGTAGGCTTTGGACCTTCTACATCTATGAAATCCTTCAACCCATTGTCATCCAGAACCACCTCCATCCTATCCTTCCATGAAATATAATTTGAGCTGACATCAAGGGCATACTCCAATCGCAATTCGTTGAAAGACATCTCAACTTCGACACCAAGAAAACACTACTGCAAATTCGAATTCCACCTGCTCAAAACTCAACCGCTTCAATGTTTTGCAATTTCTCCAATGATCAATACTGTTCTGATACCATGTAGAAATTTGAATAACTGTTAAATTATTCACCGAGATTATCCTAATCACACACTATTTGATCTTCATGCATAATACATAATCTCGTCTACTATTGATCATCAATTTTCGAAAATTAAACAATCGCATGCGCACATTAAAACCATAAAAAATCACACATATAAACACAGTATTTATGGGAAATATTAAAGCTGAAAACCCCAAAATATCTATATATTATAATGATATATATCATGTAACAATCATTCTACAAACTCCTCACAAGCTCTCAGTGCAATCTCCAATTGTTACACACTACACAAGCTCAAATCTAACAAAACACATGCTCCAATCATTTCCACCTGTTAGCCTCGCTCATCGCGCAATCCAAGATGAACAATGTTTGATTCAAGTTCGAATCCCAATCGGTATGCACCGCGCAATCCTCATTGGCATCTCCATCAATGTGTGGTGCAAACTCATGCACCAAAGATAGTCACAACTGATAGTCACAATCGCTCTTTCACCTACCCCTCTCCACTAGTCTCCACCGAAATCGCTCACACCGAATCGATGTATTCTTTAGTTGATTTATGAGTTAATAATTAGTGAATTAATTAATAATTAATTCACACCACTCTCACTAATTGTATCAATCAGCTAGACTAGATACAACTAGCTCAACTAAGTTAAACTGAACACAACTCCATTAACTGTCTCATCAACTCCACCAAACTCTGTCACATGAGTTCTAACTGAAGTCAACCATGAAATAGCTCCACTAAACCCTAGGAATAGCGTAATTCCTTTTTTCAACTGCATGTGCCACATCCGTGACTCGAACTGAAGTGCTCCAAGAGGATAAGATAATGTTTAGAGTCCAAATACTATTAAGAGCTAATAATATTCGACATATCTATTTTTAGACTCGCAATCTAAAAATAGATTCCGCCAGTATGTCTAAAAATAGAAGTCCATCTTTTTTTTCCGACTTGACCAACCATCCACAAATAGCATCCTGCAACTCATAGAACATGATCCATATGTCTAAAAATAGACATAGTCTAAAAATAGACTTTGCGCCAAAATACCCTGCGGGCCCA